>RRZL01000083.1:993514-1048487 GCA_006782975.1 Chlorella sp. Dachan | reverse complement strand
ACTCGCCAAGCGGGGGGGGAGGTGGGGCCAGGGGTGGGGGGCTCGGTGGGCTTGGGGGGCTTGGTGGTGGAGACGGGCTTGGAGGGCTGCACATTATAATTCAAAAGCGCCCGTCAAGCGACGCAATGGACACCCTCTGTCGGCGGCCCTGCCCTGCGGCACCGCACTTGAACAGGTGGTGCAGGAGCCCCCAGGAAACATGCCATTGCCAGACAGTGCATGGCGTGCAAGGCACCCACACGAACCTGGGAGGCGAAGGGGGAGGCCGGTCCAGCGGTCCACAGCTGAGCATGGAGAAGACACATCAACAATGGTTTGATGCAGTACATATCTGCGAGGCCCGAGAGTTGGGCTACCTCACGTAACGGCGCGGGAAATGGCAGCTTACTCGAATCGTACATCCAGCCGCTCAGGATGGCCAGGGCATGGGTCAGGCACTCCGAGGACACTGGGCACGGCAGTGATGTTGCAGGACTGCTTGCCAGCACACGCTGTGGCGACCGCACTGCAAGGGTAGCGAGGTGGGGAGATAGTTTGAGACAACAGTGCAGTGCGGACATGTGACTAAGATGCAGGTAGACCGCCTCGCTGAGTAAACCAAGCTGTGAAGGCATCGTCAGCTCACCTGCGAGCATCGGCCCAGTTATTGCAGAGTGGCGAGCCGTAGCCTGCGCTTACAATTGTGCTCACACTGCTCTGATTGCCACAGCTCAGCACCAGCACAGTGCCCTCCGGAGCTACCGCATCCAGCGTGAAGGTGGTGTTGGGTTGAGCAGGGGCTGCGGCAGAGCAGGACAGGGCAGTTGTCATTAGAGAGTGCACCACAGCAGGCATAGCAGCCATCACAGGCCAAGGCCAATATGAGCACAGCCACCCAGGAAACGGGGCGGCCTGCTCACCGACATCAGGCGTAAGCTGGACGGCAGAGCAAGTGCTGGAGTAGACAATGCCACCGTTGGCTTGCACGGCCCAGCATCGCCCAGAAGCGGTGTGCACTATGGAGCCACTCTGGCCCGCGGCCGCCAGGTGGTGGCGGGTCCAGGCGGTTGGCTGGGACGCGCAGCCAGTGTTGAACACGAGCGCGGTGCGATCCGCCACTTGGGCCGGGTTGGGTGCGCCATTCAATGGCGATGCGGGCTCGAGGCACAGGCCTGAAGCCACGTGGCGCAGTGCACCAGTGGCCAGCAGCACAAACTTGTTGTTGCACCCAGTGGCAGAGGCCATGGCAGGCGCGCCGTCAAGCTCAGTGGCTCGGGAGGGGGCCAGACACCTGCCGTCACTAAACTGGATTGCTGCAGGGCATGGGGCGTGAAAAGGAAGTGTTGGATGTGAAGTAAAGCTTTGGACTGCAGCAACCATTCACTGGCAACGTTGCCCTGCAGGCTGAACGAGCAGAACGTGATCATGCGGCAAGCCTCACCCATGGCAGCAGGGTTGGGAGCCATCAGGGAGGAGACCACTCCCGGTGGTGCCGGCAGGACGGTCCAGTCCACGTCGCTCAGTAGCATGCATGTGCCAGCAGCGCGTGTATCGCCCTCCCCCCGGGCAGGGTACCAGGTCCAGGCGGCGCAGTTCACATGTGCGCTGCAGGCCGCGCAGCAGTCGGTGGGCGTGTTGGCGTCGATGTGGGTCCCGAGCTCGCCACCGAGAAGCTCCAGGGGGAATGTCGGCCCGCAAGTGAGGGCTGCGGGGATTGGAGGATGGGCAATTGGGGGACTCATTGTCGGCGCTATCAAGGGTGGTGCAAGGTGTGGCTGTGCGCTTGGTGTACGTAGTCAGCATTGGCCTGAGCAGCGGTCGCCAATGGCTAAGAACATGAATGGCCCGTGCGCCAGGGGAGTCGACGCACAGCACCTGCCAGTCAAGGCAGGATGCCCTCACCTGTGGTATTTAGCGCAACTGGCCCAGAGGCAGCTTGCAGGAATCTACTGACTGGCGGCAGCTCATCAAGCTTGAGGATTTCGGGGAAGTTGACGGCAAACCCACTGGTGAGGTGGAAGCAGCGGGCTGAGCCGGCGGTGTTCCTGCAGGCAGCAGTGCCCAGGCAGGATGGTTGCAGTATGTCAGTTGCAGTAAGCGCGAAGCAAAAGCTAACCAGTTTTAAAAAAAACATGATTGACAGTCTGCATTGAGAAGCAGAGCACGCATGCCATCTGGTGGCACTGCAGGCAACCGCGGCTCTCACCTGGGCGTCCACGTGTAGGCGGCACAACCTGGAGCCTGCTGGCACGTGGCACGGCATTGCCAGGCGCTGGCGCGGCCGACATCGGACTCATCAAACCTCTTCTCTGTCAGCTCAATGCCGTCAGCCACAATAGCACCTGCCAGTTGTCCAGAAAGATGGGAGAGGTTACGTGTGCTGTCCGCCACGCAAGGCGACGGATGGCCGCAACCAACAACGGCGGAGCTGCTGCCTACGGCGGAAGGGTTCGGCACAACGTAACTCGTGCGGTCTGCACACATCATGCCCACCTGCTTCAGTTGTCCGTACAATCACGAACAGGGCCACGAGGAGGAGGAGGAGACCTGGGAGCGAGCGACGGCCCAGGGTGCAGGCGGCGGCAAGTGGGGTACGAGCTGCCGCGACAGTGGCCGGCATGATCGGTTACTGCTCCGTATTCATGTGTGCGCAGGGAGTGGAGTGCTAATGAGGCGAGATGAAGCCTCGTGAGGTGAGGGGCTGGCGTGGGGAGGACCTGGGTTGGGCCCTGTGTGTTGGAACACCTTCGCCACACCACCTCCGAGTTGAGGTAATACGAGATGAGATCGATCGTTCAACTGCTAACCGCGCGGACAGCGTCATCAGTCGGTTTAGGAGGAGGGGATGATGATGCCGTGCGCGATCTCGAAGGCGCCGGCGGGAACAGCAGCGGGCACAGAACACCTCCAAACGGCCTGCACTTGCTTGGGACCCCACCGGAACACGTGGTACAGTCATCAAGGATGCAAATGAATTGCAGTCGCCCAGGCGAAAAGCATGGTAGCCAATGCTGCAGGTGAAGTCCCCAGCCAGGTGACCGGTCAGCGGATGATGGCGCACGCGCAATCCGGCGGCGGGAACGGCGGCGGGCACAGAACACCTCCAAACGGCCTGCACTTGCTTGGAACCAAACCGTAACACGTGGTACACTCATCTCGGGTGCAAATGAATTGCAGTCGCCCACCCGAAAGGCCCTGTAGCCATTGCTGCAGGTGTTCACCTTCGAAGTCGCGGCCAGGTCAGCAGAACTTGGACTTGTCATAATCTCTGCTGGCCGCTCTTCCTGATCAGTTCCGACGCGCAGTCTCGCGTCTGTTCCGTTTGAGACGTGATACAGCGTCGATTGGAGGCAGAGCAACGCACGGCAAGTCGCCTGGGCTCAGCACTGCACTTGCAGCCTGTCTGGCCACTTGCAGCCTCTTACAGCACAGTCGTGACGTTTGGTTGGCCGACTCACCCCTTACGCACTCGCAGGGATGCGCAACAGACACTAGTAAACTGCCCTGAGGATTTGGCCCATTACGGTAATGGGGTATATGGTCTGGAATGAAGCTGGACCATTAGGCTGGTAATGGGCTAGAACGTCCCCTTATGGAGCCCCGTAATGGTCTGGTAATGGTCCAGCTCGTCTTCGTTGCCTCTCACAGCACCGCTACTGGTCGTTTGGCACCATTACAGAATGGGCTGGATAATGGCCCCACTAATGGGCTGGCTAATGGTCTCACTAATGGGCTGGCTAATGGTCTCACTAATGGGCTGCGAGAATGGTCTGGTCATGCGGTGCTGGCTGGCGATGCTGCTGCTGCTGCTGGGCATGCTGCGCACGCTGTGGTCCGCCCACTGCCAGGCAGGCAGCAGGCGCCGCAGCATGCACGGCTTGCTCAGCAACAGAAGATGAAGGGAGCATGACCGGCAAGGGCCGGCAGTACATGTACACGAGAAAGCAGGGGAGCGAGAGCACACCAAAGTAGGTTAGTGTGCAACAGCAAGTACGGCGAGGTGGCAAGGCAAGCCTTGATGAATGACAACACGACTGTGCGCGGCTGTGCGCCACAGCTCTTGCTGCCGCTGCTGTTAGCCCTGGCTGCCGGCGCCGCGCGGCGCCGCGCGGCGCCTCACGCGGCAGACTCAGCCGGGTCAAGCGCTTCTTCAAAAGGTCGGCATCGTTTGCTGACGGCCGCAGTTGACCCGCCTGCAGGCAGCACGGCCTCAGCCACCTTGGTCCATCGCCGCACTGCGCCCCTCGACTGCACCAGCAGCATCAGAACCAAGTGGAAACAATGAGTTGCTCAGTAGCAGGTCCCTGTGCTGTGTAGCAGCAACCATGCTAGCACCCAGTGGCACAGCACACAGCCGCTCGCACGTTGCCCCGCAAGCACGTTTCCCCGCCCACCCCCACTCACCGCCCCACCCACCCACCTTGGCATAGCCGCCCTGGTCGACGACAGCTGAGTCCGGCACCACCTGATTTAGTAGGGGGGGGGAGGAGGGCCAGGGCGGGGTCAAGCAGAGTGACAGATGTGGGCGGGGAAGGCAGGCAGGGTCAGTGCAGCGCCGGCCCGCGACGGCAGCTGTGGCAGCAGCGCATGCATGTGCACCCAAGTCCCGCCCGCCAGCTGCTGCTGCCCAAGTTGCAGCGCAAGCACCCGCTCCTTGCTGATCAGTGCCTCCCAGGCTGAACTGCACACACCGCAAGCAGCAGGCCGGTTCAGCTATGTTAGGCAGGTGACAGGTTTCGCCCTCACCGGTCAGTCGTGACGCCCCATCTTGTCAAGGCTGGGGTCGCCGTCGCCATCTGTTGCCTCCTTGAGTGCGGCGCGCACCACATCCTATCTGGTAGGCCAGTAGCAAGCCTTGGTCAGGCCTGGTGGGCAGCACCTGCAGGCGTGTGACGGGCGGGAGGGGTGGGGGTGGGGTGGGAGTGAGTAGCAGCACAGCCCAGCCGCTTGCACGTGAGCACAACCTTGCCCCCGGCTTCTCGGGCAAGCGGCGTACTTGTGCCAACGCCTCGCACCGGTGCTGCGCACTGGTGGCTGGGGTACAACCATTCACCAGAAGCTCACATTGGAGGCACGGCAAGAAGGGTGGTGGGTTGATGACGACCGTAGGGGATGCCCAACTGCAGGATCAGCAGGGGAGCATGCCAGCAGGGTGAGGGCGGCAAGACGGGAGCGGTGTGCCGCCACTCGCCCGGGGCAAGCCGTAACGCAGCTGATGCTTGGCTGCGGCTTATGAAGCACACAGGTTACTCACTCGGTGAAAATCTTCGATGCTGAAACACCTGGTAGGTGGAGGTGATTCCATGTGGCCGGCTGGGTCTGGAAAGGGGAGGGGCGCAAGTGGCCGGCGACTTAGTGCGGAGACCAGAGGGGCGGCAGGGGCCGCCAGGCGGCACCCGCCTGCACCGCCCCGCCTGGCGCTGATACTTGCAGACAGTGCTGCCGCGAGACCAGACCAGCGCAGGAGGGCCCAGCCGTGCAGCGTGTGCGGTGCCCGACACCGGCGCGTGGGCCAAGGCGCTGGCCGGCTGCGGATCACGTCATTCCTCAAGCCCCAGCACTCTGACCTGCCTGATGAAGGGCGCGGCGCCGCGCGACAGGCGAGCGGTGGCGGGGAAGCCAGGGCAGTTGGTGACAGGCGCGGGCAGCGCCTGTTGCTGGGCCCGTTACATGTCTAAATGATCGCGCTGGTGGTGTTTGGGCGGTGAGTGGGGTGTCGGGAGTGCGAGCAAAAGATGCTCGAGGGTGCGCGCTGTGCTGCTGCGCTGCCGCCAGCGCACAACAGGCCGTCTCCCTGCACTCGCTGGAACGAGCCTCAATCCGCAGCAACAACGCTTCTGATCTGCACAGTAACACGGGGGCATGCTGCCAGCTGTTTGTAGGGATGGTCTGGCATGGCAGCAGGTAGGGACATCGTGCCCGCTAGCCCTTGCCTTGCCGAGCCACAAGCCGCTGCTGGCCTCTGTTGCGCAGCATCCTCACCCCCGCGAAAGGAGTAGCTGCCGATTAAGATCGTTTCAAAGACCTAAAATTTTGAGGCCAGGGCGCTCTAACTTGCACCGGCTGCCTTCCTGCTTTCCATTTGCCAACCCTGGTCACCCACCGCCAGCACTGGCGGCATATAGCAAGCTGCCCATTTTTCCGGCTGAGCCACCTCATGCTGGCTGTCGACCGCTGCCTGCACCCCTCCATCCTGCTTCCAGTTGCTGCCAGTCCACCCCTCCTCCAGTTTTGCTTATGTTGCTGCGGCAGCCGCAGTCTGCTGCCACACTATGCATGCTGTGCCAAGTGAGCGGCAGCGGCAGGGTGCAGGCATGGCTGTTTGGGCAGCGGTGGGCATGGCCTGGCACATGGCTGATGAGGCTGGCAGCTGCAGGCACGAGGCATGCAACGAAGCAAATGGGCCAGGTGCTGGTAATGGTCTGGAATAATGGGCCAAGGCAGGCGAGGAGGGCCGACCATTGACCTAATGGTCCAGACCATTACCGGTAATGGGCCATATCCTCAGGGCAGTTTACTAGTGAGAGCAAGAAACTGGGCGGCAGCCCTGGTGGCCGCCATGCTGGTGGTCGCTCTGACAAGCAGCGGTGCCGCTGCCCAGAACGACGGCTGCTCCGCCGTGCTGTCGCAAGGCAAGCAATTGGCTATGTGCGGGTGCTACGTGGCCTACAGCAGCTGGCTGCGGCCGCAGTAGTGCACGTTTGGATGTTCAAGTCACTGTTCTTATGACTCACTGTGTACTATGCATACTAGGCATGCCAGCTAACTTGAGCATCATGCGTAATAGATGGACTCTCAGGTAAGATATCCATCTGGGCTATCTTCTGTGTAGCAACGTCGCTCGCTAGCTCTGCCAACTTTCCCTTTCCCTGCAGGCATCTACAACAAGGTCACGACATCTAGCAGCAGCTCCTCCTACTCTCAGGCGCACACCTCAGGTGAGGCAAAGGTGCACCTGCGCACCTGCAGGACGGCATGTCTGGGCGATTCCAACATGCCAAAGCCCCGCAGTGGTTGCCGCGAAAAGACCCGTCGGCTGTAGTATGAGCCATTGAGCTGCCACATGGATCAACACCATTATTTTTGGCCCCCCCCCGGGGCGTTTTAGTTCTCCGCGCCATGGCTGGGTGGTCCGTGGCAATTGCCTGAATTTAGGGTGGCAGGGGCCTGCCAAAGGCCCCTGCATGCCGTCGACTGCGGGGTAAAGCGAAGTACTTTGAAACTAGCCTGTACCCGCACGAGGTCACCCTGGGCATAGGAGGAATGGTGTCCGGCAGGACGGGTCCTGCCCCAGCGCCTCGAGCGCTGGGGCTAGCAGACACAAGCAGGCTTGGGGCCCCTGAAGCCCCCCCTGCCCTGGTCCGATAGGGCCCTCTAAGCAGGGTATGTAACAGGAGAGGACCTGCGCTGCAAACAGGATGCCGTTGGGCCTCTTGAGCACATCATGTGCTCATGATGAAGAACCAGAGCTGACGTTCATCTCGCTTCAACACGTCCTCCACCCCAACTGCGTTTGCAGCTTGCAATGTCGACACCTCATACTCCTACCAAAAGTATGAGCAAGCGTCAACAACGGAGAGTCAGTCTGGCATGGATGTCCAGGTGGACGTGGGTACGTCGATGCAAGTTGCATTCGTTCATTCAGCACCTCTGTCTAGTGGTTGCGTGGTGCCCTCTGAGCTTTTCTTCCAGCGTGGCCCCTTAAATCATTGCCCATGGTGCTTCATGTGTCTGCATGCACCTCCTCTTTCCCCGCATGTGTGTGAAATGGCGCCCGTTTTTTGGGCGGTTAAGCCCTGCTCCTGGATTCATCTCCTGCACCCGACTTGCTGCAGCTGCCAGGTACATGGGCTTTTCGGGCTCCACATCAGTCGGCGTGAAAAAGAACGCACTCGAAAAAAGCCAGTTTGAACAGGCCATGAGCAGGATTTCCAGCTATCAGAAGGTGTGTGCACACTGCATGAGAAGCCTGCTGCTGTTGCTTCAATGCCGATGTGGATGCCCTGATAAACGCATGCCCATGTGGAGCCCCTGGTGTGCGGTGCGGCGCCCTATAGGTCAGATGTGCACCTGCCTGTCTGACTTATCCGCCCCGCCTGCTCACCCCCTGCTGTAGAACCAATGCCAGCAAGCCAGCAGCACTAGCGTGTCGGACGCCGACATCCGCAACATGCAGAGCTGGGTGAGGATGGGATTTCTCTTTCAGGCGGGACGAGCTGTCACACAGGCCAACTTGACTGTCACACAGGGTACCTTCCGTCATGCTGGAGCTGGACCAGCAGGCGCAGCACTGCCGTCGACCACCTGCGAACACCGGCTTATCACTTCCACTCCGCAACCTGTGCCCCCGCAGGTGGACCCAAACGTCGTCCAGGCATGGCGCGACTGCATGGCGTTGGGCCAGAAGGGCCTTAAGGCAACCGTTAAGACGGATGTTGACGGCACCTCATTCAACGCCGACTTCATTTTCTCCCAAGGTGGGGGGAACCCTACATTGTTGTAGCAGGTGTACCGTAAGGGTGTGCTGTGCTGGTGGCGTGCACTGCCATTGACAGCTGTAGGCACCGTTGTTGCAGTCGTGAGTGACACAGCGCCTCCTATCCCAGACTCAGTGGTGTTGCACGCCTGACCAACCCATTGCAGGACAATACAAGGGCGAGGCGATGCTGACGGGCATCGGCATGCGGCCTGCTCGCTCGGCGGAGTGCAACATCTGGGGGCCAGGCCTGAGCCGCACCGTCTACACCTCCTCTCCGCTCAACATCACTATGGCCGCACAGAGCACGTACACAGTCATGTGCTACACCGTCGGCGTTTTCGACCAGCCCACCGACATCTACATTGGTGCGCTGACGGTGCACACACGTGCCTACAACTTGCAGCCTGACGGTGCGAGCGAGCAGGCGAAACAGGATTTTTGCGCCAATGAATTTTGTTCAACTCTGCCCCTGCTCCCTAACAGGCACCACACTGGGCACCTACCAGGCTCGCATCTACCGGCGAGCCAGCACCACAACTGCGAGCCAGCTGCAGGTGAGCGCCCTGACGCATGGAGTCCATCTGCTGGTGAGCGGCCGCTCAGCATTGAAAGCCAAAACCAACGTACCTTTTGAAGGGTGTCCTGCCCAGAAATCCCACTGCACAGGCGCAAATCAACGACCTGGCTAGGCGCGTGGCTAACCTGGAAAACACAGCGCTCAAGTGCAACAGCGCAGTGTGCCAGGTGAGGTGGGGCAAGAAACAACACTGCCGGTGCATGTGCAATCACACCAGCTGCCAGCGACTGCTGTGCCACCGCAGTTTATGCGTCTGCCCTTGCTAATCAGTGCTGGCTTGCTTGATCACCAACCCCTCCCCATCTCGCAGGTGCCTGATGGCAGGGCTCTCCAGATAGGCGACTGGGTCATGCGGAGGGATGCTACCACCAACGTTTTGAACATCCAGATGAACACCACAACTCTCATGAGCCTTGCGCCAGACGGCCAGCTCTCCGTCACCCCCGGAGCCAATGGCGGCATCAAGATCGGCGAATGGGTCCTGCAGACAAGCGCCCTCGGTGATCTCGACATTCGGAACAAAGGAGTCTCAAGGGCAAGCATCGATGTCAACGGCCTGCTCTCCGTGACCACTGGAGACAAAGGCGGCGTCAGGATTGGCGACTACCGCATCTTTGTGTGGCAGAACGGAGGTGCCCTGGGTGTGCTGCACAAGGTGCGTGGGTCACTTTATGCCTGAGAGGCAGCGAGAGAGAGCTGAGCTCGCAACTTGGTTGCCCGGCCATCCACACGTGTGCAGTGCACTGACGAGTGTGCATTGCCTGCCCACCCTATCGCCCTTGCAGGACCATGGATTCCGAGCGCGTATGGCCGTTGATAAGGACGGAGGTGAGGGGGGTGCATGGGCTGTGAGTGTTTGCGCCACCAATGAGGTTTGCAAGTTGAGCGCGCATCAGCAGTGTTCATGTCTGCTGTATACACAGACTCTGTGTATATGCTCGGAGCAGGTTGATGAATTCGCATGTCCTTGCACTTGCCATTCGTGACACATGACTTCGAGCACCGATCGACCCTTTGTGCGTTCCCTTTGCTGTCCACGCAGGTTTGTATGCTGGTCCAGCCGGCCTGAAGACTGAAGGCGGGCGGTGGACCTTTGAGAATGGCGACGGCGCGCGGCGCACCCTGAGGATTGTGCGTGACGGAACGGAATGGGCGGGCACCGTCACCGAGAACAATGTGTTGTACTTCAGCAACATGGAGCTGCATACGGGGGGATCCCTGAGAGTTGGCGCAGTCAGGATGTATACCAGGTGAGTGATCGGAGGGATGGACGTGTGCCACATTCCACAAAACTGTGAGTGTGACTTTGTTTGTCTGATTCCTTTGGGTGGTGAGCAGATGCAGCAGCCCGTTGACTCAACTCTGGTCATGCATGCACATGTGTTCTTATGCAGCCCAGACGGAAACATCCTCGTGTTCCGCCATGACAACGGTCAAGAAAACCATTTCATCTAGTGAGGGCTTTGAGCAACGAACTCGTTTGCTTTCCAGCTCCTGGCTGTCTGATTTGTCCTTACTCGGGGCCATGATGGGTGCTGCCAAGCTTCTCCAGCAGCAACTACCAGTGGCTAGTCCGTGCCACGTGGGGCCTGAACATGCAGCCCGGCGACCAGGTGCTCCACGGCTGTCGCTGGCTGGCTGGCTTTACACCTGTCTGAATCGAACAGTACGATGACAGGCCCCCGGGTGGCCCACACGGCCGGGGGAAAAAAGGGATCTGGGCCACTAAACAGACAGGTGGGCGCATTCACACACCTAACTTGCCCTTCCAACACTGCAGCGACCACCCGTACGACGCAATTCGCATGACTGGCCGAAGTGCAGGCGGGTACAGGGCCATTCGCGGGTGCAATGGAAAACACATGATGTGCTAGATGCGAGTTTGAGCGGCAGCAGCAGGGTGCGCGGCAGTCCGAATGCCCGCATGCCTCAGGGGGCTCATCCAGCCACACCGGTGCAGCAAGATCGCACCCTATCCAACGCACCCAAGCCCGCTTGCCAAGCCATCTTGCCCAGCTGGTGCCCACATGCTTGACCTCTCACCTCCGCCTGTGCACCAGAAGCATGCCCCCTTCCACCCTGCTCTTCCTGCCCCTGTTAGTTTGCGGTTGTGATGCTTGAGCAATGATGCGCCTTGCGTTTTGAAGCACGCCCACCATTGCCGTCGGCAGTCTGCAGTAGTATTGTATTCCATTACAGCGAGAATGCTGCGCATGTCCATTGCACTGATGATGGCACGGAGAGGGGCTGCACCCTCGGCGGCCGCTTCCCTACTGCCGGGTTCCCCACTGAAGCCATCACCCGTTGTTCCAGCACATGAGTTGCGGTCGGCCTGCTTATTTAAAAGACGCTACCCTAAAGCAGATGCATCACAGCGCTGTGCACAGTGCACCAAGGGTAAGCGCAAGCGAGGCATTCAACTCCAGCTGCTTCAAGTGCAACTCCTGAGGGCTCTTGCTCAGCTTTGGGAGCGACTCGCCCCATACGGGCTGCTCCACCCAGCAAGCTGCTGCCTCAGGACAGGTAGCCAGAGGTCCAGGGCACCCCAGGTCCCGAGCCATACGAGTCCAGGGAGGGCCGCCCATCGCTGCCCGTCGGCTGCTGCTTCAGCGTGCACAGGCGTCCTGGGTACACCGTACCCGCACCGTTGTCGCAGCTGCAGGTTGCAAACACAAGAGCAGCAAGGACTGGGCCAGTTCGGGCCGCAAATCAACGCTGGGCTGTAAATGGCTGGCTGGTGTGGCCTGCAGCACTGCTGACCCGTCTTGCTCCCAAGCCCCCAAGCCCCCCAACTCAGCTCACCCGGAGACCTCAGGGCACCACACAAATACGTTGCAGCCTGCCTGCTGCCGGCACTGCTGGCAACAAGCGTCCGCGCTGTCGGCGCTTCTTGTGGCCAGCACAGCGGCTGGGCCCAGGTTGTTGTGCTCAAGGATGGTGCACGCCTGGCTGCTGGCACCATTGCTGCTGCTGCCGCTGCCGCTGCTGTTTGGTGCAGGTGGAGAAGAGGGAGATGGAGAGGGCGCAGAGGTGCCTCGCCCCGCTACAATGCCAGCAGTGAGGCTGCCCGACGACTGGCGGCTCCAGCCGGAGGCGTCCTTGAGGAAGCAGCAGTTGGGGCAGCCGGGCGCGTTGCCAAACACCCTGCGGGAGGGTGCAGAGGCAGTTTGCATTGTGAACCTGGAGTCACGTTGCCGGTCATGCTGGGCAACAGAGCAGCTACGCTGGGCAGCCTGTCTGCACACATGGATGGTTGAAGTTGCATGTGCCTGCTGCCCGGCTGCCGCTCACCAGGCGCCACAGTCGGACCGGGCGATGCACCTGCAGTACAACGGATGGTAGAAGATGCAACAGGCTTTAGTCAGGTGGGAGGCCTCCCGCATTGTCCTCCCACCTGCTCAGCCTGCTCAACCGCTCGTTCAACCGCACGTCCAACCGCCAGCCACACCATCCCAGGCTCACTTGGCGCAGCAGGCTCCCGCATCGGCTGTGTGGCGCTCGGGGCCACCCAACGTGAAGTCATCTATAAGGTCTCCTCCAAACAGGTCGGTGCCGCTTTCGTAGGTGCAGGATGTTGGGGCGGGTGGGGCAGGCGGGAGCGGAGCCGGAGTAGGGGCGGCTGCTGGTGGGGCAGCAGAAGGCGAGAGGGCGGGGGAGGCAGGTGAGGGGGCTGGAGGGGGCGAGGTAGTGGCAGGTGGGGGAGGAGACGGGCTTGGAGTTTCTTGGGGAGGGGAGGGAGCAGGCCAGGGCGAGGGAGCGGGCTGGGGTGAGGGAGCAGGGGAGGGTGAGGGAGCAGGCGGGGCAGGAGAAGCAGGAGGTGGGGATGGGGACGCCATGAGAGGGGCTTGAGGTGCAGCAGGTGGAGAGGCAGCTGGTGGGGAAGCAGCAGCCCCAGCAGCCTCCTGCTGCAGGCCAGCGGCCTCCGAGGGCGAGCAGCGCCCGCAGGTGGCGCGGCAGAAGCCGCCCAGCAGCATCCAGCCGTCGCCGCACTTGCCCCAGGCCTGCCAGGCAGGAGAGCGGGAGTTTGGGTCAGTGAGTGCGAGCGGCGCACGTGTTGATGGCCGGCTAAGTACAAGCGCCGCACATGTCGATGGCCGGCTGCTAACAGCAGGCGCAATTGGCCTGCTTTCACTTGCCTGTAGCCCTTATGTTCATTCCCCGCCCACCCTCCCCAGCCCCTTGCACTCACCTGCTGCTGAGCACAGCTGTAGCCGTCGGCTGTGGGCACATCGGAGCAGGCCTGGCTCTCCGCCTGCTGCACCTCTGCCACTGCTTCAGCAGCAGGCGGTGCCAGCGGGGCGGCTGCGGGAGCCACGGGAGGGGCTGCTGCTGCCGCTGGAGGCTGCAGGGTTATATTCAAGTTGGCCTGCAGGGTGGCCTGGACGGCTGGCCCAGGCGCCAGCGGCACGCTCGCTGTCGCGGGTGCTGTGGGCTGCTGATGCATGGGAGCCTCTGGTGTGGGTGGGGGCACGGGGGCGGTTGCAGCTGTGGCTGGCGGCTGTGCGGCTGGGGCTAGTGGGGTGGGCTGTTCAGCAGAGGGTGGAGAGGGCGATGACAGGCCGGCGGGTGCAGCTGGCAACGTCCGAGCTGCCTCTTCTGCTGGAGGGCCGGGAGACGGCGGGATCAGAGCCCCAGGAGCAGGAGGGAGCATGGTGGGCTCGGCTGCTGGAGGCGGCAGGGGTGCCTCCTCAACTGCCGGTGGTGGCTGGCTGGGAGGGGGTGGCAGCAGAGCTGTTGGCACCGGGGCCGCCTTCTGTGCTGCCACCTCGGCTGCAGGCGGCTGCTGGGAGGGGGCTGGGGGAGAGGCAGGGGCCGCTGCAGGGGGCAGTAAGTGTCCCTGAGCCTGGGCGAGCGTTGCAAACACTGCTGTTGCGGGTGGCTCGCTTGGCGCAGAAATGGGTGGCCCAGCCGCGCGCAGCATTGCCAGCGCAGCAAACGTTTCCGCCTCTGGGCGGGGTGCCTCGGCTGCTGGGGCGGCAGCTACCTGGCCGGCTGGCTGCGCAGCAGGCTGCGGTGCTGGTGCTGGGGTGGGCGGGCGCTCTGGAGAGGGGGCAGGCCCTGGCGCCTCAGCCGCAGGCGCAGCATCCTTAGGGGCCGGGGCCGGGGCTGCAGCTGGAGCCACAGCCCGCTCTGCTGCCGGCTTCGCTGCCGGCACTGTGGCGCCGGCTGCACCCGCTGGCATGGGGAGGGTCTGGAGCAGGCCGGACATGATGTGCACAACTCCATCTCTGCCCAGCAAGTCGGGCAGCGCAATGCTTGCGTTGCCAACCGTGACAGTGCCTGCGGTGCAAGGATTGGGCGGCAGTGCACACTGAGGGTGATCTCCGCAGGACGCTCAGGAAGTCGCCATGCAGGTTGCCAGCCAGCGCTGCTTCCCTGCTCACCATTCTGCGCACTGACCAGAGCCTGCCTGCCGCTGGCCATCTGCAGCGCAGCGCCTCCCTGGCCGCCGCCATCGACGGCAGCCCCACCGCCGTCGCTGCTGGCATTGCCAGCGGTGCCAGCCAGCTGCTGCAAGTCAGCCAGGGTAAGCCTGCGGCCAACCACAATGTGGTCCAGCAGCAGCTGCCGCATCTCGCTGGCACTGGGGGCCAGTGACTCCCACAGCTGGCCGGACAGCAGGGCGGCGGTGAAGGCGGCCGAGGATGGGGCAAACACTGCGGGGAGAGGGGTGGGGGGAGGCGATTGGGCGGGTGTGTCTGTAGGCATTGGCGCGGCCAGCTGAATGAGTGGGGTAGAGCTCCTACTCAGGGGGCAGGACCATAGGGCGGCTGAGCAGCTGTTCACCTGGCAGCAAGTGCCCACCCGGCACGCTTGCCTGTGAGCTGCTCCCCAGAGATGCTGCTCAGGTTTGCGGCACTCAGTGCATCCTGAAAGGTTGACAGTTGGGGCGCGCTGCCCAGGAGCTGAGCCACCGAGGGCAGCGGCTGGCCACTGCTACTGGCCTGGCTGCCCGGGGCAGGTGGTGGGCAGGAGCGGTACGCGGCGCCTGCAGGCCGGCAGTAGGGAGGCATTGGGGCCGTGACGTAGCAGATGTCTCGCTGTCGATGCAATGCCCGGCAGAGTGTGGTGCGCACTTCAGCATTCCAACCAAGCTGCCGCCAACAGCTTGCCTGGGTGCTGGGGGTCAACCGTGAGTGCGGCTCCCTGGGAGCACAGCGCGGGCTCGTTGATGTAGCAGCTCCAACTGTTGCTGCCCTGCTGCAGCTGCCACTGGCCGCACCCCACAGCTGCACAATGGCATGGACAGCAGGCAGGCGACCTTGAACATGAAAAGCTGGCAGGCAGGCAGGCAGTCTCAAAGTTCTCAATGTCCTGGGCCCATCATGAGCCGTCCAAACTCCTTAGCCTCACCGCTCGTGTTGGCTCCCCCGCTCACGCCGGTGGCCGTGCAAGCGCAGGCATTCTCAGTGTTCAGCTCTGCTGCCGGCGGGCTGGCTGTGCTGCCTGCTGCTCCAGGAGCAGGGCGGCTTGGTGGGAGTGTCTCTGCTGCAGGTGCCGCAGCCGCAATGCTGGTGGGCCGACTTGGAGGGCTGGGCGCAGCTGGGCGCTCAGGCGCTGGAGGCGGCAGCTGCGGCCCAGCACGCTCGGATGCCCCAAGCTCCGGCGCTGGGCTGGGGTCCGCCTGCCCGGTGCCATTGCCGCCCCGCTGCTGGAAGTAGTCCCATCTGGCGGCCTGGACGCCAGGTGCGCACAAGAAGGCCAGGAGCAGGGTGGCAGCGGCGAGCGCCGCCGCCGGCGGCGGTCTGGCCTGCGGCATTGGATGGGCAAAACCCTAGACGGCCAAGGGCTCAGGGTGTTCAGAGGAGCCGAACAAAGGGTCCCTGCAAGACTGCGAACAGGCTAAGCCTGCAATGCTGCTTTGAGGGGCAGCTTCCCAGCTGTTTCAACGCCAAGTGCGGCAGCGGTTTGCGCCAGCCAGTTGTGGACAGAGGCTGGGAGGCAGCCCTGCTGCTCTTCTTCAGCAGGGGCACGCCACGCATCAAACCAGGAAGACCGATGGGAGTTACGCGCTGAAGGTGCAATGTTGCAGAATGGTTGCACGATGCAGCTGCTTTCATGCCGCCCGCTGCCGCTTGGCCGCCGGCTGCATGTCCTGCTGCTTTGCGGTGCCCACAGTCCTGCTCCCTCCCCTTGCCTCCTTCGGCAGTAACAGCTGGTCCTGTCTCCTGCTGCAACCCAGCACCCTCTGCTCCGCTGTCTCCACGCTCCCCAGCTGCTGCCGCCTTTGCTCTGGTTGCCACCTCGCCACCTGGCAGCGCCTGGGCGGCCTGCGGCCACGCCTAAGCAGCCGGTCCTCCTGCTCAAGAAAGGGAGGCAGGGTTTCAGCTCATACCCAACATTAGGCAACAGTGCAAACCGCATCGACCCGCCTGCGGCAATCGGTTCATGCAGCACGCAGCTCTACAAGCACCCACACAAGGCATGGAGCAGCAGCGATTGGCATAGGAGCACCAGCAGTCCGTACACACACATGCGTGCAACCATGCAAGAGCTGGGCAGGCGGCATGGCATGACGATCGAGCAGCCCACCCAGGCAACTGCAACAACCGCACCCAGTGGACCTCGCTCAGGCTGCCAGCACGCTCCCATGCTGTGCGCAGCGCCTCGTGCACCAAGGCGAGGGAGGATGGGGCAGATGGTGCGCACTTGCTGTTGAGCAGACTGGAGGGACGTTGCAGAGGCAACACGCAATGGAGCAAGGTTAGCTACGGCAAAATGGCCATGGTCCACGCAGGGCGCAGCGGTGCACAGCAAGTTTCGGTGTGTCTGCAAAGGGACATTAAGCCGTTGGGGGCATTGTGAGGGTGGGCAGAGTTCGTCAGCATCACATCCTGGCTCCCAAACCCCTAAAATGGGGGTCCAGATGCTTTGGGGTGGCTGCCGCCCTCTCGGCCGCCAACGGGTGCCCGGCAGCGGCGGCAGCGAGCAGCGGCAGGGGGCGGCTGGGCTGATCCGCTCAGCGGCGCCAATCCCGCTCAATCTGAAACTATGTATTACGTATCTGAGAGTGGGCTGGGGCAGGCAGGCGGCCACCCTAAAGCGACAGCCACCCTAAAGCATCTGGACCCCAATTGTTGGGGTTTGGGAGCCAGAATTTGATGCTGACTGGCTCCGCCCACCCTCACAATGCCCCATCTGTGCGGCACGGTCGGCAAGGAACTGGAATACACCGCAGGGGATGGCTGGATCCGGAAGTGCAATTGTCTGCAGGCCTTGCTCATGCAAGCAGGAGCGGTTGGCCGTGCCCAGCTTGCCTGCTTCTGCCTCAGTTTCTGATGGCTTGGAGGATGGGTTGCCGACGGGGACGGGGGGAGGGGTGGGTGGGCGGTGGAGGAAGGGCATGGCCTTTTAATGGTTAATGAGGCAGGCCAGGACACGCACACACACCGGGGCAGCAAGCATGCATACAGCTTAAGGGCAAAGCAAAGGGCGCCAGACGGCGGGAATGACACCAGGCTGGGCGGCCAGGTCAGCGCGCCTGCCGCCTGTGCCCCTGGAGGCAAGGCGGGACAGGCGCTTGGGCCAGCCACCCGCCACATAGCGCGGCCCCACTGCAGGCGTGGCAGTGCGACGGTCACCGTTGATGCGCACAATAGCACTTGAGAGCTGCCCTCCTGCATGTGGCGTTTGGCCAGTCACTGCAGGTCACCGACGCGTGTCGTTTTTTATGCATTGACAACAGGGCCTCACCGGCGGGCTCCTGCGGTGCGTGCTCATGTACATATCACAGGCCTGTTAGGATGGTTGGGAAGGAAGCATCAAACAGGCCGCATGTGCGGACAGCACAACCACAAACCGAACTCGCCTGCGCCGCCGCCGCCGCTGCCATCGGGCGGGCGGGCCATGGAGGCCGCAGGTGGCCTTGCGCGCCACGCGAACCCACTTCAGCAGCATCCATGAACACTCCAGGAGGCTGCACAGCCCGGCAGCGGCCGCCAGTCGGCCAGGAGGCAAGCGGTCTCAGCAGCGGCGCAAGGAAGCAGTGCTGCACGGCATTCAGTTGCATGTACACTATGTCAGAAACAGTGTACACACCCCTGATGGCCAAAAGACAGTGCCCCAGCCCCATGCCGGCTGACGGAGCAAGAACCCTACCTTGCTGCTGCCCCGATCGACCCGTACTTCCCTTGGCGCTATCTTAACAGGTCCTATTCTTGAAGCTGAAACATGCCTGCCGCGTCCCTGTGCGCTGCAAGCGCGGCGGCGCTGCCGACCCGTGCCGTTGCTGCGCGGCAACAAGTGGGGGATGCACAGTTGCATGAGGCGAGTGGTTACGAATGCGGTTGGGGGCGCTGCAGGTGGCGCCACCTTTGCGGCGGCGCCGCCGCCGCCGCCATCGCTGCCTGCCGCCATCCCCCTTGCGCCGCCCCGAGCCCCTGCCAGCCTGCCTGCCTTGCAGGCGGCATGCCCCGCCACGGCACCTGTACGTGCAGCGGCACGATCGGCGCTGCACCGGCAGGCTGCTGCTGGGCTGGGCGCCGCGCTGCTGTCGCTCTCGGCAGCAGCGTCTTCTCCCGCCCCCGCCCTTGCGGCCGACCTGGCTCTGGGGCGGGAGGTGTTTCAGGCCAACTGCGGTGCGTGCTGTGCTCTGCCTGCCGCTGCAATAGAGACCAGCTGGGGCCATGTGCACGGTGGCTAGCTGCCGGGCTGCTGTCGCCCTGCACTCCGGCGGTTGCTGTTGTCCAGCACGCCGGCACCGCTCCCCTGCTCCTGCTGTGGCCATGTGCTGCTCCCACCCCAGCTCCCACCCGCCGCTGCCATCCCAGCCCACCGCGCCCCACCCTGCCTACACCTCCGCAGTGGTGTGCCACGCCGGCGGGCTGAACAACATCCCCGGCGAGGAGAAGCACACCCTGAAGCGGGACGCCCTGGAGAAGTACGGCCTGTTCTCCCAGCAAGCCATTGAGAGCCAGGTGCACATCCTGGCGGAGGGAGGCGCGCTGCGCCAGGTGCATGCCCTCTGCCTGTCTGCCTGCCTACTTGCCTGCTGGGCGCACTGCGTCGCACCTGTCGATTTGAGGGCAGCTTTCGTTACCCGGATGGGCGCAGCGAAGGTGCCGCCTGGTGGCACAGCCGCACTGCTTGAGTGCGCTAACACGGTGGCAAGGGCAGTGCGGTGCTTACTTCCGCTGCACTGCTGGCCTGTTGGTAGCAGCTAGCGATTGAATGCCAGCAGCCAGCGCCCTACTGCCCAGGCCCGCTCACGCTTACCACTCCTCCCTCTGCCCTGCCCTGCAGGTGCGTTCCGGCAAGGACACCATGCCTCCCTTCCAAGGCTCCCTCTCAGATGACGAGATTGCAGCGGTGGCAGCCTTTGTGTATGATCAGGCAGCTAAAGACCTGTGGGCCAGCAGCTGAGCGGCAGGAGCGAGGCGTGTGGAGCACAAAGCAGTGCCAGGCCCTGCAATGTTGCCAGGCACGGCTGGTGTCAACTAACCACAGCAACTGCTACTCCCAACTGCTGCTCCCAGCAACGGACACTTATGTTGATCCATGGACCCGACCTGGCTGCACCTCTTTCCTTTGCCAGTGGTGGACGCCCTGCGTGTGAGCACCGTATTAAAGCATGAGCAGCTGCAACAACGCAGGCCTGCTGTCAGGCTCGCAATGCGAGGAGGCAAGGGTAGTAAGACACGGGAGATGCCATGAGTGCACTGCTGACATGCATTTGAGCGGGGATCAACAGGCCAGCTATCAAAGATAAGTCGGGCAAGAGATGCACCGCTGGCGGGTCCCAGGTGCAAAGAAACTGGGCTGAACTGCACCACGGTACGTTATGTGCACGTGCACAGACAACTGATAACACCGAGGAAAGGGAGCCATGGCATCACAGTCAGGCTAACAAGCTTTTCGCTTGACAAGGGAGTCAAGCAACAGAACGGCGACAGTGCAGCAGCAATACTAGAGAACACTGCGAGTTGGGAGCTGGGTAAGGGCAAATGAATAGCTGTCCCCAGTTGCATCTGCCCAACCTCAACCCGCACGCTTAGGCGGCGGCGTGCGGGGGACGGGCGTGGCCTTTGGCGGCGGCGTGCGGGGGACGGGCGTGGCCTTTGGCGGCGNGGCGTGCGGGGCACAGGGTTAGCCTTTGGTGGCGGCGTGCGGGAGACGGGCGAGGCCTTTGGCGGGGGCGGGCGAGGGGCGGGCGTAGCTTTTGGTGGCGGCGGGCGGGGGACAGGCGAGGCCTTTGGCGGAGGAGGCGAGGACTGCTTCTTGACCTCCACCACCTTGGTGCCATTGCGCACGCTCTGCGCCTTGGAGGCCTGCACCTGGCGGTTAAACGCCTTCAGTGCCGTTGCGGCCAGGTTGTTGATGGTGGGCAGGACTTTAGTGTTGAAAACCGTGGCGCCATTCTGGGCAGCCGAGCTGGAGCTGGCGAGCGGCAGGAAGGTGACGCGAGTGCCCACATCCACTGATGGCGTGCCGGCGGCCAGGCGGCGGCGGGAGGTGCTGCCCGCTGAGTCTCGCACGTATGTGACGTCGGCAGAAGCGTTGGCAGCTGCGGGAGTGCGGCAGGGTGGAGTTGATTTGGGGGAAGCCTTGCAGGTGGAACGAGGGCGCTCCAAACCCGAGGGTCTTGAGTGGCGCCACTCTGGTGCACGCAGTACCACATGCGCTACAACGGCATCCGCCCGCTTCACAGCTCACATGTGATCGAACTCTCGATTTGTTTGGTGTAGGCCGCCTGCTGTGCTGCCCCAAAGGTAGAAGAAGTGAAGCCCGTAATGCTGATCTGGAAAGTTACGGTGGGCGCCGCAACCTCCACCGTGTTGGGGGAAGCACTTCTGCGGGGCCATGGTTGGGGCGAGGAGCACAGTATGAGGTGTGAATGAAGCAAAGGATATGCAACCGTGTGAGGATGAGGTCATGCCCTGCAGCTGGTGCATGGGTCTTGCCCGGCGCAGCCCTCGGCGCAGGGGCAGGAGTTTGCCGCGTTGAAAATAAATGGCAGACAAACAGCATAAAAACACGCAGGCAGGCAGGCAGGCAGGCAGGCAGGCAGGCTCACATAGGGCAGGGGTTGCTGGCATTCAGGCTGTCGCGCTGCTGCAGGGTGGGGTCCCTGCAGTCCTTGACAGTGTACTTGTTTCTGTCGCAGAAGGCACGGCCGTCGCAGGAGAAGTCCTCACGGCACGCCCTGTGGCAGCAGAGGGCAGAGGCGCCTCAAAATAGGAGCAAGCAGCTTCGCTAGCAGGTTGGCTAGGAAAGGTAATGTGCTTTGCATGGCAGGAGCTACTGCTCCTCACCAATGCCCAAGCCAATGCACGTACTTCCTGATATCGCTGAACCATGCCGCTGGCTCCTGCCCCCTGCTGCTGCCCCACGGACTTACCTATAGCAGGCGCAGGCTGTGTTGGCCGTCGCATTCGCCAGGTATGGCTGCAGGGCTCCGCTGCTAGCAAAATACATCAGAGCGCAAAAGCTGCCTGCATGGAGGCAGCAATGGCACATGAACGCAAGCTGCTTGTTTTGCGGCCAACCCATTGCAGGCGCAAGTCACGAGCAGGTGCCAAGCGGGACATGCAGAACGGCACTTGCCTGTTACTGGAGCAGAGCTCCAAAAGTCCTGGGCTGACAGGGGTGGCGGTGGTGGAGCCGGCGGCGACGGCGGCGGTGGAGGCCTGCATGTATTGCAGGAGCAGGTTAGTTAGGCATCAAATGGCCAGGCAACGTAGGGCCGGCCGAGATGCAGCAGCCACATGGCGCATGATCCTCCTCCTGCCGCAGGTTGCAGCTCATCACAGGCACGCACCTGGGGCAGGGGTTGCCCTCCTGGTCACGCACTTTGTCCTGCACCATGCATGCCCCTCGCTTCTGGCTGGCGTCGCAAAACTTGCGGAACACACAGTCCCCGTCAGCCAGGCAGGCCAGGTAGCAGCCGCAGGCGGTGGTGGTGTTCACAGTCATGCTGTAGGGGGTGCCCGCAAAGGTATAGAACAGGCAGACATTCCCCTCAGGCATGTAGGTGCCCAAAGGTGGGGGTGGTGAAGGCGGGGAGGGTGGCGAGGGAGGCTTGGGCGATGGCGGAGGTCGAGGCGGCGGCGCTGGAGACGGCGGGGGCGGGCTTTTGGGTATGTCGCGGATGCGGACGGATGTCACCTGCACAGCAGTCAGGCCAGGGAAGGGTAATGCGACAAGTCGGACTGTGTAACATTCAAAGTTACTGGATGGATTGTTGTCAAGGCTCACCACGCTCAGTTCATCCCTGCTGCCCAGCCCACCTGGTCGTTCCACCCCCAATAGGGGTCAGCGCAGAAGTCCACAGCCGCCGGCCCGGCAAAAGTGATGGAGGGCCCGGTGAAAGCTGCGCCGGTCCAGAGCGTCACGGTCAGGCCCGCGGCCACCCTCAGGCTGCTCATGCAGCCGTCGCAGATGGAGGTCTGAGACATGTTGAGGTCAGCGCCGGCGCCATGCCTGGATGTTGCCCCGCCGAAGCCACATCCCTCGTAGAACGTAGCAGTGGGCACCGCACCAGGGCAGCCCAGCTCGCCGTCCCAGCGCATCCACACTTGGTGGTGGGTGTCGCACCCAAAGCTGTTGCCGCCGTAGTCGCTCCACATGTAGTCATCTACTTCCCAGCGTGGGTATGTTGGATTGCCAAGATCGCGAATGTTCCAGTGAGCGGCATACGGAGTCCTGCGGTTGTGAGGGCACGCATGGTTGAAGGAGATGTAAGCCGAAGCTCGACAACTAATAAAACATAATAAAGTTCGGCTGCAATGAACAAAATGACTGTGATGGAAGACATTCAGTTTAAGCGGGCCACTGCCTGATGAGGCCTTAGGGAATGCTGCAAGTGTGAAGCAGCCAGCTGTACGGTGGGCATGCCTTCTGTCAGCAGTCCTCACCAGAATGTGTGTTCGAGCAGCTCTCTTCCAGACTTGGGAAATGCACAACAGGCAACAGCCTGCTGTGGGATGTAGGTGGCTGCCATGCGTCAAGGGGCACGCAGCGGGCGAAGGTAGCCGTCAAGGCATTGCAGATGGCATCGTTATGTGGCATGGTTGCCAGCCGGCCAGCCACCCAGCTTGTCAAAGTGCTGATCTCATTTGCAACCGCTCACCGCTGTGGTTCTGCAGCAAAGTGTACCAACTGGCGGGAGCTGACCCCAGGTCCAGGTTCGCCAATAGAGGGTCGCCGGATGCATACAAGAAGAATTGGTCCCAATTTGTCCTGGGGCACGGAGTACGCAGCAGTGGAACATCTGTCACACAAGCAAACTGTGGCGTTGGCCCCTTAGTTCATGCCAGGCAAGGGAGGATACCGACACAATTGTGGAACCATCCAACCCACTTGAAGTGAATGCGTCTGTTGTGGCAGCTGGACTCAGCAAAGAACCTGCAGAAGCGGTGCAGTGGCTTGATGTTGTTGACTGCTGGAAAGTGTTGATGAACAAATCAGCTATAGTCATACCTCCTCGGACTCAGCGCTTGCTGTGCTACCATCCTCACCTCAGGGAGCGCGGCTGGCCTCCAGCTGCTGCTCGCATTGCCTGCACATAGGAACAGCAGAGGCGAGACCTTGGCCACAATTCTGCAACAGCATGGACACTTTGCACCGTTCCTGCAATTTTCAGCAGCCAGCTGTAAGCCAGTACCGGCTCGACCCCACCTCTGGGCTCAGATGTCCCCAACTGCTGGGCTCCAGTTTGCCATCGGCACCAAGAGGACTGGCAGATACGGTGGGGAAGCCGTCAGCGGTGTTGCGCTGCCTTGGCAAGGGGTTTGTGGCCTTCGATCGCTGCAAATGGAGGCATGCCAGATTGTGCAGCAGTTTGACGGATGGCGCTGGACGCACCCACAATGCGCCCTGATACCGATGTCGCATGCTTCACATTATGAGACCAGGTAACCCAGAGCAATGAAGAACAGCCAACAGCCCACTAAACCCAACATCAAGCACCTTGTAGGATAGGATCAGCACCCAGCAGGACTTAGAGCCATCCGGCTCTGTGAGCAACTCGATGCTCTCCTTTTTAGGTATCACAAACTCGATGCCCTTCCAGGGCGGAGGCGCTATGCCGCACCTGCACACAGGAGAGCACACCGTGGAGAGTAGTATGTAATGAAGGCCGGCAGCTGGCAAAGAGAAGTTCAGCGAGTGCAGTGTCGTAGCTGAATTGGAGGCAGGGTGGGCAGCAGCATCACTCACTCAAAGCGGAAAGATAGGCGCTTTTCCACAGTGGGTGCTGCGTTGTTGAACACGTCATTTGTGGCAGGGACCGAGCAGCTCTGGTAGCCGATGCACCTAGAGGCCACCTCACTGCAGGGCATGGGTGCAGCCCAATTTGGCACGATGGGTCGAGGCAGATACTAGCGCATGATGGCATGCTTGTCAGCAGAGTGCAACTGGCTAGGTAAAGAACAGGTGCACACTGTGGTAAATTAATGAAGCACCCATGGCTCTGTGCAAATGTAATGCAACGATTGGTAGCCGCCATCAGCTTGCTGCCTTGCTTGCCGGGCTGTCCACAAAAAGACCGGCAGGAACTCACACATAAGAGGTGGTTGAGTTGGCGCCCGGGACGCCATACTGTGGGTCGAGGATGCTTGTGATGGCCTGACCGTCAGGGCAGGAGGCCTCGGCCGCCTGTCCCTCTCCCACATCCACAGATTGAAACATTGGCGGCGGAGGCGGTGAGTTGGGAGGCGGCGGCGGGGGGCGCGCAGGGCACAAGTTGCCTACATCCAGCGGGCGGAAGTGAAAAGTGCAACCGGCATGACAAACGTGCAGCGAGGTAATTGCCTTGAACATAACAATGCTCAATGTTCATTGCCCAGCTCACCATCTGGCCAAGATGTTGGATTACTGGCAATCTTCATGCCGACGCGGATTCCGGTGACATTGGCAAAGTTGATGCCTGAAGGGACAAAGCCGTTCATGGCTTAGGTCGGCAACCGCCTGGCAGCTTGGTGAGCAGCAACAGCCAAACTGTTGCAAATTCCTCTCACCAGAGCTGGTACCAGGAGTGATTTTGATGGTCCAGGTGGCGAAGGGGCTCAGTCCAGCAAACAGCCGGCCAGTAGTGGGCGTGCCACCGCCACACGGCGTTAAGCTGGAAGCCCATGGAAGGTCCCAGTTGCCAGGTGTCACCACCGTCTGCATGCACAGACATCGCATTTTCGCTCAATCACCCACGTGAAGAACCAAGGCGGAATGCCAAGCAAAAACGCGCAGCCACTATTGGTGCTACTTGCCATGCTGCCGTCCAAACCCTGACTGGCTGCTGTATTGTACAACAGCCCCAAGTAAGGGCGCAGGTTGCACTGCCGAACACTCACCGAGTCCAACTGGTACTCGTAATTGGCGATCCGTGGTGAATGCACAAACTCGTAAGGGTTCCACCTTGAGTCATAGATGACAACCTTGCCGTTGTGGAAGAACTGTGAAAGACAGTGCAGTCATTTTTATGCCCTGATAGACAGCAACTGCAGACAGCAACTGCAGGTGTGTGCGCTTGAAGCGCTGCTTTAACCTACCTGCATGCTGACAACGCTCGATGGATCGCCCGTGGCGCCTATGAGCATTGCCGACACCTGGTAGGCATAGCAACATTAGCATCAACGAGGGTGAGGGCTCGTAACATAAACTGCGCAGCTGCCCAACTGGTGGATGGCAGCTTTTGAACTGGTTGTGCAATGTGAGTCACACGGCAGGTGGGACCATACAAAATGCATGCATGGGTTTGCAAGTGCTTGCTGTTTTGCAAGCCATGCCATAAACTCAGACCCAACCCTTACCTCCATCACAAGAATTTGAACCTTTGAGCGGAAGCCTGACTGCAGGGCGTTCAGGTATAAGGCGGGCGGGTGCAGTGGTGAGGCACTCTCTATTGCGTGACCACACACAGGTAACAACAAGCCTAGAGACACAGGCGCAACTTCTCATTGCAGTTGCTTGCTCACCATGCAAGGATCCATCGTGAATGTGATGCCGCCCGACAGCAGACGAGGAATGTCGTCGGGCATCACAGGGATGGTGAGCACTGATGAGAACGTGGAGACTTGCAACTGGTTGGAGCTCTGCAGTATGTCAGTGGGCCACAGTCGGCAAACGTCGTCAGATCAGGCGGCACTATATGAGGCTAAGTTTGAACACAGCACATGGTGCGGTGGCAGTGTGCAACCCACCAGACCAGTTGTGTGCTCTTTCGCCCTTTGTCCTGCCCACCTGCAGGCCGCTCTCTATGCTCTTTCGGATTTTGGAATGCTCTTCAGTCAGCATGGTGTGAGAGCTGTAGCCGGTGAGCTTGTCCTTGGCAATCGTGAGGGGCACAGATGTGAGCAGGGAGTACTCTGCAACCAGTTTGAGCTGGTACAGCCCCCGCACAGTGCGCATCTGGATGTCTCTGCAGAACGTAGTGGAGCAAAGGGCGGGGGCTGCGCACACGCTAAGAGGGTTGTATTTGGCACTCAGCCATTCTCTTTGCCCGGCTACAAGCTTCATGCCCATGCAAAATATTGCCGGTCGCATCCAAGTGGCTCCTCACGCACTCAGCTTCGGCCCTTGCCATGAGTCACCCACCTGTACATGGATTCCATCAACATAACGTGTGCAAATGAATTTGGGCGTTGAGTGGCCTGCACCCGCCCTCCAACATCAGCAATTTGAGCCCTGAGCCTCTCCACAGCCGCATGTGTCTCTGCCTTCTGCTTGTACAGACTGTGCAACTTGACTAGCTGCCGGTTGTAGGTGTCCACAATATTGGCAAAGCTGCAGGGAGGGGCAAGCCGGCAATCATAGCTCTGAATCAGCGCATGGTCATTTATGCAAGACTGAGGTTCGATTTGTGCTGCCCCTCGAGCAGGAAGGCACCCCAGGAGATCAAGCTACACGCGACAGGTTGGAGCCACCCAATGTGCAACACTCACGCTATCAACATCTCTTGGTAGCCACGACCAACCGGCAGGTCCAGATAAGGCTTTAAGAAAGTACTCCTGGAGTGCAAGTTAGGCGTGAATGCCATAACGATTTAAAATTGAGATCTTAACAACGGTTGCACTGAGTGGTGCACGCAATATCATTGGCTGTCTACTCTTCTATCACCTCACTCCGGTTCGTGCACTCACCATTGCTCCTTTGTGACTAACATCTTGCGTTTGTCGCCGGCAGCCTTGAACTCGGTTTCAAGTCTGGTATAGGTGTCTTCAACACTCCATCCGTGTTGCACCACATCAAAGGCCAATAGCGCAGACTGCAACCAAAGTGGGTTGTGAACAACACTGGGCATCAGAAATGGGTTGTCGTTATCACCCCGGAACTCAACACATCCTGCCAAGTGGTGGCTCATCTTTGAACGTACCGGAAGACCAGACACTGGAGGAAGGAAGGACTTGACACCATCGTACAACTCAGCCCACTTTCCGTAGGCGGCTTGGTCTGGCTCCCATGCATTGCCAGCGTTGCCACTTGCAGTCTGCACTGCGGCTGTGGCCATGGTGACGAGACATGAGACAACCTGCAGGGCGGCGGCATAGACGATTGTGCAAAACAGTCAGGTAGTTTTCGCAACTGGGAGGCAAAATGGCATGTGTGTTGCGCTGTGTGCAGTGTTAAGGGTTGACTGCATTTCCCTGCAAGTTGCGCAAACATCATAACCAAAAGAATGACATGTGAACCACCTGCAGCAGGTGTTGCCCTGCTCTTAAAATGCTTAGTACTAGCTAGAAAGAAGGACAGTAATACCACCTACTTTTTCCAGATTCCTGAGTTTCAAGTTTGGGTTGGTCTTGATTGCGATTGCAAAGGCACCAGTGTGGGACAAAACAGCAAGTCTTGAAAGATCCTTCTGGGGGCGCAGCTGTGCTAACAAAGCCTCGGTATCATCAACCTGCACCAATCGGATGCTCGCAACCAGCAATGGAATCTTCATCCCCGGTTGCCAGCTGCTGCCAACTCTTTATGGTTATTGCTAACCACCCAATCGGTATTCCGACCTGAGGCTGGATGCTGGTAGCAACCGTGTTTTGAATGCCACTGAGCGCATTTGAGTACTGGCTCAAGGCATTGTTCATGGCATCACGCTGGACAGTCAGAGCTTGGTTGGACTGTGGAGGACATGGCAAGAGGAAGCAGTTTGAATACAATACGCTTCAAGTGTCTAATTTTATTATGTGCCCATTCTGAAAAAACATGTTTAAGTGTTTGGTGCTGAGCAAAACAGCCATGATGGCAAGTGCAGCTTTGGATAGTTGCAGCGTGCTTACCTGGTAGTTGCAGCGTGCTTACCTGGTAAAAAGTACGTGCAGCATTCTCCACCACTTGCAAAGTTTGGAGCAATGTGTTGCACATATACTGATCGATTGCGGACAGCGTGACGATTGGAGCGAAGCCCTTGGGGTAGCCTATAAGAAGAGAATGGGTGGCAAGAATTTTAAGGTCAATGGTGAGCAGGAAAAGAGGTGCAAGCGGGGAGGCGTTTGACGTCAAACTCATGCAAATCAAAGGGTAAAACTGTCCGTGGTTGCAGGTGACGACACGCAACATGCGCACCGTAGTAGTCTAGACCACTGAGCAGCCACTGAGCCACTTCGGATCGGATGCGCTTGCAAGTGTTCAGGTCATCGGCGCAGCCTGCCGATGCGACATAGCCGACAATCTCTCTGACGTCCGCAAAGTCTGAAGCGGTTCCGGTGAGCCAGAGCAGGTTGGCCTTGCGAATCAGCATGGACTGTTGGGTGAATGTGGTGGTGCCCGTCAAATCAACAGTACCGCCTGCACCACACAAGGTTATGAACAATTGTGGCTATCCCGTGTTGTCAACCATGAAGACATCACAGAGCGAGGCAGCACAGTTCAAATGAAACACTGTGTAAAGCACGCACCATACGACGTGCTGACGTTGCCCTTGGCTCCGGTCATGCCGGCAGGGGGCAAAGTGTGCGTCCTGCCGGTGGCCCCCGAGGCAGCGTCCTTGGCACGGCCAGGAACGAGGTCATAAGGCCAGCCATAACAGTCTGGGCAGGAGCAGCAATCGGGCGGCGACTCAAGGCAACTGCGATAAACCAGGTGGAGCAAAAGAAATGCCAGGATTTAGTGACCGGTGCAACACAACATCACCAGTCTTGCTAGCTGCACATTGCACGGCCAGACTGCACCCAACTGCAGTTAACACCTGCGGCACTCCACGCCCCAAATCTTTTCGATCAATGTACCGCCAAATTCTTGATCATTAGCCCAATAGCTGGAAACGTAGCGTAGGGAATTGCAGCCACCCAAGCCACCCCGGCCTGTCACGGGAGCAGTTGGACGAGGAAGATTCTTAAACTCTCAATCGAGGATGCGGATACGCTGCTCAGCACGATGTCCTTTTCGGCATGTTGTGCGCCCACCTCCTGGTCCTCCTATGCCGATGGCAGTCTGGTAGGCCCCTGGGCCCGCCGCATTTGAAATGGGCAGATTCAAGTTGTTGCTGCCCCGGACCCTAAGTGTTATAGCACCGGAGCCACCTCCTACTCCATTGTTTCCGTTCAAGCCTGCAGGGCATGGGGATAGATTTGACATCCAAACAATCGTTGGCTGGCATGGCTGCAGCTTTCGGAAAGCTCGGAACTTAGGCAACACCCACCTGCGTCGCCACCATTCCCACCAGCATTGGTGGCTTGTGTCGCATTGCAAGTCTGATACCACCTGCAAGCAGTGCAAAGAGGTCTTGTTGTTATCCTATTTGGGAAAGTAACACAGTTTGTAGCAATAGTAACACTTTCTAGGCTGGTTGGCCGCCAATCATACATGCGCCCTCACCACTTGCTGTCCGTGCGGCCAGGAAGTCGAATGTATCCACTGGTAAAGCCTGAGCCACCGCTGCAAAAGCTACCGTTGCAGCCCGCATTCTGTGTGTTCCTTCCATCTGCACCCTTGGCACCGTTGCCACCTTGCTGCGTGTGCAAGGACAAGGAGGGGGAATGGCGGAAGGTCAGAAACAAGTGCATCTTGTGCTTTGCTTGCAAAGCTGGGTTTGACAGTGCACGGGCCAGTGGTGGTCAAAATGCATGCCCAGGCCACCTTGGGTTTCAAATTCCCACCTGGCCCTTGCCGCCCCTGCCGCCATTGGCCACCAGCTCAAAGTTGGCGGACATCTGGGAGACGTGGATCTCAATGTTGCCCGCCCGCCCGCCGTTGCCACCGTGGGCACCTGCGAGGTGAAGGTAGCCCATTACAGCATTCTTTGCCTTTGCAAAGCGATATCTCACAAGCTGGGCACAGGGTGCCGCGCCGTTCTGACACCACACGGCAAGCTCATTGGCAGCTGGCCTGCTACCAATCAAAGCTGGCTGCTATCAAGCCGCCTCACCATCCGTTCCACGCAGTCCATTCCCGCCGCTGTCGGTGTTGGTTGCACTGGCGGCCTGCGTATTCCAGTCCTGCCCATCGCCACCTGCAACATGTGCAACAAGTGGAAGGCAGGATGGAGGGCAAAAGCTAAGGTTCCCAGCAGACGGGCGCCTTGAAGCCGGTTGCACAACCCAGCAGCCCAAGCCGCATTGCCCACCTGAGGTGTCGATCCCGCACTTGGCTTTGTTGTCGCCACAGATCAGGCTGCGGGCCACGATTTTGATTGACCTTCCGTCTTTGCCGGCCTCGCCCGACTTGTTGCTGTTGGCGTTACTGTCGCCCCGCTTGGACAGCACATGGTTGCCGGATGCGTCCGGCAAGATGGTGACGGTGTCGGCGTACACTTGAAGGTCTCGGCCGTCATTGGGCTCGATGTAGATGGCGCCGGGGGGCGGGTCTGCATAGGGGGGAGGAGGGAGGATGGGGTGGGGTGGGAGTCAGCAAAGCTGCCTATGCCTGCGCATGTGTGCGAAAAGATTGCATGACGAGTTGAATCTGGGATAACACACCGGTGTGGAGACCCTAAAGCTCCCCCCTGCCCTGGTCCCACAAGGCCCACTCAGCCGGATTGTAAGCAGGCACAGTAAGCGGCAGTGGGAAGGCTTGCAAGGCAGCCAACTCCTCCATCGTTAGGAACAGATATGTTCCTAGCATGCGGGTCTGCGGCAGCAGATGCATGGGTGCCTATGGCGCTCTGGCCTCCGGACAGCGCTCACTGGGGTTATTGGTGAGCACAACGTCAGTGCCGGTGATCATGTACAGTGAATCGGTTTTGCCAGTGATCAGGGTGGGGGAGCTGCTCCACAACGGTGGCGGCTGAGCAGGGCACAATTTGTCTACATGCATCAGAGGGAGGTGAGCTGCTTTAGTTGTTGCAATGAGCGTGCTGATTTTCAAGCCGCCATTAGTGTGTGCGCTTACCGTCAGTGGCAAAGGCTGGCTGGCTAACGATCTTCATGTCGATGCGAATTGATGTCACCTGGGAGAAGTCCACGTCTGCAGGGAAGGGCATGCAATGCCACGTGGCAAGCTTCACACTTGTGAAGCTTTCTGTTCGAACTTCGAACCATACTGAGCAGCAGAGCCGACCCAGCATGAGGTTCACAAACATGATTCTCCCTGGGGGGGATGTCGCCTTGAAGTGCAACAAAATCAGGTGTCAGTCATGGGCCAACCAGGCGGTCGCAGACTGCTTCCCACCAGGACTCGCGCCACGGTTGATTTTGAGGGTCCAAGTGGCAAAGGGGCTGAGTCCTATGAACATCTTGCCCGCAGTAGGCGTGGCACCGCCACAGGAGGCCAAGCTTGAAGCCGAAGGGTTGTCCCAGTTGCCAGCCGTCACAATAGTCTGCATAAGTGGAGCAGCCTTGTTTGCTCAGCAACTCTCCCATTGCTGACATCAATATAAGCACAGTCACCTGGCTTCGGAGAGCACAACCTGTTGAACTGTCGACCATAGCACTCCTTGCTTGCCGAAAAAAATTGTGGCGTCACTCACTGTTTTGTGCAGCATGCAACACAGTTGCGCCACACAGTTGCAATCTGCTGCTCACCGAGTCCAGCTTGTACTCATAGTTGGCAATCCGCGGAGAGTGCACAAACTCGATGGGCTTCCAGAATGTGTCATAAATAGCAACCTTGCCGTTGTGGGTAATCTGCGCATTGCGGCACCATCAAATGGTCTCCATGCTAAGGCAAGTGTTGAGGCAAAGTGTTGAGGCAGATGTTCAAGGACAGGGTGCCCTAAACCTTACCCGCACGCTAACAATGCTAGACGGGTTTCCCTTAGCACCCACGAGTGTTGCCGACACCTGTCGGCATGAGGATTCCAACGTGTGGGAGATCATCCAACGTGTGTGGGCTCCAGCAGTTCCTGTGCTTCATGATCTATGCACAACCTGATTGGTATGAGCTGTCAAAATGTGCGTGAATTGTAGCGTAGACTGATGGTTGCTTACCTCAGTAACAAAGATACGAGCCTTTCCCCAAAAGCCCGGCTGCGCAAGTTGTCATGCAGTTGGTCAGTTGGTTAACATGTAGGAGACTAATGCTGGTTCCATTGCCGGCAATTAAACATGCAACACCTCGACCAGCAAGGCAATGCCTTTAAGTATTGTAAGGCGCGCAAACTATCGACTCACCATGCAAGGGTCAAAGGTGAATGTGGTGCCATTCGAAAAGAGCTGTGAAATGTCGGTCGGTGTCACTTCGATGTTGAGCACTGAAGTAAGAGTTGACTCCTGCCACTGGTTGGAGCTCTGCACAGGGGAAACATGATCCTGGTGCAGGTAATTAGTTGCAACGTATGAGCCAACCCCTGACGTTTCCTTGCATTGCTCACGCAGCAGACCATCACCTGCAAACTATAAAAAATGGTGTCCCGAATCTCGTTTTGTGCATTGGTGAGGATGGCGAACGAGTCGTAGCCGGTGAGGGAGTCCTTAGTGAGAGAAAGGGGCACTGGCCTCAATAGCGCATACTCTGCAGCCAGCTTCAGCTGGTACAGGCCACGCACAGTGCGCATCTGGATGTCCCTACAGTAAGCCGTGGCCGACAGTGGTCAAATGGTCGGGTCATGCAGGGAAAGGAAGCCGGCAGGCTTTGAATGGCACAAAAACGTCCGGCTCCTGAACTTGTTTCTTCGGCCCCAACTAACACATGTTGCGCCTAAGCAGAAAGACGCACAGCAGCAACAGAGTACATCCCGCCCAACTTGCTGCCAGCCATGGCGGCCCACAACCCGCCAGACTTGTGGGCGAGCCGAAACCCTCACTCACTTGTGCAATGAGTCAATCAGCATTGCAAGCACGACGTTGTTGGGGCTTTGGGTCGATTGAATCTGGCCTTGCGCCTCAGATATTTGGGCTGTGTGCCTCTCCACTGCTTGCAGTGCCTCCGCCTTTTGTAGGTACCAACCTTGGAGCGTGAGCAGCTGCCTATTGTAGGTTTCCACAATGTCGGCATACCTGCAATCGGGCCTCAAGAGGGGGGGTGACAGCATGGGCACTGACTGGAAGTGAAGTTCTGCCGGCAATAATTTCCTGCTTTTGCAAAAGGTCTATGGTCCAAGCCGCCCCTTCCTCACGCATGCAATGCATCCTGGTAGGCAGCCCCAGCATCCAAGTTTAAGTAAGGCTCGATATAGTCGTCCCTGAGAACAAGAACGCAGAGAAACAGTTCAGTAGGATGTACACTGTGAATTTCAAGTAAGCCTGCCATGCTTGCCCCTCTCCGTCACTCCTACCAATCCTTCTTGCTGGCGAGCAGTTTACGCTTGTCGCCAGCTGCCTTGTACGCAGCTTCAAAAGTGGTGTCGTTGCTCAAGGTTGCTGCAATTCCCTTCTCGCCCACCAGTTCGATCCAATCAATTGCAGTCTGGGAGAAAGGAAAGAAACACTCTCCAAGTGAGTTGACATTGCAAGCATGCTTACTTCTGCAGGCGGTTGGGAGGCGACCAGCCGGCAGTATTTGAAGCCGCCGGAGCTGCAACTCAACTGCAATCTGTGTTCTTTGGCATGCCCCCATGCTCTTCAACACACCCTTGAAAACTTTGTGCAAGCGCAAGCAGCCACAGCAACAACCGGCCAAAGCTGAGGGCAGCACACAGCGGGCAGCAGTGCCGGAGGCGGCAGCATCTAATTGGAGCCGCAGCGGCTACCCGCCGTCAACATCGTCAAAAAACCGAGGTGCAACTGCTGAGCGGCGAGTGCATGCAGCAGGCGGCTTGGCTAGCCCTGGGCATCAAAATCTGCGCAGCCACCTGCCTCAACGCTGTCTTATGCAAGCGGAGGTGTGGGGGCTGTAGTTGGCGGCCTGTTTTATCAGCACCAGCACCACATGGCGGGCACTCCCAATGCGGTGGTGCTGGCGGAAACGGGTGAGCGCCCGCTGTAGACGCGGCGGAAACGGGTGAGCGGCCGCTGTGGGCGCAATGGCTGCTGCGGGCAGCGCGGCTGTGGAACAGGGCGCTAGCAGCTCCGCCCAACAGCCTGCTGCGGCAGGCGGTGCTGACCAGCACAATTTTGGCAGCAGAGTCTGGCAGCAGGAGCCCGGGAAGGCAGCCCTGGGCGCAACAGCTGGCGGCGGCAACAACGATTGCAGCTGCAGCAGCGGCCGCAACACTGGCAGCAGGCGGCGGACGGCGGCGGACGGCGGCGGGCGGCAACACTGTCGACCACCCCATCTCCATCACCTTGCCATGCCTGCGCTGAGTAGCCTATGCCCCAGGAGGTGCGGTCTGACGGTCGCGGGTGTGGCCGCACGGCCACGCAAGCGAATGCCTGAGTGGGCTTCCAGCGCTACCCACCGGCCGTAGCGTCGCATTAAGCCTCCTGTTTGTGAGCGCAGCTTGGCCCCTCCCTCCCTGCTTTGTACCAGCACACCGCACTGCCGCCCGGGATTTTATTCCTCCTCACGTTTCCCGCTCCGGTATGCGTCGTTGCATTCACGTATCTCACACTAATGGCGGTTTCCCGCCCCACATCCCGGTCCGACAGGGCTGACTATGTGCGGTGATTGTAACACACTCTGGCGGCAGCGCTGGCGGCAGTTGGGGCACAGCTGGACCTGTCAGACCCGCAGCCTGTCAGCCGTGCGGCTGTGAGGCCAGGGTGCCAGCAACGCCAGCTTGAGCAGCTCATGGCTGCTGCCGAGCGCAGCGGCGCCACCAAGGTGCAGCACTACGCGCTTGGCACCAGGGGCGGCGCCTTAACACCCTCCACCACACCGGCGGCAGCCTACAGCTGGAAGCAAACCCACCAGCACCGGCGTGGACTGAACCAGCAATCAGTTGATTCAGGATTAGACATGACAACAGGAAGCATGCAATCAACACTATTCGTGGTTACTGGTTCAAATAGCACAACTCCCCACAACGCACCTGTGGGGGCTTCACAGCATCCAAGCGTCTCCCGGCGGCTTGGTACACTGCTTGCGCGTTTTCCCAGCCAGCGCGCGACATTTCCCAACCGCTTCGATAGTCTACACCCCCAGCCATCCAGTCTGCTCCACCCACAGCAATGCTGCCGAGAGACGAAAGAAACTGCGTGGTTTGGGTTGTGGTTTTGGGATGAAGGTGGAATCTTCTCATTCCAGGGTCAGTGATTGCTTGCTCTGTGTTGCCTGGCCCACATGCACGGTTGGTACTTGGCACTACCCCTGCTGGTCAGCCAGCAACTTACGTTTCCCAAAAACTCCAATGGGTACTTCTTTGCTTCTTTCATCTTCGCCTTTTGTATTGCTGCTTGAAAGCTTTCGCTGTAGCCAAGCATGTCTGATGCAGCCTTGTCCCGCCGCAGCCGTAACGTTGTGAGTATGGCCTCCGTGGCATCTATCTGCATGAAAACATTCGTAATGGGACAACCACGTTGATCCTTGCGTCTGAGAACTAGCATTTGACAGCAACTGACCATGCATGCGAAATGGCCAGCACAGTTGTCTGGCATTTCAGCGCAAGGGCTCCCACCCTGTAAGAAAAAAAATCCCACCTGCTGTTGCGCGCGAGTGGCCGTGTTTTGCACCTCCGTAAGCGCGCTTTGAAACTTTTTGATTGCATCGGTCAACGCGGTCCGCTTTGTGTTGTCATCAAGGGTGGCCTGCACCCAGGTAGAATGGAAGCCAAAATGTCCACAAAACGGAATAGGCGTTAACAGGCTGTACCGCATTGTCCAACAAGTGGCAAGGAAGCTCCTCTGTTGTGAACTGGTTCTAGCCAATGCAGGCTTTCAAACAAGTCCCGGACCTTGAAGTAACTTTCAGCGGCGGTCTCCACCACTCGCAGGGTTGGCAATAAGGTGCCGCACACGTATTGATCAACCACCGACAGGGTCAAAATCGGCGCAAAACCCCTGGGATGGCCTGCGGCCAGGATGCCGATATCAGTTCTTATGTAGCACAGCAAATATGATAAATTAATGCACACCGCGTTGAGAGCACGAGGGCTTCACATGCTCAGATGCGCCACCCCGCACAATGCACGATGCCCACCGTAAAAGTCCAGGCCACTCTTCATGTGGTACACGAGTTGCGCCGCTTCGGCTAGAGTGCGATTGCAGGCCTTCAGATCATTTGTGCAACCCGCGTTGATGACATAGCTTAGGATGCCGCCCACTGCAAACAAGGTCATTTGTGCACAGTAGGTGTGGAGTTCCGCGAAAGGCTGCACCATGAAAGCAGCATGTTCAAGCGTCTTGCCGGTAAGTGAAGCAACATTGCAAAGCACATGCCCAACCTGTAGCCATGTCTGATTCAATGCCGCCCAGCCAGAGCAAGTTGGCCTTGCGCAACAGCATAGAAAGCTGGGCTGAGATGGTTGTGCCTGTGAGGTCGGGTGTGCCTGCAGTGCCACTCCTGATACAAGCGCTCAGAAGCATTGCTGGTCAACATGATGCTTGATGATCAGATGCACACATGCATGCAACAACTTGCAGGCAGATGAAGGCGCACCGGACGGAAGCCTGACTACGCCTCGCGTGCCAGATTTCCCAGCAGCGGGCAATGTGTGGGTTTTGCCAGGGCTGGCTTGGTTGCTCCGGCCAACTCTAATATTGCCTGGCCCGACACAACAGTCTCCGTCTGATGGTTCACTGCAACTGCAGTGCAGGCAATGGAAGCGTAGTGGCAAGTGCATGTCATACACAAAAGTCAAATCACACCAGCCAAGCTACGGTTTGCAGCTGTTGTTCCTGGTGCAACAGCATACATTTTCAGCAACTTCAGTTCCAAACCCATAAAGCCGGGATGCGCCCACATATAGCACTTTTAAGTTAAGGAAGCCACCCATCCTCACCTCACACATTGCCAGTCGTACGAGCACAAAGGGCAGCGATAAATGTCATCCACATACTCCATCGCGTTGCAGCCAGCCCGCCCTGCTCAAGTAAGGGAGGCAAAAGGCATTTGCGATAAGGGGGCAGCTGTTGTGCAAAACTGTTTGCTCATGCCATTTGTCTTATACTGGCAAGCACTCGGTGGGACATATCGATGTCCGGGAGAATGCTCGTCTTACCTACTTTCCCACCCGTGCCCCGCAGTGTTTGGTAAGCACCCGCCCCCTCGATGTTCGAAGTGGGCATGTTGCGGAGCGTGCTGTGGTCAACAATGGCTCTGAGTGTGATGTTGCCTGAGTTGCCGCCTGATCCATTGTTGCCGTTGACGCCTGCATGTGCACAGAAGCCCACTGACGGCATGTTGGGTGCAAAACATGCAACAGCGCTGCGGAAGAAGTATTGTAACGCAGCAGGGAAGCCGCCTTATTGATCGCCCACCTGCGTCCCCTCCATCAGTGCCCTTCCCATCTTTAGTTCCATAACATATCCTATACACCCTGCATTTCATGTAAAAGACAAAGTGATTAGCAAAGCTGCCAGCTGCTCTGAGTGCCCATGCATCTTGCGTCTGCATGAGACAATTTCACATGGCAGCTCACCTCAAAGTGTATTTAAACATGTTCAACATCCACCCTCACCATTTGTTGTCCGGTGCGCCAGGGAGCACCCTATCCTCCGATTTTGATACGGTGGTGTCTCGGCTGCAGAACCAGTCGTCTTTATCAAATGGGCTTTGACTACAGCCCACGTTGGGTGTGTTTAGGTCCACGCCTTTTGAACCATTGCCACCTTGCTGCACGTTAGCAGAAAAAAGGAAATCTGCACCCAAATTAATGAAGCATGCCACCGCACTGCAAAAGTGAACAACTGTGCGCTCCTCAGGATCAGCCTTGAGCAATCTTGAAGTCCCACCTGGCCCTTGCCGCCCCTGCCACCGTTGGCCACCAGCTCAAAGTTGCTGGACATCTGGAAGACGTGGATCTCGATGTTGCCGGCATGGCCGCCATTACCGCCGTGAAGGCCTGCACGGGAATGAAAGCAGCCCGGCCTCAATGCTAAGTCAGCTGCATGTGGTCGAGTCAACGTGAAACATCCCCCCGCAGCACAACCGCTGACGTGTAGCAACCTAGCCGAACCCAGCAAAAACCTCACCGTTTGTCCCCGGCTGGCCGTGTCCACCGATTGTTTGGGTGGAACTGGAAGCTGGGTTGTTATAATCCTGCCCATCGCCGCCTGCAACATGTATATAGAAAGTGAGGAAAGGGTGACAGCAGAGGACGCTCCCAGCAGACGGGCGCCTTGAAGCCGGTTGCACAACCCAGCAGCCCAAGCCGCATTGCCCACCTGAGGTGTCGATCCCGCACTTGGCTTTGTTGTCGCCACAGATCAGGCTGCGGGCCACGATTTTGATTGACCTTCCGTCTTTGCCGGCCTCGCCCGACTTGTTGCTGTTGGCGTTACTGTCGCCCCGCTTGGACAGCACATGGTTGCCGGATGCGTCGGGCAAGATGGTGACGGTGTCGGCGTACACTTGAAGGTCTCGGCCGTCATTGGGCTTGATGTAGATGGCGCCGGGGGGCGGGTCTGCTGGGAGGGAAGACCAGTCAGCCCGGAATTGTTTGCTATTGGCTGGGTGACACTGCAACGAGCACATAAAAAAAAAGCAAAGGAGCACTGTAAGCAAAGGTGCACCAACCTTGCTGATTCCAACGGCAGCTGTTCAGAAGCACCGCCAAAGTGCAACTGCAGCCGAGATGCACCTCACTTCTGAAATTATTGGTGAGCGTGACGTCAGTCCCAATGATCAGGTAGGTTGTGTCGGTCTCATCGATGATCAGGTTGGCGGAACTCTCCTTGATCACGGCGCCAGCCAGCTGCACGCACGCTGCGACCAGCAGCAGCATGAGTGCCGCCTTGGCAGCGGTGCTGCCGGTCCGGGCGCACGGCGAACGCATGGTCAGCGACCTGCTCATGCGTGGGTTGTGGGCGGAGCGGAACAGGTTCTGGCAAGTTTGACCTACCACCATGCACATGGCAGGCAGTTATTTGCCTCTAAACGGGGTCCTCAGCGGAGCAGCTGCCATTTCTGCCCTCGTGAGCAGGAAGTACAGGTGGCAAACGCCACTCCCACTCCGGTCCCGTCTGTCACAGCACAGGGTGCGTGTCAGGCACCTTCTCACCCCTAACGATGAGTATAATACCTCGCTATTGCCAATAGCCGCAGAGACTTCTGCAATGCAGCAAGCGCAGAGGTGGCGGGGTTCACAAAGCTTTGACAGTCTGCATGCACTGCATGTGCATCAGGCGGTGCTGCCGCCCTTAAATTTTGGCGGTGCGGCTCTACGTAGCAGTCAGGGCACTGAGGTTTGTGTGGCAGCTGTTGTACACCCGCCATCTCCCTGCTACATGCATCACAGGGCAACTCGCCTGGAGCCGTCGAGCCGTCGAGCTGCGCAAAGGCAGCCGGCACACCGGCAGGCCCTCGTCCAGCTGCGCCTGCGATTGATTGCGGGATCAGGCACATGAACGGAATTGATCAAGCGGCACGCACTCAGTCGAGCAGCAAGAGGGAGGCGTCGGCAGCCCTTGCAGCCTACCCGCTGGCTGCTATCAGTGCGAGTCACGCAACCGCGGGCTGAATTGGCGCTCCGTCGGGCCAATAGCTAGCTGCTTGACCTGGGATGGTAGGTCTGTGTGCACCCCTTCAAGGCTTGAGTCCGGGACGGCGCAGGCTGCGGTCGCCAATTGCAGGCACTAGGCGTGGGCGACTGCCCTCCAAATTGTTCCTGGGCATGATATGAAGGTGTTATACTGGTGCTCCGAGCGGTTACAGCTGTTTGGAGCAGTGGTCTGTGGGGGGGTCAGTTGGTCTGCGGCTGGTCTGCAAGTGGGCGCAAGGCGCTCAACCCTACTTTGGCCGCTCTCAGGCTTGTTCACCTGGCGTTCCAATGCCAGTGTAGCAGTGTGAACACAGTCGTCCAGGCGCCATGGCTCAAACCGAAGCAGAAACCGGCACTTCCCCATTTTCCCGCCACGCGGCGTGTGCCCCGCCATCTCTACTACTTCTGCCACAATCAACCCTCCAGGCCGCTGCACATCGCCAATTGAGTTCAGTAGGCTTGCAGCCGATTGATAGGAGGCGGGCATAGGCTGCGGGCTGCAGGCAAGTCACCTGAACAGGCTTGCCATCCCCCTCAGGCCTTCTCCAGCAGGGGAGTGCCGTTTGGCTATAATGAATCTGCCCTATCTGCATCCGCAGGGATGCGCACATCAGCTGTTAGGAGGGTGGTGGCCTCGCGGCCGCCGCGCTGGTGGTCTGCTGGATGAGCGGCGCCGCCGCCGCGCAGCCCTCTGTCGCCGGGCAGTCGGTTGACGGCTGCAGTGCCGTGCTGTCACAAGGCAAGTAAAGAGGGGAAGATGGGCCTCGCAGACCAGCATGCAGCAGGGCAGGGCATGTTCTACACACAGCACTGCTAGCTTGTGCACGGCTTTCACTGACTTGTGGTGTGCGCGAGCACTGAACACTTGATGCGCCGCATACACGGAGCTGCCCTTCGACACACCACTGGTGCCTGTCTGCTTTTTTCCCAAAATAATAATAATTCGTCCAGGTATTTATAACAAGATGGCCTCCCACCGACAGCGGTGCTTCTTACTCTCAGCTGCACACTTCAGGTCCGGCGGTTGCCCGCTGGCCTGTTCACAATGGGTGGCCTGGTTGACACCTCCCCGCCAGTGCCTGCGCCATGTTTCGTAAACTGCTTGCTTGCTCAGTAGCCATCATGGCTACTTGAGCCAACATGATGGATCAAACTGAGCCTCAACTGCCTGCCAACCACTGACCTGGTGCTCCCTCGGCTGTCTTCTTTCTCTGTGCAGCGTGCGCCATCAGTTCGTCCTACAGCTACAACCAGTACAAGCAGGACTCCGCAAGCCGCAGCGAAGACAGCACCGACGTCAAGGTGGGTGTTGGTAAGCGTCTTATGGATGTTTGGGGCACGAGTGATGGGGCAGGCTTGCTTAAATGCCGCAGATCGTGGTCGCATAGATGCCTGTGCATCTGCAACAGACTACCACCCATGTTGCAAACTCAGCACTGACCGCCACACCTGCGTGCCGCTGCCCCTTATGTAGCGGCCAAGTGCATGGGCTTCTCAGGCTCTGCCTCCGTGGGAGTGAAGTTGAATGCATGACTCTGTCGGCAAAGGGCCTGAAAGCCAACATCAAGTATGATGCCGACGCCGCCTCCTTCCACGCCGACTTCATGTTCACGCAAAGTGGGTCAGGGGTGGGAGGCAGGGTCACCAATCGCATCAGCTCGCATTAGCACTGCGCAGTCCTGACATGCATGGACTGCTGAAAGGATGCCGAGCTTGATGTCCCCATCCACAAATCGTGGCCCCCCAGTAATCTGCCCTCAGCCATTGAAGCCCGCTTGCCCGCGTTTGGTTGTCCCGTCGGTGTGCAGGTCAGTTCCAGGGGTCGGCGGCTCTGACTGGCCTGGCGATGCGCCCTGCACGCTCCGCGCTGTGCTTCATTTGGGGACCTTCCGGCACTCAGAACCTCACCCTCTACAACTCGTCACCTCTCAACGTGCTCCTGGCCCCGCTGAGCTATTACACTGTTCAGTACAGCACCGTGGGCACATTCGACCAGCCCACCGACATCTACATTGGTGCGCCCATGAAACCTAGCAGCGGCCTTGCAAGATTGGTTATCGCGCTTGGGTGGGGATGGGCAGCCAGCGCAGGGTGCTGAATGGCCTAGTTGTTCCTGCCCCCGCGATGCCCCTACAACAGGCACCACACTCGGCACCTACACCAACCGCATCTACCGCAAAGCCGGCACCACGCCGATCAGCCAGCTACAGGCAAGTGCACGAGCGTGTTGCAGTGCTGCAGTGTGGGCTCACCTTGATGCGGTGCACGTGTGAACCAGCTGGCTACATTAATCCCATGTTGAATAGTGTTCTGGCTGCCTCCCCATGCTCACTGCTCCTTCTTGCTTTGCACTGCGTTGCACAGGCCCAAATCAACGACCTCGCCAAGCGCATTGCTGATTTGGAAAGCTCAGGGGCCCAAAATAGCGACCTCGCCAAGCGCGTTGCTGACTTGGAAAGCTCAGCAGTGAAGTGCAATGGCGACATGTGCCAGGTGTGGCGGGATGCAATGCAGGCCGGCGTTGTGTCAAGCAATGCATTGAGCAGATTGCAGAAAACTGGAGAAGTTGAACCCGTGAAACCCCACATCCTACTGAGCAGCCCGCCCTCTCCGTCCCAACCCTGACAGGTGCCTTCGGGCAAGGCCCTGCAAGTGGGCACCTGGGCAGTCGGGCAGGAGGCCGGCACCGGCGCGCTGCTCATCCAGCAGGGCAGCACGCGAGTCAGCGTGAGCCCCAGCGGCGAGCTGTCAGTGCCGCCCCAGGCGGACATCAAGATGGGCACGTTCAACCTGGAGATCAACTCCAACAACGTTTATGTTGGCGTGTGGCACACGGTGCGGCCCATCTTCTCGCAAGGGGCAGTGCCGCACTTGCAGCAATCCAGTTCACAAAATGCCTCCAGCGTTGTGCGGCAGTGTCTGCCTGCCGTGCTATGCCTGCCTGCTTGCCGGGCCCTCTGCCCACCAGCATGCCCGCTTCCGTGCGTCCCTGCTCGTCTGCTACCCAAGACAACCTGTGCCTGCCATTCGTGGTTACCCAGCCACCCCTGCCTGCCCAATGCAGAGCTCTCCTGATTACCGTGCTTCGATCAGCCGTGGAGGCGGTCAGTGGGCAGTCCTGGCCATCTCTGATGTCACATGTTTTTTGGCAGACTGGCTTCTGCCACAACTCGGTCTGCATGCTGGGAATTTTTTCAACGTTAACTGATGGCTAGCAGTAGTTGCCGTTTGAGCAACCGCCCTCGTGATGTTTTCTTCGACCTGCTCACTGCAGGCCTGTATGTCGGCCCGCTTGGCCTCTTCACCTTCAACGGAGGGTGGAACCTCAACCAAGACAGTGACAACGCGCTGGCCTTCAAGAAGGACAGCACCTGGCGGGCAGCCCTGGGTGCCGATGGCCAGTTGTTCCTGACACCCCAGGCGGGCCTCACCCTGGGGCCCTTCACCCTCAAGAACGAGCCCGGCAACAACTGGATTGGCATTTTCCACGAGGTGCGCCTGGCAGCAGTAATGCGATGCGGACACAGTAATGCCAGCCAGCTGTGGCAGCCATTCGCGTCATGGCAGAGGCTTGCGCAGTGCGCATTTTTACTTTTGAGGTGGAGGGTTACTCAACTTAGCTGCCGTTCCCTGCTCTTCACTGGTTGCAGGGCATTCCGATTGATTACCGCGCCGCTATCACAAAGGATGGTGGTGAGTGCGATGCCCTGCTAGTGGCAACCCATAGCAGCACACTTGCATGGGCACTTGTTATGAAATAATCTTGAAAACTGGCTTTAACCTCCCCACCCCGGCCTTGTTACAGGCCTGTATGCCGGCCCACAGGGTCTCCACACCTTCAACGGCGGTTGGAACCTGCGCAACGGAGGGGACGGCGGGCTTGTTGGATCCTCGACCAGCAACAAGAATATCGAATTCTGGAGCAACGGGAACTATGTCTATTTCCTCTTGTGAGCAAACGATTCTGGGAGCCGGCTGTACTGCTGCAAACGACGCTGTTACGCCAGGCATTTATGGCAGTTTGAGTTTTCTGTTACTTACTAAACTAAGGTTTTTTCTACTTCATTCCAACCTCATCGCAGCGATCATCCAAATGATGCCATCCGCATGAACCTTCGCGGCGACCCGAACAATTACAGAGCCATTCAGGGTTGCAGCGGCAGCCACCTAACCTGCTAGGTTGGAGGCCTCGCCCGGGCGACTGTCATAGCCCCGCAGCCACATATGAAGCCAACTTCAGATGTAGGATGCGGGCTTACACCCCACTTACACCCCAGCACCCCACACATGAAGCTCATGTGCCGCTCGTAGTGTGCATTGCAACTGGCAGTGCGCTTGCTCGGCCTGCCTGTTACTGTGCCCCACAGCCATGCTGTCTGCCAGCTGCAAGCTTCACTGGGTTGCGAGTCTAGCAGAACACACATCCAGACCCTGTTGTTCAAGCATGTCTAGCGCCCATTCAGTTGTGTTTTGATCAGTGAGGGCAGCCACTTGCCCCGCGTTCCTGGCCGTGTGTTTTGATACACAGCAAGTGTAACAGCTTGTGATGTCGTTACAATCACCACACATAGTCAGCCCTGTGGGACCGGTATGCGGGGCGGTTAGCACCGCCACAAGAATGGGATGAAATGGATACACGGACGAGAGAGGTGGACACAGCCCGGGGCAGGAAATGTGAGCAGAACAGAGTACAGGGTGAGCAGTGCGGTGTGCTGCGCAAAGCAGGGAGGGCCAAGTTGCGCTATCAAACAGGAGGCTTATGCAATGCTACGGCCGGTGGGGTAGGGCTGAAAGCCCATTCAGGTATTCACCTGCGTGACCATACGGCCACACCCTCGACCATCAGACTGTGCTCCCTGGGGCATAGGCTACCCAACGCAGACATGGCAGTGTGATGGGACAGTCGCCAAGGTTGTCGCCCGCTGCCGATCGCCGCCAGCTGCCAATGCTGCAACCGCTGCTGAAGCTGCAGCCGCTGCTGGCAAAGGGGTTGGGCGCCTGGACGGGCATACCACTGAAACGCGGTCTGACGGCTGGGAGGCAGTACCTCTGACCAAGCAGCAGCAGCAGCAGCAGCACATGAGCACCAGCAACAGTGACCCAGGCATCACACCAGGGCAGCCAGGCCTGCCTCTTCCCTAAGCGTTCACGCGGCGCATCCGACAACCGCCATCTCCATTCATTCTCAAGTGTGCAGGCTGCATTGTAACATGGCAAAGACAAAGACATAGACAAAGCAGGGTTGGCAAAACAAGAGGCGCTATGCGACTAGGGTAGGAAAAGCGTGGGGCATCGCGTGTGAAAAGCGGGACAGCAGCGTGTGTCATCAGACAGCAACTGAGCAGCAGATGCCGAAACATTCCTCAACAGCAAGACCATCTTTTGGTCCGCAAGGGAAGGCAGAGTGCCCAGAACAAGGGGGAAGGCGAGGGGAGAAGGGAGCTCAGCGGGGCAACAGTGGGAGCCAGCCAAGCAACAAGTAGGCACATAGTGTTGAGGGACAGGGTTGGTTTTGGAGGGCAAAAATGCCGTTGGTTGTGGCAGTTGTAATGAAAAGGGGGCAAGATCCCGGCAGGGGGGCGGCGTAGGGGCACAACGCCACCTACCCTGCCAGCCAATAAATGAAAGGCAAACCCCAAGTGGCGCGCTATAAGCGTTGGCGTTCTTCTCCAGAGGTTGGGGAGAAGGGGCAGGGGTGCGGGGCAGGGCAGGCGGCCAAGTTGGCAGGCATGCTACGCTTGCGCTGCCGGGAACGGGCTGCACTGCAGGCTAGACAAGTGATACATACAAGGCTGTGCCGGCCGGCCAGCAGCCAGCAGGGCAACATCCGCTCAGTGGGTCGCTGCCGGCTGGCAGGCTGCAGGCAGCAGCTAGCGGGGCAGCACGAGGGCAAGGCCGTCACACTTGGTAGCGGCGGATGATGAGCACCGCAGTTGCTGCGCCCAGGATGCTGCAGCCGACCGAGACGACTGTGTTGAGCAGCTGCTGCTTCCACGGCTCCGGCTCTGTGAGAGGGGAGGGGAGGAGGGGCAGTGGCGGTGCAGCTCAGGCGAGGAGGCTGGGCCAGTGGGGTGAAAGGCCCTCAGCACTAGCGTTGCTGCGCTCGCCCGGCTTGCAGCTGCTCTGCCATGCAACGATTGCTCGCAATAGCAGGCGGCGCAGCCAGGAGGCAACATGTCCACTCTCCGTCCCCGTCCGGCAGCTGCCTGCTGACCAGCCAATCCACCACCAGACAAACAGCTCACCCGCTTCCTTGCTGTGCTTCAGCATTGCATGGCCCATGCGCGTCGCCTGCTGCAGCCGGCGCTCCAGGCTGGCGCGCTCAGCTGCAAAGCTGTACTCCAGGTCTGCCACGGCCGCTGCCCTCGCGCAGATGCCTGCCACCAGGCGGGCCACATAGGCAGCGTCTGATGCGCAGCTGCCTGCCGCTGCTGCCGCCGCCTCGGCTGCATCAGCGCGCTGCCGCTGCGCAGCTGCTTCCGCGGCAGACAGTTGGCACTGGGTGGCTGCGGCCAGGAGCGCGGCGGCGACCTCTGCTGCCACGCTGGCACCCTCGGAGGCAGCAGCTTCCGCAGCAGGGCCGCTTGCGGTGCCTCCGCAACTGCTGCTCTGGCCATTGCTGCCGCTGCTGCCCTCAAGCCCTTGGCTGCTGCGGAAGCTGAAGAGCGCAGCCGAGATGTCGTCCAGCTGCTGCCGCAGCCCTGCTGCTGCCGCTTCGGCGGCTAGGCGGCGCTGCCGCTCCTGCTGCAACGAAATGCCGCCCGCTGCAAGGGTCTTGCCGTTGCAGGGTGCAGGGGCTGCGCTGGAGGCTGCTGGCGCAGCAGCCGCGAGCGCCACGCACGGGGAGACTGCTGCCGCTGCCGCCGCTAGGGTTTCGGGCACCGACAGGCGCGCCTGCATGCCGCGTGACAGCAGCTCCGACTCCGCTTCAAAGCTGCTGCGCATGCTGAGCGCTGCAGAGGGTAAAGCAGGGGGTGGGGGTAGGTGTGTGGGTGGGTTGGTGGTTTCATCGGTTGGTGGGAGGGTGGTGGGGTGCCATGGCGTGCCAGCGGGCATGGGTGGACGTGGGTGGGTGCGAGGGGGTGCAATATGTGGGTTGGAGGGTTGGCAGTTGGACAGCTCAAGCAGCCAGGGCATACAGACTGCGCAAACAACCACACCCAAGCGGAGGGCAGCAGCGCAGGGGCCCCCAGCGCAGGCGTGGGAGGACCCTGCACCACCCCGGCAACGAGCGGCCAGCTCAGCGGCGGCAGCGGCGGGCCTCACGTTCGGAGACGCAGTCCAGGAAGCGGTCAGTGGCGTCGCTGCTGGCTGGGGAGGCCGAGACCTCCAGAGCCTCCTCCCACTCGGTTGCTGCGGCCGCCGGCTGCTGCCGGCCCCAGGGGCGAGGCACAGGCTGGGGCGGCGAGGCCGGGCGGCGCACGGGTGCGCTGTCGAGCCGCACTGCTTCAGTCGTCAGAGCGTCTGCATAGCCGTGCCCGGCAAAGGCGCCGGCGCCGAACCGCATGTCGGACAGCAGTGCCGCCATGGCTGGGCCAAGAGGCGGGGCAGAGAAGGCCGAGGGCTGGAGCGCCGCCTGCGGCGTCAGTGGCGGCAGCCCGCCGGTCAGTGGCGGCGAGGCTCCCACCCCTGGCTGCTGGGGGCTGAGGGGGTGTTTGCAGTCAGCTGCTGGTGACCCCTCGACAGCAGGCGGGGCGGGCGGGCAAGGGTGGGACTGTGCAGAGCGAGCGGGGCGGCGACTGTGGGGGTGACGGCCGAGACGTCCGCACACTGGCCAATGCAAGTCTGAGGGGTTCCAAGCACGATAATGACGCCAGCGAGGGTTGCAGCGCTGGCTTGGTCACTTGCAAAGATGCACGGCACGCAGCCATCCTGCCCGCGGTATTCAAGATTGTCCACGCTTCCATCCGACCCTGTTGGTCACAATGGTCGCGACGAGGCGCCGGCAGGAGGCGACCGCGGCTGTGCCCGAGCAGCCCAGCTCGGACAGCGACGATGAGGCCCCCGAGGAGGTCACGCTAGCCGTGGGCAAGCAGGCAAGCGCGCAAGGCGGCGCGGGGCGCGCCCAAGGGCCCGCAGGCGCTGTATGCATGGTGTTGCATGGCCTGCGCCGCTCCCCTGCTCCCGCTGAGCCCTGCCCGCCACCCCGATCAACCGCTGCAGTCGGCGGAGCAGCGGCGGCGAGAGGAGGCCGAGGCCAAGGCCGCGGCGCGGGCCGCCGCCAAGGAGCGGCGGTCGGCAGCCGCGGGGCGCCGGGCGGCGGCAGCAGCCGAACAGCAGGCAGCGGAGGGCTTGGCAGAAGAAGAGGAGAATGCAGACGCAGTAGGCAGCGAGGAGGAGGAGGAGGAGGAGGCAGAGGAGGAGGCAGAGGAGGAGGAGGGGCTGGACCTGCTGCCCGACGACGTGCTCGCCGCGCTGGCCAGCAACAAGCGGTGCGGGAGGATGGGTGGGCTGGTAATGCATACAGGACTGCTGCTGCAACTGCACAGAAACACGCAGGGCGAGTTTCCAGTTGTCACTGCCAGCCGAGTGCGACCTGCGCTGGTGGGCACGGTGTGGATTCCGCGCGTGCTGCCCATGCCTGCCCACCCTTGCACGCACCGCGCTCACTACGCCCGCTCCTCACCGCTTCGTGCCCGCCTGCAGGACACAGCCCACCGCGGAGCAGAAGCGGCTCATCTCCGAGCAGCTGCGGCGGCAGCGGGAGCCGGGCCAGCCGCTGGCGGTGCTGGGCTCCCAGCGCCAGCAGATCAGCGAGCTGGAAGCGGGGCCGGTTGTGGTGCGGGTGCTGCGGCCAGAGGAGCCCAGCCAGGCGTCGCAGAGCGCCCGGGACTTCCTGCAGCAGCGGCTGGGCGGCGTCAAGCGCTCGGCAGACATGCTAAAGCCGGTGCGCGCGCTGCAGCCGGCGCACATTGCGCAGCGGCAGGTGCAGCACATGGCGGCGCTGCAGGCGCAGCGGCGGCAGAGCAAGCAGGCGGCGGCAGTGGCAGCAGGCGGCGCGCCGCAGGCCAAGCGCCGGCGGTAGCTGGTCGGTGCTGCTGCCGTGGCCCTGTATCAACACCCAATCTGCTCCTGTCTCATTACTCTGTGGCTCCTTACCCCTTAACCTGCACCTCTGACCTGACCTGACTTGACTGCCAATCCAACCCTGACAAACTCGGTGCTGGCTCCGCGCAACATGCGGTAGCCCCCCAGGCTGCCTCCCTTGCTGTTTGTAACCTTACATTAGGCGCTGCACTTCATCCGGGGTGCTTGAAAAGTCAGGAGCAAAACTGCCTGCTGCTGCAAACGTCAGGCTGTGCTTTGGGCGAGTACAGTTCATCATGGCGCAGAAAAGAGCCACAGCTGCTGCTGCTGCCTGGCAAGGCAAACCGTTTTGCGTACAGGCCGCATGCCAGCCTGTCATCGCAGCCTGTCCACAATCAGCGGGTCAATTGATCAAGTGCCGCTGCCGGCTGAGGCCCGCCCCGCCTGGCAGGCCGCGCAGGCGCCTGCCACGCCGTGCTGGCAGGCCAGGCCGTGCTCCGCCTCCAACAGGTGTTGCTCCTCCTCCCTGTGCACATATGGGTGTGGGCCAGGTGCGGAATGGTCGGGGTTCAGAACACTCGCGCTCTGCCGCTGCTCCACAAGCCAACTGCGATTGGCACTGGTGCAGCAAGCATGCAAAACAAGAAGTTACGTCTCACCAGCACACAAGTGCCGCTGCTTCACAAGCAAACTGTGCAAGGCACTGGTGCAGCAAACATGCAGAACCAGACATCTCATCAGCACCCATCAGCCCTCGCTCACCGAAGCTCTGGCGCCAGCGGCGAGGTGGGCTGGCCCGCCGCTGCCGCATCCCTTGCGGTGGGCGAGGCGGTGGCGGGTGCACCCTCCTTCTTGTGCAGCGCCTTGTTTGCCAGCTTGCCAAGCGTCTCCAGCTCCGCGGCAATCATGGCTGGCGGTTGGGTGGCAGATGGTGGGGTCGGAACTGGGGCAGCGCAGCGGTGCGATGGCCAGCAGCGGGAGCGACGAGCGGCGACCGGCGGTGGCGGCCGGGGCAGCGGCGCAGTAAGCACCTCTGCGCGCTCTGCAGCCACACCTGCGTCTATCTAAGGAGCCGGCAAGGTGTCCTCAGCGCGCAAGGCTCTGTGTGCGGCGCGACTCGAGCTGCAGCAATCGTTCGGGGCTCTCCGACACGGCTGCTACTGATATTTAAGGCTTATAAGAACGGTGCAAGGCTGCGTGAGTGACGAATGGCTGCGCTGGAGTGGGGCAGCGCCCTCACAAACCCTAGCCTGGGTGCTGCATGCGGCCCGGCACGGCAGGCGGCATGCCTATGCAGTCTCAAAGGGGAATTGGTCGTCATTGCTTCGTGCCATTAAATCAAAGAAAGTCTGCTGTGGCTCCCCCTGCTGCCATTGAGGCAACATGCCGAGCGGCTTTGCACTGCCGCACCATCTATGCAGGCGCGCTTTGCAATGCCGCACTTGATGGCCACCACAGCGATGCAGCACTACTGCCCCATGTGTCTGCAATCATATCGGCCAGGCATGTCCATAGGGCTACCATCTTCGTGTGGCGGTGATGCTCACACGATTGAACGATGAAGCGCGGCACATCGCATGCTGCCGCCGTGCCGCCCCCGCGCTCCCCTTGACTCACAGGCAGTTCACACGCGCCATCGTTTGCTGTATCGATCGCACCGCCGCGATAAACGTTCAATCAGCTACTCCAGGGCCGGTGAACTTGCGACCCGAGCAAAAGCGTTTGACGCCTGCTCCCCACACTCGCTTCCTTGAGGCGGCGCCGGCCTCCCCGGCATCTCGGTTGCAGTAAAAGATCTACCGTGCAACCGCACAGCCCGCCGACGCTGCACTCGCAGCTGCCTCCGCCGCTCGCCATGCCGCCTGTCGCTCCCTCTGCGTGGGATGCGCCGCTGCAGCAGCTGCTGGCCAGCCGCGTGCTAGACGGCTATGGCCTGCTAGATCACACCGGAAAGTGCCTGGCCAGCTTTGGCAGCCTCGCCGCCGAGCTCTGGGGCAGCAATAATGGCAGCAGCGACGAGCAGCAGCAGCAACCTGCGTCCACTGCGTCCACGGCAGCAGCGGCAGCAGCAGGGGACGAGCTGTCCCCAACAGCACGGCAACTGTTGACGCTATTCAACAGCAGTGAGTGGGAGATGCATGCTGTGGTGCACAAGCAGATGCTTGCCATGGGATCCCGCAGCCACAAGGCTTGACCCAGCCCTGTCATGTCACCCCCCAGCCTGCCCTCACACCCACGAGGTTGACCCAGCCCTGTCATGTCACCCCCCAGCCTGCCCTCACACCCCCCTGCAGATGCCACCCCCGACCACCTAAACGTCTGCGGCCAGCAGACCATCATTGTGCAGCGCAGCGACAGCAGCGTGTATGCAGGTGCGCCTTTGGGAGCCGAAAGTGCTGCTGCCGCTCCAGCGGTGCTGTGGCGGGTTGGGCATCTTGCCACTGCCAAAGGACTGCGCCTGCTACCTCGGCCCTCATGCACAGCCCGTCTGTTGATGCTGCCGCAGTGAGCCGCGGCAAGCAGCTGGGGCTGACGGCCCATTACCTGCCGGCAGGCATCGTGGTCGCGGTGTTCAGGTGCACTGCGGCACGGGGTCAGGGAGTGGGCTCGGCTTCTGTTGAGTTGGATGGGACCCCCTGTGCCTTGTGCCCTGACCGCTGTGTGCATTCGCTGCCGCTCTCGCCTCCCGGTCTGATGCCGACCTTCCCCGCTGCTGCTCCTCCCCTGCTCCCTCCTGCTGCAGCAAGCCGCAGCTGCTGCAGACGGTGGCACCACAGGTGGAGGCAGCCTGCGACCGGCTGCGGCAGGGATGAGCAGCCTGGGAGGGGCAGCGCCGCGTCCAGCTGAGCTGTGCTCTGCCACTCTTCGGCATGGCCACCACCAGGCATTACTTTCGTGTGCCTCTCTGCGAAGCTTTGAGAGTGCACAAATGCCTTGCCCCCATGTGGCCCGACGCACACAACTCGTGTTGCCCCAACTCTGCCTTTCAGCTCTGTTTCGTGATCAAACCAACCAAATGAAAGCTCTGCTTGCAACTCTCTTGCTACAACAAACAGCGCGACAGCTACCTGGCTTTGCGGCGCAATGCAATATGAAGGCGCATGGCGTGCCTGCACTCGTTGCAAGCACACACAACTGCGAGCCGCATCCGAGGCGCAGCTAGCTTCTGAAGGACGCTCGGAAGGCTGCGCTGCCCAGTGAGAGCGCTCCCCGCCCCGCAAAGCTGACCACCGACTGCAGGGAGGGACAGTTGGAGGGGAAGGGTTGTGGGGTGCGTGTGAGCGAGCAGCAGGGCAGTGGCAGCTGCACAGCAGCGTGGTGCACTCGCAAGCTGCATGCTCGTACAAGGCAGTTGAGGGCTTGCAGCACATTGTGGCCCCAGCACTCAACCAGGACATCCACACCTGCGCGCCGGCCGCGCCTCCCGGGAAGTAGGAGGCCACGTAGTACACGAGAGTGAGGACCTGCAGGTGGCCAGCAGTCACGTGCTTGGAGCAGCAGCGCAATCACAACAGGTCGGCAGCAGAGCAGGTGGGAGGGAAAAAAACGTGCGCGAAATTGCGACGCTGCGACAGCGAGCGAGCATGGCAGTGCAAAACGTCGCAATGGAACACATGCAGCAGGCCAAGGCCAGCAACCGCACAACACGCACCTGTGCCACGCAGAAGAGCAGGGAGAAGATGTACGAGTGCATGACGAAGGAGACGTAGAGCGTGGCCAGCAGGGAGCCAAAGTAGGCTGCGGGGCGGGTGGAGGGGAGACAGAGCAGTGGGGCGGGTGCAGGGGGGTGGAGAGCAGGTAGGAAACAGCTTGCATCGGCCGCTGCCATGATGCAAGCAGCGACGGCGGCAACAAGCATTTCTGGGCCGCCACAGACCCCAGCAGCCCCGCAGCGGCATCCCGAACAAACTATGAAGGCAGGACACGCACCGCCGGCAAAGGGCAGGCGCTCCTTGGACAGCAGGTGGCCAAACATGGTCTTCCAGCCCTTGAGCGCGCCCAGGGAGCAGATGCACAGCGCTGCGGGGCAGGGGCGGGGATGTAAGCAGTGGAGGATGACAAGGTGCATACATGCAGCTGCCGTACAGTGCTTGAGCGCGCCCAGGGAGACCAAGCAGAGATGGGGTGAGAGGGAACAGCAGCGCATGGGTGCATGCACCGGCAGCAGCAGGGGCAGCAGCCAGCAGCGACGGCAGCAGCGGTGGCAGCAGCAGCAGCAGCGGTGGCGCAGCAGCAGCACGAGGCTTCAGCCCAAAGAAGCAGCCATCGCCCACACGTGAGCCTACCTGAGCCGATGGAGAAGGTCATGGCGAACTTGGCGGGCGCCAGGATGATCATGGGCAGGAAGACGAAGAAGGCCATGGCCAGGAACAGGACGCCTGCATGGGGACAGAGTGGGGCGACACCGACCCTTTTCAGGTTTCAGGCCATGGGCCACATCATGAGGTCAAACTTGTCGGCAGCGAGACGAAGAAGGCCGTGGCCAGGATCAGGACGCCTGCCAACGTGTGTGTGCGGAGGCGGCGCAATGCAACGCTATGCCCTCAGTGGTTGGCGAGTCACGCAGGCGTGTTGGATGCTGCAAGGGTGCATGCAGGGAATGCTGCTAAAGCAAGGCGAGTGCAAGGACCAGCTGTGGTCACCATCTCTGCTACACCTGCCTCCGCACCAAAGCTCACCGGTGCCCAGGAAGAAGGCAAAGTAGGTCCACTGCGTGCTGGTGGGGATGCTGTGGCAGCGGTGGCATGGCAGGCAGGGAGGGCGAGTGAGAGACTGCAGCGGCGCCTTTGGCAGCATGGGGCAGCGGACAGGCGGCACGGCGTGCAGAGCAACTCCACGGCACAAGCCGCTGGTGGCAGCTGCCATGCCACCCCACCACCACCCCGCCCCTTGCCTGCTTGTGGCGCCGCTGGCGGCCGCCGCCGCGCTGCTGGCCGCGCCGCTGACCAGCCCCACCACGCTGGAGGCCAGGTTCTTGACTGCAAGAGGGTGACGTTGGATTTGGCAAGGCACAGGCAATGAGCAGGCCGTTGACCTGCGGCAAAGTCATCGGAAGCCCAGCTGTCTTGCACACTCACTCTCATCTCACACCAACATGACGGCACCGGCCATGCAGCAGGCACCAGCGCCCCTCAGTCTCTCCAGGCGGAGCCCTTGGCCGCCCCACCTGAAGCCGCCGCTCCAACTGCTCCCGCTGATGTGCCAGCCGCACCCTCCTCAGCAGCCAGCAGCCGGTCGCCTTGGTTGGCGCTGGGCGCCGCCGCCGCCGAGCCGCCGCTGCCGCTATACTGCTTCCAGTCGCTCAGCACGCTGCCGCCTGCTGCGGGCTCCCTGTCGGGAGCGCCGCCCCCCAGCCAGTTTTGTAGGCTCTGCATGGCACGCAGCACAGGTGCCTGCAGGGCCGGGAACAGGGACGGGGGGTCGGTTGAGGGCCGGCGGCGGCAGCGGTGGGTGGCGGGTGGGCAGGGGTGCAGCGGCCCTGCTGGCTACTGCTGCTGGTTATGCATGGTCCCTGCGACACTGTATGGGGTGCGGCAGGCGCGCCTGTGCACGTCGGGGGCTTCGAGCAGCTGGGCGTCGTAGCTCGGCTGCTGCGCAGTACGTTGATGATCTGGCAGACCGCTGCAGCTTTGAAGAGCGGCAGGCCCTGGTCCCGCTGCCTCCTGACGGCATGGTGCAAGCTGCATTTCTTGCAGCCCGTCACGTTGCGGGCCATCAGCGCGCTCGTTGCGCATCGCTTGATCGTGCGTTTGGCGCTCGCCATCCACGATCTGGGGCGACACACACAAAACCCAACTTTCGCCCCGCTCGCCAAGGCATGTCCTCGGGCCGCGGTGGCCGTGAGGTAAGCTATGAGAGTGTCCCAGGCGATCCAAATGCCTGCAGTGGCGCTGCGCCCTCCCAGTGGGCGTTGCCAGCGCTGCCGCCGTTCCCACCGCCGCACCCGCAGGCACCCGGCAGCCACCTGGGTCCCCTGCCACTCTGTCAACATAATCCCTGTCTTACGCCCTCATGCAGGAGGGTGGGCGCGGCAGGGCCACGCCGGGCAGGGGCGGCCGGGGCGGCCGCTACGGCACCCCGCCGC
>RRZL01000083.1:981732-993414 GCA_006782975.1 Chlorella sp. Dachan | reverse complement strand
GCAGCGCGGCAGCCCTGGCGCCGCAGCCGCCAGCCCGGGTGCTTCGGCACCGTTTGTTCGGGGCAGAGGCGCGGGCCCTGGCCGCGGCAATGGCGCTGTTGCAGCTGGCGGCAGTCCAGGGGGCTTTGCTGTGGCGCATGGCGGCGTGGGCGGCGGCAAGCTGTTTGGGCGCGGCCAAGAGGCGGTGGCTTATGACAGAGAGAAGGAGAAGGGGGTGCTCAAGGTGGGCGGGCTGGGTGTGGGTGGATGGGCTGGCGCATTTTTGTTTTATGGTGATAGTGAGTACTGGTGCTGGGAACTGCGAAGGCCGCATGGAAGCTGCCGCCACCATGCATCACAGTGCACTGCTTGTCTTTCGCACTGCAGGTTGGCCCGCCTCCCGGCCAGCGCTTTTCAGCCACCTGGCTGCGTGGGCTGACGCACTTTGTGGCCTGGCGCCAGCAGCAGCAGGCCCAGGAGGCGGCCAGGCAGCCGCAGCAGCGCCAGCGGCAGCAGCAGCAGCCGGTGGCAGCTCCGCCACCGCCGCCACCAGCAGCGGCACGGGGGCAGCAGCTTAGCGAGGGCCCAGCCAGCACGGCAGCAGCTGCTCTGGAGCATCCTCCAGCCCGCCCTCGGGTGACAGGGGAGCGCCTGGTTGCGCCTGATGCCAGGCGCAGCAGTGACATTGAGGAGGCGGCACCAGCAGCCGAGCCAGCAGACCAGCTGGCGGAGCAGCTTGGAGATATGAGCTTTGCTGAAGAGGCTGAGGGCAGCAGCCAGTCTGGGGTTGCAGCAGCGCGCTCCGCAGCGGGGCCAGCCCTGAGCCCAGAGAGCAGCTGCATGGGAGGTGGCGACAGTGACCCGAATGAGGAGGCTGACCTGTTGGCAGCTGGCCGCAGCGGCGCCAGCACTCCAGCGAGCACGAGCGGCGGCAGCGAGGAGGACCTTGGGTGGGCCTCTGTGCTGCTGCCGGCTGCGGCTGCCGCCGCCGCTTCACCCAGCCAGGGCAGCGGCACTGAGGAGCAGCGGGCGGCAGCCAGCCCGGGCAGTGAGGCCCAGCAGCCGCCCAGTGCAGGCTGCCCCAGCAGCCCAGCAGGAGGGGGCGGCAGCGAGCACAGCGGGGAGCCTGGCAGCCCTGGCTCACGCCACTGGTGGCCGCCCTCCCCGCCCTCCCTGGCCTCCGCCCAGCCAGTGGCGGTGGAAGAGGGGCCGGCTGAGCAGGCCAGCGCCGGAGCAGGAGGCAGCCGGGTGGCCCTGTCCCTCCGGCTGGAGCGCATGTCGCTCACAGACCGGTGGGTATCCTGGTGGGGGCGACTGTGGGCAGGAGGTTTTGCATGTGAGCTTTTGCATGTGCCGCTAGTTGGATGCTTGAGCCTGTCTTGCCTGTGTGGACTCTTTGCAAGCGAGCCAGTGTTGCAGACGATTTGCCGTGCCATGCCTGCCCTCCTGCACCTGCAGCGAGGCGGCCATGCTAGCGGACTGGTGCTGCGAGCATGTTGATGCAGTGGATATCAAGAAGCTGTGGTGCGTATGTACATTCAACAGTCTGGCTTGCCCGCGACAGCGCCAGCACCATCACCCAAGCCAGTTGGTGGCTGTTCTAGCTCCAGGACTGCGCCTTCGGCCCCTCGCCACACATGCCCGCCGTTCCTGCCTGCTCTGCAGGCTGTTTGACAACCGGCTGGGCAACGAGGGAGCGGGGGCAGTGGCCCGCATCCTGCAGGCACACCCGGGTGAGCGCTTTCGGCTGAACCGTGCCTGCCGGCATGGCGGTATGCATCGTACAGGCATGTGTTGAACTGACCAAACGCGCACTCGCCATTGCTATTGTTTGATTTTTCTAACCGGTTGCAGGCATGCTTGAGATCCACCTGAGCCACAACATGCTGACGCTGGCTGGCGCAACCGCCCTGCTGGAGGCCCTGCCGGCAGCAGGGGCAGCAGCAGCAGCCGGGGGAACCTCGGAATCCACAGGCAAGCAGCAATCGGCGGGCGAGGTGGCGGCGGCAGCGGAGCAAGCCGCAGGCAGCAGTGGCGAGCCAGCGGCGACTGCAGCCGAAGTGCCGTCCAAGCCGGTGTGGCTGCGGCTGGAATGGAACCGAATCAGCCTGAGCGGCCTCATGCAGGTGCGGCTGGGTTGCAGGGTTGTTGTTGGGCGGCTGTGGTGGCCAGCCTGGTCGTGCTGAGGCGATGCCACCGCCGCAGCTCGGCATGCCGCTGTATCAGGTGCGCAAGCTGCAGCATGCCTCCCTGCAACGACTGTACTATGCTCTAGTGCCTTTGCAGGCGCTAGAGGAGCAGCACACCCGGCGGGGGTTGCGAGTGGACCTGCCCACAGCCGTGCGCCCAGACGCCGCTCCATCCCTCCCGGACCTCCCGCCCTACCTTGCTGCGGCGGCTGCAACCTCGCCGGCAGCGCCCACCAGCGCCCCCGCAAGCCGTGGCGCCCGCAATGCGCTGCAGTTTGTGATTGACCGCTGCCACGCGCGGCTGCCTTGGATCAGGTGGGTGGTCAGGGCTGCTGGGTGGAGGCTGGAGGTGTGCAGAATCCCTGCGTTTGGCAGGATGCTTAGTAAAGCTAGCATACCGCTGTGCGGCAGTGGCTCATCAGTTACACACCTGCGCTTGTCACTGCCCACCTTGCAGCTGCCAATACCAGCAGCCCAGCGAGGCTGCCGTCCTCAAGGCCGCCCGCAGCACATGGCAGGCCGCTCAGCGACCGCAGGGGGCACCAGCAGCAGAGCCGGCCAGCAGCGAGGCAGGGGGGCCCGCCGCTCCTGCTGCCGCAGCAGCTGCACTATCAGCAGCTCAGGCGTCCACAGCAGCCACCGGCCCGCTGCTGCTGTTCCCGGACACCTCGGCGCTGCTGCCCATGCTGGGGGCTGGGGAGCGTGTGTCGCTGCCCACCTTTTTCACGCTGGAGCTGCTGGAGGGGCTGGCCAGGGCGGGGCGGTTTGGGCGCGTGCTGCCGCCGCACGAGCAGGTGGGGTGGGTGTGCTGCCTGGTGGCGCATGGGGCAGGCTTGTGACATGGCTGTGGACAGTGCACCCCTGGCGCTGGGTGAGCAGCTGTGCCTTCAGCTGGCCGCAACAGTAGTGCGCATGCCATGAACCCACAGCGTGCGTCATCCACCGCCCCGCCCTTGCCAGGTGTTCCTGGTCGTCACCGACTCGGTGCTGAAGCAGCTGGATGGGCTGAAGAACGACCCGGCAGCCCGCCCGGCAGTGCGGCGCTTTCTGGGCCAGTTCCTGGACCTCTGCGGGCCGGCAGGTGAGGGGTTGTGGCAGGATGACGAGGGTGGCGTGGCAGGTTGAATGACGCCTGAGTGGGGCCCCGAAGTTGTAGCTGCACTGCTGTGCTGTGCAAGTACCTGCAAGCGCGTGTGGCACATGCCCTGCCTGCTGGTTACCTTGCCCACCAGATTCCAACAGCATCAGACACACTCCACCCATCTCCTTGTCTGCTTACACGCTGTTCACTCCCCCGCCGCCTCCCTGTGCACCCACCAGGCCACGACTTTCTGACTGTGCTGGGCACGCACGAGGGCGAGGGGCTGCTGGTGGAACACGATGCGGCGGTGAGCAGTTGTGGGTCCGCATCATGTACAGCTGCTGTGCACGGCAGGTCTGCTTCTGAACCCCGCCCCACCCCTCACTGCGTTGTCCTCTGCTGTATTGCTCGCAGGTCGCGGGCAGCCGCAGCGCCGACACAAAGGGGCAACGGGCGGACCACCGGATAGTTGAGGTGGGTGCGGTCACGGCTACCTTGGCAGCAGCTGCCAGATGCTGGAGAGGCACAGCAAGGTGGCAGCCACCAGCGACAAAGGCTGGGAAGGTTGCTTTGTGCGAACCCACGCGACACCCTGGCCGCACCTTTGTGGCCTCAACTTGCTGGTTCGTTACCCCTGTTGTTTCTGGCTCGCAGGTGGCCCTGTTTTTCCAGCAGGTGTGGTCTCTCTGCAAACCTCATTTCCGTCTTTAGCTCCTTTCGTTGCTCCCTCCATTGCTCCGCAGGTGGCCCTGTTCTTCCAGCAGGAGGTAGCGGGGCGGGCCAGCCGCCTGACCGCCGCCGCCTTCCCCGTCCTGCTGCTCTCCGGCGACAACACGCAGGTGTGTGTAGTGGTCAGCTGCCCAACGGCAGACATTGGACCGGGGTAGCCTTGGCGAGGAAGCCAGCAGAAGCAGCATTTGAGCTGAAGAGGCATTTGCATGTCCACAGCTCCTGACATGTGCCTTGTGCGCTTGCAGGTCCAGACCGCGCGCAGCCATGGCCTGCCGGCGGCACGCATGGCTGACCTGGCAGCAGCCCAAGCCCAGCTGGAGGCAGCCTTAGCCGTTGGACAGATATTGACCGCCTCCTTGCTGCGTGCCTGCCTGGGCGCTGCTGCTGTGACGGGTGGGCAAACCGGGGTGGCTGGTGCTGGGCCTACCGTGGTGCACCTTGTGGGCTGTGCAAGTCCACACATTCGTGTTTCCGGATGTCCATCTCCTGCCACTCGTGCTCGGCGTGCCACCATGCACATTCCTTCCGTCCTTTTCCGTTGCCAAGCAGGGCTGGGCGCTGTGGCGGCCCGCAGCCTGCAAGCCGAGTTTGATGACGCCGTGGCGGCCCTGCAGCTGGCCACAGATGCTCTGGTGGTCGGCCGCCAGCAGCTGGCAGCGGTGGCCGCTGCGGCAGCAGCCTCTGAGCGCTCAGCCGAGGAAGCGCTAGATGCGGTGCGGCAGGCCCTGGGTGGGGTCACCAGCGGCAGTGCGAGCAGCAGTGCGAGCGGTAGCAGCAGCGGCGGCAGCACTGTAGATGAGCTGCTGCCCGCGCTGCGGGCGCGGCTGGCTGAGTGGCAGCAGCGGGTGGTGTCACACCAAGACCCCTCCCGCCTGCTACGCTGGGCCAGCGGCTCGCAGGCGGGTGGCAGCAGCATGGGCAGCACACATGCGGGTGGCGGTATCGCGAGCGGCGGCAGCGCAGCCGGCAGCACGGAGGGGTAGGTAGCACAGCGACCTGCGGCGGCTCAGCACCATGGCCCGTACAACTTTGTAGCATGCATGCGACGGCCTACATTTGGTGTGGAAATGAGGGAAAGATGTGAGACCCACAGGCAGCGCGCTGGCACATGCATGGCGACATCGTCCCTGAGCGGGCACTACATCCGGCGCATCCGCGCCTCTAGCAATACTTGGAGACTTTGTGTTGCAATTTGGTGGCTCGCGCGTCTTGCGCTGCCTGGGCCGCGGCCCCGGTTCCCAAGTCCCAGTCGGCCAGGACTGCAAGAGCGTCGCGCGCTGCTGCAACCCGTCCTGCGGCACCCCGCATCATGCGTGGCGAGCGGTTCAGGCTGGCTGCAGCCCTGTTCGCCACCCTAGCGGTAGCGACCGCGCTGCCCACCGTCGCTGCGGCCCCCTTTGACCTGTTGGTGCTGCGACAGTGAGTCTCAACGCAGTTGGGACCAGGGGCTGGGCGGTCGGGTCGGTCGGCCGGGGTGGGCAGGCCGCCGCCGCCGCCCTAATCCCGTGCGCCCCGCCAGCTGCAGCTGCAGCCACTCTGCATGCATGGCTCACATGCTGCATGGCGCCTGTCCTAATGTATGCCTGCCATGATGCAGGGACTGGCAGCCCAGCTCGTGTGCCGGCAAGAGCTGCGCCATCCCCGCCTTGTAAGTCTGCCGCAAGGATGCTTCACATGAAACCCTACTTTGCGCCCGCATCCCTGCTGTCCCCACACGTACTAAACGCTCCCGGTGCAACCCCCACTCCTTGCCACAACCAGCGGCGTGTTCTCGGTGCAAGCCCTGGTGCCCAGCAGCTCAACATCCGACGATCCCACAAGCTGTGGTGGGCCAGCGTTTGACGCCACTCAGATTCCAGCGGACGCAACCAAGACACTCAGCTGCATCCTCATGAACAACGACGGTGCGCGGTTGTCTGCGCGTATGCCAGTTGCCGTGCAAAGTGGCTTCAAGAGCGGTGGCATGGCAATCCTTATGCCGCCCCAGTGCGCCTGAGCGAGCCACCCCTTGTTTTGCGCCAGGGACAAACGAGGAGCTCTGGAAAACCATTTGGGACGTGTACGGCAGCTGCACTGGTATGAGCGTTGCGGAGTACTTCACATTCATTGCAACGGAATTCGTCAACCGCAATGCAAACGTGAGTTTGGACCAGGTATTTGGAAGCAGCACAGCAGCCGAAAGCCCCTTGTGCATGAAGCTCTGCTCTCCCCAACAGCTGCCCATTTGAAGAGTATGGCACCCCCTCTGCGTGCTTGCAGTCCGCCCTTTATGTAGCTGGCATCGAGGCAGGCGGCCAGCTGGTGGATCGTGGCCGCCTGCTGGATGCGCTGACCAGCGTCTGGGGGAAGAAGGCCTGGGCCGCGTGCAACCCAAAGTGAGCGGGCAGGGCGCCGGGAGGTGTCGAGCGAGCCGCCAGCACTCATTTCTTGCACCTTGATGCATCAGTTAAGACCAAAAGTTAGTCCAACCCCAGTTTCACGGCTTAACAATGCTTGCAGGACGCGCACACTGGACTACGTGTCCGCCTGCTATGACCGCAACTATCTCGAGCTGGTGGACTGCCCCTGGGACCCCAGTGCGGCCATTCAGTTTGGGCAGGAGTGTGCCGGAGATCTGATCATCAAGCAAGGCACCAAGGTGAGCACCTGCTCGAGCGGCCTGGTGCATTGCAGCGCAGTCACCATCATGTTGTGCTGCCACCAAAGTTCTCAAACGTGCCAACTCTGGCCCCTGCTCTGCAGCCCGCGGATGAATGCAGCACCGACTTCCCCGTCACCCTGGCCGGGGCGTACCCAATCACACCTGAGTCCCCTGCCACACCTGAGTCCCCTGCCACACCTGAGTCCCCTGCCACATCTGAGTCCCCTGCCACACCTGAGTCCCCTGCCACACCTGAGTCCCCTGCCACACCTGCGTCCCCTGCCACAACCGAGTCCCCTGCAACACCCAGCAGCCCCAGCAGCAGCAGCGGCGGCAGCAGCATCGGGCCCATCATTGGTGCTGTGGTCGGCGGGATTGCTGCCGCCGGTGAGGACCCTCGGCTCGCCAGCTAGCAGTTGCCAAGCCCTGCCCGGTGCCCTTCAGCACAGCTTCTGCTACGCCCTCTACAGCCCAAATGCCTCCCGCTCCTTTCCCTCCCTTTGGCTGCAGTGGTGGCGGTGGTGCTGTTTGTTGTCGTGCGCAAGCGGCGGGCCGCCAAGCGGGCAGCTGTGGCCGCCTGGGAGGCCAACACGTCCAGCAAAGAGGAGGAACCCAAGCTTGAGGAGCAGCAAAACCTGGACTCCATGCTGGATACGTTTGTCAGCGTGCACAGCGGGGATGACGGCCCCCCACCTGGCAGCAGTGCTGGGCCACTTGCGAGCCAGATGGCCAGTGTGGATGCCATGAACAGCCCCCCCACTGCACCTACCACTCCGGCGGTTGACGTGGCAACACTCGGGGCCGCGACAGGTGGAGCTGCTGCTGCTGGAGCCGCTGCTGCACAGGCGGGCAACGGAGAGGGGCCGGCTCCTCTGCCTGCTGGATATCGCACTCTGGACAGGCGAGACACGGGTCTGCTGGGCTGGTAACTGATGCAGCTTGCATGTTGACATCGAGCTGGTGCCGGTGCTAATCAACTCTCCGCCTTGCCGTTGAGTCATTCTGGCCTACCCTTACCTGCAGTGTGCCCACCCCAGCACATGTCGGCAGCCCCACCGCCGCCGCTCTGGCTTCTGGTGGCACCGGCAGCAGCGGCGCCCTGGTGAACAGCGGCGGCAGCGGTGCCCTGGTGAACAGTGGAGCCACAGGCAGCAGCGGCGGCGCATCTGTGTCCCCCTCCGCTCCCCCCTCTAGCCAGCGCCTGCTGGGCGGCGGCTCCGCCATGTGGACCATTGACTTCCGCGAGCTCAAGCTGCTGCGCGTCGCGGGCACGGGTTCTTTTGGTCAAGTGTGTTCCGTTTTTCAACAAAAAAACAGTTCACCACACCAACTTCCCGGCCATCACAGCCCACCCACCTACCCCACCCACTCTCTCATACTAGCCCAACCCCTCCCCCGCAGGTCTACGCCGCCGAGTGGCACTCCACAGCTGTGGCCGTCAAAATGCTGCACCAAGCGCCCTCCACCGCCGGCAGCGGCTCGATGTCTTCTGGCGGCGGTGGAAGCGTGAACTCCAGCCTGGCGGCGGCTGCAAACCTGCTGGCCAAGCTGGAGGAGGAAGCCGACATCATGCTCAGGTGGGTTTGTGGGTGAATGGTGGAGTACATGTGCAAATCATGGCAAGATGTGGCCACCACCCAGTCCATGTAAAGAATGGCCATGGCACTGCGAGTGCATTGCGCAACCCCGCAGTTTCCCAGAAGCGTCATGAATCCTGCCCCTGTCCCCACCCACCCCCTCGCTCCACTCCTGGCCCACCCCGCCGCAGCCTGCGCCACCCCAACGTGGTGCAAATCATGGGCTTCTGCACCGACCCGCCCGCCCTCGTCACTGAGTTTTGTGCAAAGGGCAGCCTGACCGACTGCCTTCGGGCTGCACGTGCCGACACGGGCGTGGCAGCACAGCTGACCTGGCGCCGCCGCTTGGGGATGGCGATCGATGCTGCCCGGGGCCTGCTGTACCTGCACAGCCGCTCCATCGTGCACAGGTGGGCGGCGGGGCAGCGGGGCGGTGGTCAGGGTTGCTGAGGAAGGTTGACAGACTCCACTCAGTTCGTGAAGGGTCAAAAGCTCAGCATTCGGTCACCTGCTGGCCTCCTGTCTTGAAGGGACCTCAAGAGTCCAAACCTGCTGTGCGACGAGCATTTCCGCGTCAAGGTTTCAGGCGCGCGAGCTGCCCTCCCCACCTTGCTTGTGCGACTCACCCACCACCTGCAAAAGCTCCTCCTGCTGCCTGCTGTGATCATCTGCATGCTAGCTGCTGAAGTAGCAGGAGCCTTGGCTACCCTGCCAGGGAACATGCCTGTACGCGTACCCACTCCATCCCCTTCTGCCCTTCCACCCACACCCAGACTTCAACCTGTCCAAGCACCTGGACCGAACGCGGTCCACCTCCCTGGAGGCCATGAACCCGCGCTGGCTGGCCAACGAGGTCATGCAGGCGAGTCTGGGTGGAGCAATGGTGTGGGCGCCGGCGAGTGGTGCAGGTGCAGTTTCCCCAAGGGGTCAGGGCGTCCAGGGATCGGTCACATCTTTCCCCTGACCGGCCCTTTTGGCCTGACGTTGGGTCCTCCTGTGCTGCAGGGAGAGCGCGCCACTCAGGCATCCGACACCTTTGCCTATGCCGTCGTGCTGTGGGAGCTCCTCACGTGAGTGCTGGCTTGCTGGCGGCTTAGGCAGGCAGGGAACGCATGCGGTCACATTGCAACTGGCAGAGTTTGGTGCACGGAAGCCACGCCGCTGCCCCCATTTGATGTTTCACCCCGGCTCAATCAGCTGCCCAGCCCTGCTCCCCGCCCCCCTCGGTTTTGTTCCACAGCTGGGAGCTGCCCTGGGACAGCACCAGCCCCTGGCAGATTGTGGGTCTGGTGCTGGGCGGCAGCCGCCTGCCACTACCTGCTGGTCCCGAGGCGGCGCCAGGCCCCGACCGCCTGCCACCGGCCGTGTTTGGCCAGTACACAGCGCTGGTGCAGAGCTGCTGGGCGCACAACCCGTGCGACCGGCCCCCGCTGCAGAGCGTGGTGGAGCAGCTGCGGTAAGGGCGGGGCAGGGGTAGGTGGGCAGGGAGGCGGGGGGACAGCCTGATGACCGGCTGACGGCATCAGAGTCGCAGCGCACATGTTATACTTGCTGTACACCCTGTACACCACACTTATGCCTGCATACCTTCTCTGACTTATGCCTGCATACCTTCTGTGCAGGGCCATGCGAGAGCAGCTGGGTGGCGAGGAGGCGACGTGAAGGCTGGACGCTTTGAGAACACATCGGATTACACCAGTGATGCCTGGTTTTAATTAAACAAGAACTGTGTTTGGTTCTTGCAACGCATGCACCACCGTTCAGCATGGGGCTATTGCTTCAGGCCATTGTTTCCGGCAGTCAACCATTCAACGTTTAACAAACCACAGCCAATCCGTAGTCAGGATTCCAGACCACCGTGAGAGCGGCAACTCTAGCTGGGCGCTGTTGCGTGATTTGCGCTGAGCCTTTAACGAGACGTTGAGTGTCCCCACCTCGCCTTTGCGCCAGCAAAGGCAGCATGCCCGCCGCACCTTGGCAGGCCCAGGGCGCCGGCGCTAAAGCCGCCCGTCACCAGGGTGGGGTGGCGGCGCAATCGCGATGGTTCCCGCCTCCAACCTCAAACTCACTTCACGCACATGTGCATTCCTCACAAGCAAGCCCCCTGGCATTCGCTCATGAGTTCATGGCACCATGCACCTCGCCCAAAGCGGCGCCGCAGCAGCAGGTGGCGCCCGACAAGTCTCCGCTGGCTCGCCGTCTTAACCCTCATCAGCAGCTTGCCTGCACTTCCACCCCGTCAATCCATTGTAGCGCCAGCGCTCTCTCTAGGCGGTCGGGAGTGGTAGCGAAGTGGGCGCCCGGCGGCAGGATGGCGATGGCGGAGCCCTGCCCCGCCTGGGATGCGCTGCCGGCGGAGATGCTGCTGCTGGTGAGGGAAGGGGGGCGGGAGGCGGCTGGCCGGCGACCAAACCCCAGCTCCTCGGCTCGGGCCTCAGCTGCGCTTCTCGCACCTGCTGATACCAGGCCTGTTTCAATTCGTGGTCATCGGACGCCGGCGGCCCCCGCAGCCGCCGCTCGCACTCGGGGTACCCTTGAAACGCGCTCCCTCGCGCTCCCATGCCCTCCATTGAGCAGGTGGAGAGTCATGTGGGCGCCGAGGACCAAGCGGCGATGCGGGAGACCTGCCGCGCCTGGCGGCAGGCGCTCGAGCCGGCGCTGGCGCGGCTCCAGCCCCTGGTGCGCCCCGGAGCCTGCTGCCTGCGTTGCCATGCCTGCGCTGCTCGACACTTCCTGCGCAGCTTGGATAAACTTGGGCTGATCGCGGTTGCGCCCGCCCCAAACGTACCACCGCAGGGCAAGCCGGTGCGGGTGGCGGCGTTCCCGGGCGCCACCGCGCTCGATTTCGGCGCACGCGGCGCCGGCCACTCGCTGAGCGACGGAGACCTGGCGGCTGCCTGCCTCCCCCTGGCCGGCCAGCTGGAGGAGCTGGACATTGGCGGCGCCTTCCTGCTCACGCCCTTTGGCCTGCAGCGCGTGCTGCGCGCCTGCACCGCCCTACGCTCGCTCGCAGCAGACGGCTCCACGGTCCAAGACTCATCGTTTGCCCAGCTGGGGGAGCCTTTGGAAGCCCTGTTCCCAGTCGAGGTTGGACTGGAAAAGTTGGCGGCAGCTCGCCGGCAGCCACAGCAGCCACTGGCTGGGGAGCCCAGCGCGGCAGCCGCGGCCACGGCACTGCAGCCGCAGCCGCAGCCGCCCTCGCCGCAACGGCAGCAGCCAGTGGCCGCGCCGCTGCAGCAGCTGCAGCGGCTCAGCCTGCGGGGCTGCATGTTTCTCCGCGGCGAGCTGCTGGGCAGCCTGGCCGCTGCTTGCCCCGTCCTGACCTACCTCGACTTGGCAGGCTGCTGCCTCACCCTCGAGTGAGCGAGCATGGCTGTGGGGGGCTTGGATGTGTGCTTGCTGTGGCTGGGATGCAAGGGAACCTGGGGTGGTTCAGGGTGGCTGTTCCATGCATGGCTGCTCAGCAGGCAGGGCGCGTCTGCA
>RRZL01000083.1:958908-974269 GCA_006782975.1 Chlorella sp. Dachan | reverse complement strand
CGCGACCGGCTGCGCCGCCGCTTCTCGCGGCTGCGGTCCCGGCTGCTGCGCCTCTCCCGATCCTCCTGCAAGGGCAGAGGTGGCAGGGCATGGCTCAGCCGAGCAAGGGCTGGCAGGCACACGGGCTCCGACAGGGGGCTCCGTACTCAACGAGCTGCCGCCGCCCGCCGGCCAGAAGAGAAGCAGGGGCCCAGCCGGCGCATACCTTGCCACCATTCTCCGCCGAGCCGTTCTCCCCGGGCAGGGGCGGCGCCTGCTCAGGCAGCGGCGGCTGGCCGCCTTCGTTCTGCAGGCAGGCGGCGAGGGGCGGCGGGGCGTGGGCAGGCAACTTTGGCAGTGATGCACAGGCGTTAGCAGCAGCGCGGCGGCGCGGGGCGCCAGCAGGGGCGCCATTCACCTCGCTCATCGCGCTGGGAGGCCGCTAGTCGTCGTGCAGCTTGCGTGGATGCGAGCTAGGCCACACCAATTGCAGGGCTGAGCGGAGATCGGGCGAAACGGGGCCGCCTGCGCTGCGAACTGTTCTGCATGGGTCGGGCAGCACGCATCTCTTTACCGCCCATTTCCAACTTGCCGAGGAGCGATCGAGCGCTTCTGCACACAGCTTCCCCCTCTGCACGTCGCCCGACCAACCCAGCACCGTGCCCCTTCCTGCTCGCGCTGCGGCAGCAAACATGGGGAGCTTCAGGCGCTCCGCATCGCAGTTCTTCAGCCCCAATCACCACCCCACCGTGGTGAGCCCACTGGGCCCGGCGGCGGCGCCCCACCACGCGGCGGCGCGACCGCTGCCAGCCCTGGCTCCCCGCTGCTGGCTGGCTCCACCCAGCCAGCTGTGCGGCCATTGCTAGCAGCAGATGCATGGCCGGAGTGCAGCGGCTCCTGGCTGCAGGCCCTCCAACCACACCAGCTGCTGTTGCTGCAACCGCTGCGCCTCGCCGGCTTCTGCCGCCGCCATACGCGGCACGACGCGCTCGCCCCCCCAAACCACCCACTCATTGCTGCCCTCCAATACACACCTGCCGCCCTCCCACCCTGCCGCTGCTGCGCAGGTGATCAAGGTGGGCACTTCGTCGCTGATTCGGGCGGAGCAGGGCTCCCTCAACCTCTCCTCGCTGGCCTCCATTGTGGAGACGGCCCGCGACCTCAAGGCCCAGGGCTTCAATGTCATCATCGTGTCCAGGTAGGCAGGAGGCGCCGGACGTGAGGGGTGGCAGCTGCCGTCTGTGCATGCTTGTGGCAGCCGGCGCACGGTCGTGTGCACCCTGTTGCGTGTTTCTGCGTGACCTAGTGAGAGCGCGTGGGCAGGAGCAGGCGTAGGGCGCGGGCTGCTGGCTGCCATGCGGGCAGATCGGAGTAGCCTGCCGTATGGCGGCGCCCCGCCCCGCCCCGCCGAGCGGCCCCGCTGCCCCCCGCCCCCACTTCTACCCGCCTCGCATGGCCCACACACCCGTCCGCGCTGCGTCCCCTGTCGGCAGCGGCGCCGTGGGCGTGGGGTGCCAGCGCCTGCGGCTGTGCACCCGCCCCGACAACCTGGCTCAGAAGCAGGCGCTGGCGGCGGTGGGCCAGGTGCACCTGATGCGCTACTACGACGACCTCTTCTCCGCGCTGGACCTGGTGAGCAATCCAGTGGCTGCTGCGCGTGCGTGTCGCCATGCACCATGTACTGACTTGTCATGCTTGTCGCACGCGTCGGCGCTTGGTGGCTCCGAGCGCTGAACTCACCGCCTGCGCTGGAGTTGCAGTTGCAAGTGCCACGGTCTCATGCTGCCCTGCCACAGAAGTGCGCCCAGCTGCTGCTGACGCTCCGGCTGCATGCACCCCTTAAGCAGGGGCCACACCCCACCAGCAAAGCTCTCTGCTTCCCTGCCGCCCTGCCGCAGAAGTGCGCCCAGGTGCTGCTGACGCTCCGGCTGCATGCACCCCACTGCAAAGGGCGCACCCCACCAGCAAAGATTCCCCTGCCGCCCTGCCGCAGAAGTGCGCCCAGGTGCTGCTGACGCTGGACAACCTGGCCAACCGCTCGCAGTACATCAACGCCAAAAACACGTTTGAGGAGCTGCTGCGGTGCGCGGGGGCGGGGCCCTGGCTTGCTGCCGTTGCGCCTTGGAGCTCGTGCGCCTGTTGCTGCTGCCTCTACATGTTGGTTGTCTGTCCTGCCCACCTCCAATAACCCCCAATAACCCCTCCTTCGTTTCACTCGCACCGCAGGCTGGGCGCCATCCCCATCGTGAACGAAAATGACACAGTGGCTGTGCAGGAGCTACGCATCGGCGACAACGACACGCTGTCGGCGCAGGTGCGGTGGGGCAGTGGTGGGGCAGGTGCCCCTAAGCGCTAGTGGTGCTGCTTGGAGGCGCTTGTAGGTCGAGATTCAGGTCCGGTTGGACCGTGGGCATCTGCTCCCGGCTGCACTGCTCCGAAGCCTGTAGCATGCAACCACCCGCCAGCGCATCACGAGGCACGGTTGGTTCTCCCGGTCCCACCCACTCTGCTGCAGGTGGCCACGCTGGTGCAGGCCGACTGGCTCTTCCTGCTGACCGACGTGCCCAACCTGTTCACCGCCAACCCAAACACCGACCCCGACGCCCAGCCCATCTACGAGGTGGCCGACCTCTCCAAGCTCAATGTGAGCTGGGATAGATTGACATGGCGGCAACACACGTGCTAATGATGACGGGGCAGTAGGCCAGCCAGTTGTGTGTGTGATGTACCCCAGCCAGTTGTGTGTGTGATGTACCCCAGCCAGTTGTGTGTGTGATGTACCCCAGCCAGTTGTGTGTGTGATGTACCCCAGCCAGTTGTGTCATTTACCCCAGGTGTGGCGCACCCTGGGCATCGCCACTCGGCGCCACCATCTCACACTCGGCCTGATCTGCCCCGCCCTGCCCTCCCTCTCCAGGTGGACACCAGCACCAAGGGCACGCAGTGGGGCACCGGCGGCATGGCCACCAAGCTGACCGCGGCACGCATCGCCACCGCTGCCGGATGCCGCATGGTCATCTGCAGGTGCGCAGCCGGGGGCTGAGCACGCTTGCATGGTACCAGCACTACAGCACGCTGCAGCGGTGGCCTGCTCGTCAGCCTACACACAGCGAGTTGAACCACTGCCCTGCCCTGTTGACATGCCACCTGTTGCCTTGCTGCCTTGCTGCAGCGCCGTCGACCCCTCCAACATCCCCAAGATCATTGCCGGCGAGCGCATCGGCACCGTGTTCCACCCCAACGTGCAGCCGCTCAAGTGAGCTGGGCGGTGGCCTGAAGCACTTGTAGTTCTGGCTTGGAGTGGGGTTGGTTGACCTCGGGGCTGCTGATGCGTGGCTGCTTTTTGCAGCATGCTGCAGCGCCCATGCCGCGCGACAGTGGCGCATGCCCTCATGCTCGTACCTCTGGCTGAGCCTGCTCACCTGCTCACATCCCCTGCTGTCCAACTCGCAGGGGCCGGAAGCGCTGGATCCTGTCGGTGCCGGTGCGTGGCGAGGTCTGGCTGGACAGCGGCGCACAGACGGCGGTGCAGGTGGGAGTCGCTCGCTGCTGGTTGGGGGCCGTGCGGCGTGGGCATACCGAAGAGGCGAGCACCTGCCGTACAGCCTGCTGCAGCCTAGGCTGTGCCGCTGTTCAGTCCTGGGGCCACTCCGCCGCCCCCACTGGATGGCATCCCTCCCCTCCACGCTGCCTTCTCTCCTCTGCCTGAGCTCACCACGACCGCTCTGCGCGAATGCGTGCCCCTCTGTTGCAGGACCGCAAGAAGAGCCTGTTCTCGGCGGGCATAGTCAAGGTGGAGGGCGAGTTTGAGGCGCAGGTGCGGCCCTGGCTGGGTGTGGCTGTGGAGGGTGGGCCCAACCCCAAGCCCTGCCACTCCCCCGTCGCTCGCAAGTTGCAGGTGCACACTTTGCGCTCCAATAGCTTAATCTTAGCCTCCACCCTGCGCCTGCCCCTGCTCAGGACGCGGTGCGGCTATGCGACGAGCACGGCTCCCTGTAAATCTCCGTCTCCAGTTGGTTGTTGTCATCGACCCTTCCTTCCTCCGCCCCCGCAGGACGCGGTGCGGCTGTGCGACGAGCACGGCAGCGAGTTTGCGCGCGCCCTCATCAACTACTCCTCGCATGAGGTGGAGAAAGTCAAGGTGGGTTGATTCTTTACTGGGTGTTTTGCGCGCATGCATGCTTCTCAGATCACACTGAATTGCAGGCTGTGGTGGCGCTCCAGGGTGTCCTCCTGCCTGCTGCACACGGCCCTGACCCGGTTTGGGCTCTCATGCCGTTTCTGCTGGTCATGCGCAGCAAGGAGTTCTCGGCGCATAGTCTTTCAACTCAAACCGGCACTAAACGGATCAATCCATGTCCTTTCCCCTCCCACTAATCGATTCATTCTCCTCCCCCCTCCCTGCGCAGGGCATGAGCAGCAAGGAGTTTGCGGCAGGGCTGGGGTACATGGGCCAGGAGGAGGTGTGCCACCGCGCCAACATCTGCCTGCTGCTGGCCCATCACGACGACTCGGGTGGGTGGGCGGCCTTGTTTGTGGGTGCCTTGTTGGGGGTGGCTGATTGTGGTTGTGTGTCCATCTGCTGCTGCATGCTGCAGACCTCTTCTCACTGCTGACCCAACACACGCCGACCCGCCTCCAACCGCAACCCCTCTTCAGACCACGACCACACCTCGGAGCCGCACAGCCCGTACGACGGCCCCTCCCGCACCCACACACCGCCCATCGGCGCAGTGGGGCAGCATGCAGCCGCCATTGCCGCGGCTGTGGCAGAGGTGCAGGCGGCTCACGCGGCGGGGCATGAGGCGAGCGTGCGGTTCCAGCTGCCGCCCCGCCCCCCGCACCATGCCGGCTCCAGCGGCAGCCTGGGCAGTGCCAACGGCAACGACCACTCGCAGCAGGAGGCGCAGCAGGTGCAGCAGGCGCAGCAGGGCGCGGCAGCGGATGACGTGGCGGCGCGGCTGGCGGTGCTGCGGACAAGGTAACACGAAGCACTTTGCCTGATCAATTGATACATTGTTTGATACCCGTGTTCCCTTGCAGTGCTGGCGCAGCACAATTTCCTGCAGCCCGCCTGAGAGCCGGCGCCAGCTGCCTCGTGTAAAACAGATGCAAACACACATGATGCATGCCCAATGCCCGGCGCTTGGCCGCAGGGGCAGAGGCCAGGAGGCTTGCGGTAGGGAGGAAGAGGAGGACTGGACAGCGCAGCTGGTGGCGGCGGTGGCAGCTGAGCAGCTGGAGGTAGCGAGCGGGCCAGCGGCAGAGAGTGGAGAAGACATTGATGAGAACGGCTGGCTGCCCAAATGAGCGGTGGGGGTGTGGAAGCAAGCCGCAAGAGTGTCTGATGCATGTATGTGGGCACCAAGAGGCGGAAATTGTGCTGCTGTAAAAAAGGTTGGGCTAATCGCCTGCAATGGAGGTGGGAGATGAAGGGAGCTTGTGGACCAAGAGGCATGACTGCATTTGGTTTTGGACATGTGGTGTTTGTGAGTATTCCTCAGAATGACGCTTTGACAGTGCAGGTGAAGGCAGATGTGCTTGATCGTGGAGGTGGGCGTATGGACTGACAGGCATTTGGCAAACAGCCCATCAACTGCACTTCCAACTTAGGCATAGGCCAGGTCAAACTTGCGGAGTCCGTACTGGTTCATCAGGTTGATCAGGCTCTGGGCATAAACGGGCGAGGTGGCATAGCCCGCGGCCGCAATCCCGCGGGCAAATGCATCTGCGTTGTAGGCCACAGCCATCGCGCCCTGGTAGCGGGAGTTGTCGAGGAAGAACCAGGCATGATCTTCCAGGGACTGCTGCAGGGAGCAGTACTTGCGGAAGGCGGCATAGACGGTCACGTAGCGCCCATTCTGCCACTCCTGGGTAGGCAGGGTGATGGAGCCACAGGGGCCGCTGCCCTTGATGCCAAACAGATTCCTGCCCTGGGTTGCCAGCGTGGACTTGCCCCACCCACTCTCCAAGATGGCCTGCAGGGGAGCAGCGACCGGCAGGTGAGGTCACGAGTCTCTGCTGATCAGCAGCCCGCCGCTGCTGGTGAGCCGCCACTGTTCTGCGGGTCTGAGCATGAGCTACACCACGTGCAGCCATGGGAGTTTGTTCATTCACCGAGCACACAACTTGCCTGAGCAATCGTCACCGAGGCAGGGATGTTGGAGGCGCGCTGCATGGCGGTTACGCTCCGAGCGATGGACGCAATGAAGGCGTTGCTTGTAGTCGGGTACGGGCTGGGGTCCGGCCGCATCAGCGGGCAGTACACGGCATAGCTCTTGCCGGTTGCAGGGTCGGCGTTGGCCATGTAGCGGACAGCGTTGTTCCACACCACCTGAACCCAGGTGTAGCGATCGCCACAGGTGCTGGAGAACTTGTTGCCGGTGAAGTGGAAGTAGGTGCCAGCCGCCAGGGTGGCGGCCACAGAAGCAGTGGCGCAGGGACGGGTGCGCAGGTTGACGGACACGGCCGTCTTGCGGCAGCCGTAGGTGGGCGGCGTCACGCCTGAATGGGTGTACATGGGGACGTGAATCCTGAGCATGGGTGTCTTGGCAAGCAGGTGCCCTTGCATCGCTTTGGCTTGCTTCACGGGCCCACAGATTTAATGACTTGATTGCAGAGGCAGTTCAGCAGGCCACGCATCCCATGGCTGGCAGCAGCACCCACCTGCGGCCAGCAAATCGCGAGCCAAGGTGGGGCCCAGCAGGCACAGCACCAGGCAGGTGATGGTTGCAGCTCGCAGCGCCATCATGTTGAAGGGCCGCAGGAGACAGCAGGCTGCGAGTACCGCATTAGCGTGCGTGGCAACGGATGCTGGCACGGAGCTCTACATTGCGGCTTGCTGCAAGCCTGGCTGCAAACGGCGCGCGGCGCTGGGCGTGGGGGGCATGGGCATTTACGGCAGGCTTTGCGCCACAGTTGGCCGCCGCGCAGCATTGCGGACCTGAGCAGCCTTGCCTTCGGGTGTAGGGGCTCGGGGGCGCGGGTGGAGAGAGCTGGCGGTGCACGTCTAGGAAGCGCGCAGGTCTAATGAGAGCCTCGTGTGCTCCTCGAGCAATCGGGAGTCTAGTGAACACCAAATAATGAAAGAGAGGAGATTCAGGGCAGCGGGACTCCGGGATCTCAGGCCTGGACTTGCAACGGTGGCGACATCGCGCGGCGGCGACATCGCGATGTGCGATCGCACGGAGTCCGAGCTGGGATCCCTGTTTCTGGCATGCCACAACCCAACTGACCAGGCGTGTGAGGGCGTGATCAGTCCCATGCAGACCGCTCATGTGCCGTGGTGATTGCAGAGCCTTTGGATATTGTGGTGAACGTAAGGGGATACTGGTCCACTTGCACACCGCCCGACTGCATGTTCAGCAACCTTGGTAACAATCGAGGATGGTATCGTGCAATCGGCATGGAATAAATAAAAAGTCGCGTTTGCGTTGGGTTTAGAGCAGGAGGTAAACAAGCAGGTGGGGTAATCGCAGTATGGAGGTTTCAGAAACGCAGGTGGCGGGCGCGGGCAACGTCCCAAGCGCACCAATGGATCAGCAGCTTTCGTCCAGGCCCAATCGGCCCCAAGTTTGGCATGCATGCCCATGTGGAACCATGCTTCAGCTATACCGGTAGGCAGCTGTGTATGTGTGCCCGGGGCTCCAGCTGCTGGACCGGCCAGCAACTGGCACGCCCGCGTCGCTGCTGCATCGGCCAGAGGCCCCAGCTTCGCTGGCTGCCTCCAGATCAGACTTGCTGCCCAGCTTGGCGGAGGCAGGCTCCCCAGCTGCAGCTGCTGCCCTGGACTTGCGCAGATACATGTAAGCGCCCGCGCCCGCCGCTCCTGCAGGGAGGGGCAGGGCAAGGCAGGCCCCACCGGGCAACTGAACTGCACTAGGTCACAGAACGGGTCACAGGCCATTCCGCAACGCAACAGGCTGCCCATGATAGCTGGGCCAGCGCGCAATTGATCCCGCAACACCCAGCAAAGCAGCCGCCTGAGCAGGCACACGTTCCCCACCACTCACCAACGATGGCTGCAGCAATGCCCACAGCCATGCCGACGCCCGCACCAGTGCTGATGCCACTGCTGCTGCTGCTGCTGCTGCTGCCGCCGCTGCTGCTGACTGGGCTGCCCGCCACCCCTGCCTCTGTCTGGGAGGGCGCCGCCACAGTAGGTGCGGAGCCAGCGGCAGGGGCGGACGGCACTGGCGATGGCAGGGCAGGTGAGGGTGAGGGCGAGGGCGAGGGTTGCACGGGAGAGGGCACTGGTGCCGGCGGCGCGGCTGGAGAGGGAGGCCGCTGTGCTGGCTGCGGTGGCGAGCTAAGGCTGCAGCAAGGGTGAGGCAGGAAGGCAGCACTTGTGAGGAGACGGCACAGTGCTGGTTCCGACCCGGCACGCATTTGCCTGCCCGCCTTGCATGCCACCTCCTGTGGCCATACCTGGGAGCTGCCGCTGCCGCCGGCAGCAGCTGTCTGACTCCAGGGTAAAAGTCCATGCAGGCGGCAGACGGAAGCGGCCCACGGGTCACAGCAAGGGGACCTGCAGGGAGTGCTACGCCCAATCAGCGCCACAGTGGCTCTCAACTCTACCGTTCAGGGCAACCCTGGTGTGCTCGCAACGTTTCCCTGCACAAACGCTGCACGAGAGCATGCTGCACAGGCAGCTCGGCGGCATGCCATCCCATCTCACACCCACCTGGGCAGTCGCTCTTCCACGCCGCAGGGCAGTCCACCAGTGCAAAGCTGCCTGGCTTGAAGCACAGCGACACAGAGGAGAGTGCCTTGGGCGCCCTGCAGCAGGCAAGCCAGAGGCGGCGGCATGTTGCAAGGAAAAGGTTTGCAGGCACGGGCGGCCAGCGGAAGCATGCCAGGGCTTCAGCCAGCGCGCAGCACTGCCCGCGTTGGCAAGCACAACTCGCCAGTGCCCACTCTGCCTCACTCACCCATCTTTGCAGGCAATGTGCGGCTGCTTGCCGTAGGCGGCCGCCACCGCCTGCGCAATGTCTGCTTCGCTGGTGCTGCCGCTGCTCAGGCTGCTGTTGAACAGTGGCGCATCCAGGCTGTACCGGTCGCGGAGCTGCAGAGCCAGCCGCATCCACTGCCCCTGCAGCCGGCAAGCGTACAGGGCGGGAGCTTGGCTGGCTGACAGGCGCATGCAGTGCAAAGTTTAATGCGTAGCAAGCAAACACGCGCATCGCACAACTCAGAGTGTCAAAGCTAGCGGCACTCCCTGCCGCCCTTGCCTGCGACAGCCCAGTGCAGAGGCCTCCCTCGGCGGCTTCAGACCAGATGGAGCTCCACAGCTGCTCGTTGTTGTTGGGCGCTGCAGTGGGCAGCACATAGTGTGAGTGCAATATGCGCTTGTGGTGACAGCTGCAGCGGCAACGGCAGCGTCCGCCGCAGGTCCACGGACATACATTGAAACTGGCATGTGTTCTGCGGGCAACCAGTAGCATGCACCCGCACCAACAGCAGCACCAGAAGATCACAACTACCAGCGGCATGCTGGCAACTTGAAGCACATCTAAAGCCCACCCTACATCCTGGGAAGCAGCACCAGCAGGCCCCCGCGCACCTGCGTAGCTGGCCCACACGCAGTCCAGCTGCGGCCGCAGGTCGTCTGGCACCTTGCCGGCGCTGAATGCTGCGCCTTTGCAGCCGGTCAAGTCCTTGCCGTTGGCATCCGCTCCGTACAAACGGTTGACACGAAATGCAGCACTGCAGTTCGTACGGGTTTGCGGGGCGTGTGTTGAGTTGCAGTGGCATCAAGCACTCGATGCCTATGTAGCGCTCGTGCCTTCCGCACGAGCAGGGAAGCGCTCGCATGCGACTCACAAGGGCTGGGTGCCGCCACAGAAGGCAGCCGTGCGATCGGCGTTGGTGGTGCAGTATTCTGGAGCCCAGCCTCTGCAGGCGGGCAATGTGCGAGCACGGCAGGTAAGTTTGAGCACTGGGCAGGTACAATATTGAGGCTACTGGCTTGGGCGGCGGCAGCGGCACCGGCAGCAGTGGCAGCGGCGGCAGCCAAGCACCGATGAACTGATCCGCAGCCAGGCTTACAGCTTGAGCACTAGATAGCTTGGCTTCGGTTCCTGGCCGGCAGCCAGGCCCAGAGCGGCGAGCAGGAGGCCAGCCAAAACGGGGAGGCTGGCCATTGGCACCCCGGCTGGGCGTCAGGACCCCCAGATCGCAGGGCCGTCGCCCCCCTTGCGCCGATTTGCGTGCACCAGCGTGCACCGCCCCGCTGCTTGAGAAGCGGGCCCCAGCGAACAGGGGCTTCGACCGGTCCTCCGTGCAAGCCCTGTCCACAACAAGCTCATTCATTCGTTCCAGGAGCCCAGACGCCCCGTTCGAGGGTGCCGTGGGCGGCGCATAGCGTTCTCAGCGGCACGGGGACGCCGGCGCATGCAGGGGGAGACATGCCTGCTGCTGCCTCACGGTTCATGACCAACCGTATGACTGACCGTCATTTGGTCTGCGGTAGGCAGGGATTGGAGCACGTAACCCCGCGGCCCCTCGGGCCGGACCAAGCAGCATCGGCCGCTGGGCGGCGGTGAGCTGCGTGTCACAAGCTTTTCGGTGCCGCCTCTCACTCCCAGCAATGGTGGCAGGGATTGGCAAGCTGCATTCAGCCTGCGATGCTACATGCAATGTTGGAAGGGCGGCGTTTGTCCAGTTAGCGCCCCCACGCTGCCGCTCCCATGCCGGGAGGCGGCGGGGGCGCCATGCTGCCCACTGGTCGCGTTCATGCTCGGGGTGTTTCCGCGTGCCCTGCAAACACTGCAGATCAGCGTTCACTCATCGTTGAGGGGGGTCTAGCGGCGCAGCATCGGGCAGTCGTCGCTCCAGTGGTCGAGACGCGGCAGGCCTCGGAACGCGCGAACTGATGGCTGCTTAGATCAATTGGTGAGCATTCCAAGCATGGGGTCTAGGTGCCAAGGCGCTTCAAGACCGGGCCGCGTCCGAGCAGCGACCCACCCTGGGCGCGGCGCCCCTGCCCCTGTACCTTCTTTTTGCAGCGCCAAGCATTTATTTGGAATGGGACGAGCAGCGGGGGCGGTGTATCTGCTGCTGGCAGCAGCAGTGGCGGCGACGGCAGTCGGTGCTGCGGCTTTTGGCGGGGCTGCGCCCCTTGCGGCATGGCGTCCCGCCCGGCGCCTGCTGGCCATCATGCAGACCTTCATGCAGCCGTCCGAGTGCCAAACGCTACCCGAGTCTGACGTGCTGAGCGCGTTGGCGACCATAGACAGCCAGTGCCCTCAGGCGCCGCCGTATGTTTGCGGCTCCCCTGGCGCCCCGTGCTTTGACTCCCTTGCAAAGGCAAGTGATGCTTGGCTGTTGCTTGCGCACTGCGTGTTGCTGGTGCCTGCGGTTGCTTTTTAAGCATCGTGTTGTGTTGGCTCACCTTAGATGCTTCAAAAGATAGCGTTGTGGGCCGACGCCTCGGCTGAGCTGCTTTGCATGTTGGGCAGCAGTGCAGCTGTGGTTGGCCCACCCATGATCCCAGCACGCAACGTTTAATTCCCCGCTCCCGGTGCAGCTTGGTTACAAGTGTGCCTCAGCTGTGGCCAAGGCACAGGCTCAGGCTGACGGCAAGAATACAACCCAGGCAGCAAGCCGCATGTGAGGCCACTCGGTGGCCGCCTGCAGCATGCATGCGCCGTGGCTGCTGGGCGGAAATGCCACGCCCTTGCACCCTCGGTGCTGGCTGAAAGCAGCAGACTGCCGAACAAGCAGCCACCCAACTGTCCGCCTCTCCATGTCACCGAATGCTGCAGCATATCGCTGTTCAAGGCGTGCCCCAAGGCGCTGCTTGCTGTGCAGCCCGCTGCGCCGGGTAAGCGTGCAGCGGCATGCTGAGCTCATGTCTGCGATACAGCTCGTCGTACTGCCCACCGCGTCCCAAGCCGTCGCAGTTGCTTGACTCCTCGCCTGAGCCCTGCGGCAGCTCCGCAGCAACGGACCCTGTGCCATTTCTCTGTCACCCCTTGCCAATCCCCGCCTTGTTCATGTAGCGCCGCCGCGATCGCCCAGCCCGAGGCCGCCAGCCGTGGCATCGCCGCTGCCAGAGTCGCCGCCCCCCGAATCGCCGCTGCCAGAGTCGCCGCAAGCGTCCACGCCGTCACCGGCACCGGCTCCCGTGATTGGCAACGTCTCCACGGGGGGCAACGAAACTGATGGGCTGGAGTGGTCGCCGTGGCTGGGGCGCAACACCAGCTTGTCAGCCAGCGGCGTCTGCCCATGCCCCGGCTTTGTTACGGTGAGGATCGCGAGGGAGGTAACAGCGATGCATGTGCTCATTACCACCCAGTGAGGCATGTGCTCGGATCTGGTGTTCTCGCTGCGTGGGCATCATACCGTGGCCGCCCCGCATGTTTGCACTGCGCAACACCCGGTGCATGCTGGCAAGTCGGCTTGTAACTGGCACATGTGCGGACCCTCCTTCCTTGGATGTGCAGGGCGTGGCGGTGTGGTTTGAGCAAGGCCTGCAGGCAACCTCGAGCGACAGGTCGCCCATCAGCGGGCTGACTGCTCTTTGCAGCGCAGGCAACACAACAACCGAGCTGCAGGTGCGCTCTCAAGGGCGGGAGGTGAGATGGATGGTCCTGCCCTTGCAGCTGCTCCTGCTAGCAAGCAAGGTTTGTTGGAAGCGATGCCTTCCAAGACGCACGTGCAGTCAATGCTCACACTGCCTGCCCTGTCGGGTGCCACGTGTCCTCCCCTGCAGCTGCTGCTTGGCCAAGGTGACCCCGACTCGAAGCAAAGCTTCCCCAACGGCTTGACAACAATCCCCCTCAAATACGGCAGCCCAATGGGCTACCTGGACTCAATATTCGGCGTGGGCGGCAGCGGGGCGACGGTTGTCGAGTACAGCTGCCCCGCCGGCAAGCAAGTGGCAGGGTTCCACCTGTCCTGGGAGCCTGCACCGACGGCGGCTGGTGCCAACGCCACGGCCACTTCCAACCTGACGACCGGCATTCGGATACACTGCAGAGCGCCCGCAGAATGTGCTGAAACAGAGACGTGATGGCCCATTGCACAGAGCACCCAGCCAGCTGACCCATTTTTCCAATAAATGACGCATGGCCGCCATGCTTGCTTTAGTTTTTCGACCGCTTGTACCACCAGCACCTCATGTTACATCATGCAACGACAGTGCTGCTTGCTAAGCCAGGCACACAGCAGGAGCCAGTGCAGCTGCAGTTGGCACCAAATGCTGTGCGAGTGTGCGTGCAACGGAGGCGGGCTGGTGCGGGTGTCTAGGGCGTGGGGCTGCAGGGCTTGATGGGCTGCCGCAGGCGCTCAGTCAGCAGGTCTGCTGCGCGGCGCGTGAGCACAAGGTAGTCGCGCTGCAAACAGAAGAAGCGAAGTGCGCAGACAGGGGTCAGGGAGGGGTTGGGGGAGGATGTGCGAGATGCAATGGCAGGGCCAGCAGGAAGGGTGACGTTTAGACGGCAGGTCAGGGCAGGAGTACAAACAGGCGGGGCGGCGCTCTGCTCGTGCCCCTCCACAACTCCCAGCCAAAGCAGCTGCACTGCCCCTCTTCCGCAGCCCACCTGCAGGATGGAGTACACGTTGAGCCCCTGCTGGGGGATGGCGTCCACCCACGGCAGGTTGGCGATCGAGCGGCGCAGCAGCTCGCTGCGCAGTGGGAGGGATGGGAGGGGAGCAGGGGGTGACGACGTCAGCAGTAGATGGACACGCTTGTCAAAATCACTGCTTCCCTCAAAAGCGTGTGGGCTGCACATGATCCGCAACCACTGTGGGCAGGCAGCCATAATGCAACCAGCAGCACAGCTACCAGGCACGCCGCGCGATCACCCGCCGTCTTTGCCGGTCCTGCAAGCGCCGCAGAGTGGCGGCGACAGCATACAAATACCACACAATGACCTAACGGCAGGCTCACCCGCCGTCCTCGCCCAGCTTGCTGGAGTCGCACAGCAGGGCGGAGCGGCGCGGCGCGCCCGCCAGAAGCGCATCTACAGCGGCAAGCGCCGCTTTCTGCAGCAAACGGAGGGAGGGGGAGGGGCCCACCAGTGACACGCCGTGCGGCACGTACAGCACGCGAAATGCAGGTCAACGAATCAGGCGGTGCAAAATCTGGCATGCATGGCTACTGTGCAGGCACACCGGAAGCGGCAAGCAGGGCTTGCCAACAGTCAGACAGTCGCATGGCAGCCCGAGCTGCGCACCGTCTTGGGCTCGGCAGGCTGCAGGCTTTCCACCAGCACCAGGCGCCGCTCCCAGACCTTGGCGCTCAGCGCGCACTGCAGGCCCAGCCGCCGCACGCGCTTGGGCAGGTCGTGGGCGTGGGAGCGCGGCACGGGGCCGTGCACCACGCCGCCGCCGCGCCTGCGCAGGGGTGGGCGCGGGGCGGGGCAATGAGGTGGCGAGGCAAGCGCATGCAAGCGGCCCCGATGAGCCGAGAGCGGCCGCACATTGCCACCACAGACCATGCGCAAATGATTCCAGGCTGCTGCACGCAGCGCCGCCCAGCTTCACAGCCCTCGACCCATCCCCTGGGGAAGCCCACCACCCCCTCACCACTGCGGCGCGCGGATGGTGCCCTGCCGCGACTGCCCGCTGCCCTTCTGCGGCCGCGGCTTGCGCCCGCCGCCGCGCACCTCGCTGCGCCCCAGCGTCTTGTGCGTGCCCTGCTGCCGCTTGGCCAGCTGCCAGCGCACGACGCGGTGCAGGATGTCGCGGCGGATGGGCACATCAAAGATGTCGCCGCCCAGCGTGTAGCTGCCCACCTGCTGCCGCTGCAGGTCGAACACCGGCACAATCAGGTCCTGGTAGTAGCCCTGCTCCTGGTGCTTCTCGATGGGGATGGGCGGCGGCAGGATGTCTGACAGGTCAACCACCTCGGCTGCCTCGGCTGCTGCGGCCGCCGCTGGAGATGCCGCGCTGGTGAGGTGCCGCAGCGCCGCCCAGGCCGCCGGCAGAGCCTGCAGCGCTGCCGGGCTGCTGCTGCTGCTGCTGCTGCTGCTCACAGCTGCGGCCTGCGGGCAGAACAGGGAGGCGGGGCGGTGGGGTGAGGGAGGCTCGGGCGCAGGCAAGGGGGAGTGGCGGCTGCAGGCGGCGGCGGCGGCAGTCGAGCGTCCGCGCTCTGGACAAGATGGCGGCGCGCTCAGCTCAAGCTAACAATACCACGTACCTGTTGGGACAGGCTGGCGGCCGCCCGCTTGAGCAGGGGCCCCGCCAGCAGGCTCCTGAGCGCCATGTGCGCTAGACCGGGGCTGGGCGGGTGTTGATCGGCTAGCTGGGGCGGCGAACACTGCTGATGGCACGGCTGGGGCCCGGAAAGTTGGGGTTTGGTGCTCGGGGCGGAAGTGGGGGTGCGCGGTGGGCCTCGCTGCCGTCCTAAAAGTGCTATGTAATGCTCCGTGACTGC
>RRZL01000083.1:928955-958670 GCA_006782975.1 Chlorella sp. Dachan | reverse complement strand
GCGGGCCGCCGTCTCCGCCCGCCGCTCGTGGAGCCGCTGCGTTGCCGCAGCCGCGGCAGGAGTGGGACAAGCTGCATCGCGTGCAACGCTGGTGCTGCATCCTACCCGCCCGCTGACTGTTACACCCCGTTGCTGCCTGCCTTCGCCCGCTGCAGGTAAGGTGCACGGCTCCCTGGCTCGTGCCGGTAAGGTGCGCGGCCAGACCCCCAAGGTGCCCAAGCAGGAGAAGAAGAAGCAGGTGCGACTGGCCATGGAGCAGTTGCATTGAATATGTGTGTACATGGTAGCGCAACAAGGGGTGCTGGCCGCCACCGCACGTGTCGCTGTGCAGCTCGCGTGCGCCACGGCAGCCACGCCCGCACTTCACCCGCCCACTTGCCCTGCAACGGCCGCCGCCCGCCTCTCCTGCCACGCCCTGCAGCCCAAGGGCCGCGCCATGAAGCGCCTGAAGTACAACCGCCGCTTCGTGAACGTGGTGGTGGGCTTCGGCAAGAAGCGCGGTGCGTGGCAGCGGCCGCATCCGTCCGCTGATCCTTCGGCTGGCATGGTGGCGCATGTGGCGTGTCGATGCCGAATTGTGCAGCATGGCGCAGCTGGCTGTGGGCAGTGCGTGCCCTGGCGCCTGCATGTGCCAAGCGGGCTTTCTGTGCAGCTGACTGCCAAATGCCGCCGTGCTGCGTGCCATGGGGAGCCGGCATGCAGCATGCCCGGCAGCGGCCAGATGACCAGAATGCAGCACCAGAGCTCATGTGCCTGTTCCACCCCCCGGTTCCCATTCGCAGGCCCCAACAGCCAGTAAGCTGACTGCGGCCCAGCGGCAGCGGCGGGCATGTGCTGAGCACCAGGGAGGCAAGTGCAACCCGGCACCCAGCAGCACCCGCCGCAGCGGCCCCCCAGCGTTGATGGCAGCAGAGCCGCGAGGCGCACGCCCCGCTTAGCTAGCGGCACTTGCATTAGTGTCAGTCACGGCGCTGGCGGTCGCACCCTGGAGCAGTGGCAGCGGCTGGCAGCCTCCGCAATGTGCCATTGCTGTGCTAGGCAGCCCGGCTGCCGGCCGGAAGCTGCGCTGTAACGGGTTCACAGCTGCGGTTATGGAGTGGAGAAGCTTGCTGCAAATGGCATCGGCTGGGAGTGGAAGGCGATTGGTTTGCAGACGGCGTGCATGGGGGACGCCGCATCGCCTGCTGTGATGCAATGGCACCCTGGCGGCTTAATGATCGCTGCAGATGAGCAGCATGTGCCGCTTCTGCATGCATGCATGCCTGTGTTGGTCTAGAGGCGCCGAGGTGCACAGCATGGGCGACGGAGAGCCCAGCCATGCCGGGGTGGCCCTCTGTGTGGTGCCCGCACGCGCGAAGAGATGATGCTCCGACGACGCATGGGCTCACATGCATGACAGATACTTGCGGCCCCGCCGCTCCCGCGCTGATCACTGTGCAACGATGGCCGCCATGCTCGCCTGCCAGCGGCCAGCGGCCCTGCAGCGGCCCTGCAGCGCCAGCAGCAGCTCGCAAGCCCGGTCAGCGACGGGGCTGGCTGCGCGGCTGCCATCGTGCGTGCAACAGCCATCGCAGCGCAATGCGCAGCTGCTGCGGCCCGCGGGCCTCGGCAGCCCCCGCCGCAGCAGCAGCAGGCCCGTGACGGTGGCCCAGGCGGCGCCGCAGCAGCCTGCAGGTGCGCACTGAGACGTTTGTGGGCCAGCCAGAATGCGTGCAGGGGCAATGCGATTGCCCCCTGTCGCCGCCGCCCCCGCCGCCGCTCGGGCCCACTGCTGCCGCTGCACGCCGCCCTTGCCTGCCGCAGTCGTGGCAGCAGCAGCAGCGCAGCCTGAGGAGCCGAGCGGCGGCATGGGGCGCACGCTCACGCTGGCCCTGCTGTTTGGCGCCTGGTACCTGTTCAACATCCAGTTCAACATGTGAGCTATGGCTCTTCTGAAGGCGGAACGTTTGACTGGATGGCTGCACAACGCCTGCCAGTGTTGCCTGGCACCTGACCGACATTTAATTGCCCTTACACGCCCTGGCAATGCCTGAGAGCGGCGGTGCTGACTCGCCCGCCCATGCCCCGTGCTCGTGCTGGCATTGGTGCCCTGCCGCCTTGTAAACCTGTCGCGCCATGGCTCGGCCCATCAACCTCCGTTTCTGACCCTCCTTCCCTCCTCCTCCCCTCCCTCCCTCCGACGCAGCTACAACAAGCAGGTGCTCAAGGCCTTCCCCTACCCCCTCACCATCACCGCGCTCCAGTTTGCCATCGGCTCCCTCTGGTGCTGCGTCATGTGGCTGCTGCGCCTGCACAAGAAGCCTGAGGGCAACTTCGTGGAGAACGTGAGTGGTCCTGTCGCCTTCGGCTGGGTATGGTGAAGCAAAATGCACCGGATCCCAAGGTTAACGTTTTGGAGAATGCAAGCTGTGTGATTTGAACAGTGCGGCTTGCGGGATGGAGGGCAGGACATTTCGCACCGTGGTTTCTGGCGCGGCGCCGCACATGGAACAGACACGTGGGCAGCAAGCAAAGCATGACCATACGGCTTCAACTCATGGCAACTGCGCGCCCTCTCACCGCTTCAGGCTGCATCCGCCTCGCCCTCCGCTGCCATGCGCACGCTGCCCACCCCACAGTGCATCCACACTGACATGTGCCGCACTGCTGTTCCGCCCCCCGCAGGCCACGTCCGTCTCCCCGCTGGCCGCGGTGCACACGCTGGGCAACCTGCTGACCAACATCAGCCTGGGATCCGTGGCTGTGTCCTTCACCCACACCATCAAGGCACTGGAGCCCATGTTCTCGGGTGAGCTGCGCTCCCACATGTTACGCTCGCCTCGTGCCCCTGCTGGGCGTTGGATGTATTGGGTGGAGAGGATGCCGGCGCACATGCAAGGTGCTGGCGCCCCTGTTGTCCATGCTCCCGGGCGACAAGCCCAGCGTGGCGGTGGCACAGTGGTTCACCACCTCCTCCTTCTCCCACCCCCCCTGCAGTGCTCCTCTCCGCCATGTTCCTGGGCGACAAGCCCAGCCTGCCGGTGGCCCTCACGCTGGTGCCCATCATCGGCGGCGTGGTGCTGGCCTCCACCTCGGAGCTGTCCTTCACCTGGAAGGGCTTCCTGTCGGGTGAGGCATGCTGTTTTATTTATTGCTTCCAGGGCCCGCGTGGTTGCTTTCCCAGCTCGGCCCCTGGCTGCACTTGCACCTCTGAGCTGTCAACCACCTGGAGGGCTTCGTGTCAGGTGAGGTGTGGGTTCGAATCGTGCTTGTCAGTATTGAGCGCGCCTCCACAGGGCAATGGCTGCAATCCGGCAGTGTGTGCTCATGTTGGCAGCACGCATTCATCCGGCTACCCGACTCCCGCCCTCTGATCCATCCTCCGTCCTGCCTCGCCCCCCATCCCCTCGCAGCCATGGGCAGCAACCTGACCTTCCAGTCGCGCAACGTGCTGAGCAAGAAGTTCATGACCAAGGGTGAGGCTGGGATGAACAAGGTGTGAGAGAGAACTGCACTTCTAACTGCACTTCTCGGCATGCAGGTGGCCAGGGAGCGGATGGAGCGGCTGTTACAAGCAGTGCATTGAGACCTCCGGTCCAGCCAGCTGTGTAGTCGTCGCCAAAACCATGCAGTGCATCATCACATCAGGGAGTTGACGTTTCCCCATCGGCACCTGACTGCTCCCTCCTGGCTCCCCTGTGCTTTGGCTCGCGCAGGCAAGGGCTCCCTGGACAACATCAACCTGTTCTCCATCATCACCATCGTCTCCTTCTTCTTCCTGGCACCCGTCGCGCTGCTCACCGAGGTGGGCGGGCTGGGGTGGGGTGGGGCCGTGATGTTTGAGCGTGTCGTGCGATGGTATTGCGCCACACCTCGCGCTGGGCACTGAGGCGGGTGGGTTGGGTGGCGGATGAGAGGTGGGTGGCTGAGATGAAGGGTCCAGCATGGGGGCCGCCGCAACGTTTTAACATGCCCAGCCGCACTGGCCTCCACTGCTCACCCGCCGCTCTCGCCACCGTGGTTGTTCCACCTCGCGCTGCAGGGCATGGTGTTCACGCCCGCGGCCATGGCCGCCCAGGGCATCGCCGAGCCCATGCTGGTCATGAAGCGCGCCGCGCTGGCGGGCCTGTGCTTCCACGCCTACCAGCAGGTGCGCCTCGTGTGTTCTGCCATGCGTGTGCGTTGCCGCGTGCTGCTGCCCACCGCCGAGTAATCACCCCATGGTGCTGCGGCCGCATGGTGGTCCATGCAACCACCGCAGGTGCTCACCGCAGGTGCTCACCACAGGTGCTCACCGCTCCTCCCGCTTCCGGCCCCCTCTCATGCCCCACCCCCTCCCCTCCTCCCACCCGCAGGTGTCGTACATGATCCTGCAGCGCGTGTCCCCGGTCACCCACTCCATCGGCAACAGCGTGAAGCGCGTGGTGGTCATCGCCTCCTCCATCCTCGTCTTCCGCAACCCCGTCACGCAGCAGGTGACCGCCGTTTGGCAGTTAGTTTGGTAGCTCTTCTGTGGGCCACTCAGCCCCCTGGTGGTCCTCAACCCCGCAGCAGCCCAGCAGGCCAGGCCGGGGCATGTTGCACGCGCTACCTGGGGCATGCTCGCGCGCTGCTGGGCGGTGTGGTCGTGCTGGGTGCCACTGCTTGGCGGCGGCACTGCATGTGCGCCCATGCAACCGCTCCACTCGCCGTTATCTGCCTCTCATCCACCACGCACTGGGCGCCGCCTCCCCGCCCGCCCCACTGACGCCCACCACTGCCCCTCCCCTCCATCACAACCTTGCCGCAGAACCTGGTGGGCACCGCCATCGCGCTGGCGGGCGTGTTTGCCTACTCCCAGGTCAAGCGCCTGGGTGGCAAGGGCAAGGGAGACAAGGCCAAGGCGGAGTAAGGAAGCGCGCGCGCTTGCGCACGTCGTTTACCGCCTGGCACCCACTTCTCTGGGCCGCTGGTGCCCGCGGAGTGCTCACTCGTGTGCACTGTTGCCTCGGCACTAGGGGCCCAGCAAGCCAGCGAGCAGCTCTGAGCTTCATACAGCAGCTGGGGCCGCAGGACCTCACTCGCGTGGTGGTACTCAAGCCGTCTCGGTCCCTGCCTTGCACCTCGTACCCTGCCCTCCGCACCGCTCCCTGCCAACCTACCCACCCAAGCACTAGTGTCCCACACCCACCCACCCCACCAACCTGTCTGCACCTGTTTCTTGCCCATGCATGCATGCATTGCCGTTGCACTCCCATTCTTTCTGCATGACCACACCCCTGCACCCTACTGCCCTCCTGGCTCGCATTGTTTCAGCGGCCCCAGCATCGTCTCGGCGGCGGCCGTCCCTCGGCGCCCGTGGCGGCACCGCCGCCGTGTTCAGTTGCACCCCCGCGATTGCTGCCGGCCTTTGCTCCGGATTTCTTACACAGACCCCATTTGATTGCAGTGCACATTGCCCTTCACATCCAGCTGTAACCACCCAGCGGCCTGTGGTATGACCCACAGTTTCGGCGGCACCCGCCGCCGGCCCACGCTGTGCTGCGGCGCCATCTGTGTGAGCGGCTGCTTGCTCGGAGTGCTGCTGCTGTTCTGCACAATTGCTGCTCCCTCGCAAGCATCTCGGCCCTCCCTGTGCATCGCCGCTGCCCCCCAGCTCGCTGCTCGGCTTCACCCAAGCCCCGCGCGCACTCACGGCAAGCAACCCGGTTGCACAGCCTGTGGCAGCAGACCCACTGCACCACCACCCACATCCAACGCCCAGCAACGCGAGCCAGCAGCGGTGCGCGCGGGCCTCGGTAGCCTAGCCGCTCACGCCGCAGCCCGGGGCTTGCACGCCTTGGCATCGCATTGTTCAGCCCCTGCTGCGATCGCGGGAGTGCACAGCCGCTGCGCTGGGCAGCCGAGCGGGTCATGCGCCGCCTCTCGCGGGCAGCCCCGCTCCCTGGGCTGCCTGCACCGGGGCTGGCGATCCACGCACGCTGCGTGCTCCTGGCTTGCCGCAGACAGGGCGATGGGTGCGCCCTCCTTCGCCGCCGCCCCCTACCGCCGCTCTCGCCCGACCGCCGCCAGCCGCCTGCCACACCGCATGCCCGCCGCAGGCCACCAGTGAAGCTCGGGGCGCAGCGCCATGGCCAGCGGCGGCAACATCTTCGCCGCTCTGGCGAAGACCAAGTCCAAGAAGACCAAGACTAAGACGGATGCTGAGGCCAAGGAGGGTGCGTGCATGGGGGCACGCCCGCCGGCTGCCGCATGCCTGTGTTGGCACGGCTAGTCGATGCCGGCACGTTTGGCGAGTGTGCATGCGCCGATCAGGCCATGACGCTGCACCTGCTGTTGCATGTCAGTTTGCGACTGCCTGAAACAGAGGGATTTCAAGGCGAAGCAGCATGCCAAGCCGAAGGTGGCTGAGGGCAGCCACTTGCCTGTGCTCACTGCCTGCTGCTCGCCCACCTTGCTGCCTCCTCCAATGCCTTTCTGGAGCAGAGTCCAAGGCTGACAAGCATGCGGAGCTGGAGGCCGCCATCTTCTCGGCCCCCTCTGGCACCGGCCTGAGCAACTGGGCGGATGACAGCGAGGAGGAGGAGGACGAGTGGGGCGGGCCCTCGGGGGACCACGCCCACCACCACGAGGAGGGCTGGGAGGAGGTGAGCCGCTGCTTTCAGCTGCTGCATGCTGGCTTGCCGGGCACCTGGGGTTGCCATGTGCTGTGCTTGTTGCGGCAGGGCACCATGCGCCCCACCATAAGGAGGGGTGGGAGGCGGTGAGGCCTTCATGATTGGGCTGGACACATTCTGCTGTACTGCCGGTGCTGCCGCTTACATGTGCAGGATCCAGCAGGTGCCAGAGGGCATGCGTCTGCTGCCGCCCACCAACCTCGCGACCTGCGCCATCTGCTGCTGTGCAGGTCAAGGGCGGCTACTCGATCCCCAGTTGCCTGCTGCCCATCTCCCAATGTCCAACCGTCCCACCCCTCTGCGCTGCTGTGCAGGCCAAGGGCGGCTACTCGGCGCCCGCGGGCTACGGCTTTGAACAGCAGCAGGAGGAGGAGAGCGAGAGCGAGAGCGAGGAGGAGGAGGTGCGCCGCAGCTCACGCTGCAGCCGGCGTTGCCCCAGCTCAGCACTGCAACCGGGCTTGCCTCCGCTTGCTCCCTCTGTCGTGCGGCTGGGCAACGGAGGGCTCGCCAGCCCGCATCGCCCCTGCAGGCTGCAGTGCCCTGCGTTGCTGCTGCAGCGCAGCATGGGCCATGCAGGCAGGCAGCTTGGTATGGTGCGATATGTGGGGAGGCCCAACCATTCATGCCATCCCTGAATGTGTGCCATCTGCAGACCGACGACGAGCTGGACATAGAGGCGGAGCTGGGCATTGAGCTGGCCAAGACTGACGATGAGGCGGAGGAGAGCGAGGAGGAGGAGCAGGAGGAGCGACGGGAGGAGGGCCAGCGGCCGGGCTCCGCTGACTCCGCCGCGGCAGCCAAGCAGCAGCAGCAGTTGTCCAAGAAGGTGCGGAGGCAGGGAGGGGGCTGGTTAGGACTGCCGGCGATTGGACCCGACCCGGCTCTGCTGCCCGTGGCAGCCAAACAGCAGCAGCAGGAGCAGTTTTCCCAGAACGTGTGGAGAGTGGTGGTTGGGCTGTCAGAGAAGTGCATGCTGCTCGTTACCCACCGCCGACACCAGCTGTTGAGGTGCACACAGGCCAGCTGCCGAGTGCCGCGGCGTCATCTGGCGCCGGATCACACATCTGTCGGAATCTCCACTCACTGCGCACACCCCGCTATGCGAGTGTTTAAGTTGGTTGAAGGAGCAGGAGCAGAAGGAGCTGGAGGACCTGGACGCGTTTTTTGCTGGGTGTTGTATCACCTACTGCGCCTCTAACACTGCACTCTCTGCCTCTCCTCACACTTTGCCCAATTGCAGGAGCAGAAGAAGAAGGAGCTGGAGGACCTGGACGCTGTGCTGGCGGAGCTGGGGCTGGAGGCCAAGGCTGAGGAGGCGGCCGCTGCCGCCGGCGGCGCCGCCGCTGCTGCCAGCGCCTCCTCCAAGGCCGCCAAGCGCAAGGCCAAGAAGGCCCAGCAGGTGCAGGCACATTGATGGTCCTGTGCTGCACAGTGATCGTCCTTGTGCTGCTGTGGGGTTTCCACCCCTGCGAGGGCTGCAAGTGCGGGCGTGTTGTCCTTGCAACACCCAGGGCACATGCTGTTCAGCTGCGCTGAGCAGCCGGCTGCACCACACGCCCCCGCGTCAACCCACTCCGCCCCACCCCCCTCCCGCCGCCGCAGGGCACGGGCGGCGCGGCCAACGGCAGCGGCGCTCCCTCTGCTGACAGCAGCGCCGAGAACAAGGCGCAGCCGGAGGAGGAGGAGGAGGCCAGCTCTGCAGGCGGCCCAGGCATCGACCCTGAGGCGCTCAAGGCCAAGAAGGCGGCCGCGGCCAAGAAGAAGGCGGCGGTGAGTCCGCCTCTCCTGTTACATACACTGTTTAGAGGGCCCTATCGGACCAGGGCAGGGGGGGCTTCAGGGGCTTCAGGAGTCGGCGGGCTGCTGGCTGGCTGTTGTGCTGGAAGACCAGGGGCGGTGCGGCTTTTGCGGGCATGTAAGAGGCAAGGGGAATTGGCCTTTGTGCTACGAGGGAGGCTGCAAGCTGCTTGGCAAGCTCTTGCTGCGTCTGCTCGCTCGAGCCCGAGCCGACTCTCACTCCGTGCTTCCCTGGTGTAACCGCTGTGCAGGCTGCCAAGAACAGCGCGTCTGCCGCGGCCGCCGCCAAGGCGGCCGAGATTGCCAAGGCCAAGGCCAAGGCGGCAAAGGGCAAGGACAAGACCCGGTGCGCGTGTGTTTTGCTGCCCTGTGCATTGTGCTAGTCGGGCTCAGTGTGTCGTTTTCTCTGTTGGGTGGCGGCACAGCTGTTGTGCTGCTGCTGCGCAAGCCGGCAATGGCGAGGGCACGAGCCGGTGTGCACACCAGCTGGATGTCCTGTCTGGGATGTTACGCGTGGCGACGGCCTGTGCTGCCTGCCTCACACCTGCGCCCCTCCCCCGCCTGCCTGCCACTGCATACCCGCGCGGCAACGTCACCCTGCGCCCTTGCCTTGCCACCTGCCGCAGGTACAACGAGATGCCGACCCGCTAAGTGCGCTGTGGTCACCGGTCAGCGAGCGTGCCGGCAGCTGAGGGGGCGCACGGCCTGCACCCTGTGGCTGCACAAGCGCTCGGCTGTCTGGTTGGCGGCACAGCCAGCACTCCCCCGCCCCATTTTTCCAGCTTCCACTCATGATGTGCATATTGGGCGCCTGCTCTAAGCCGCCTGGCTTGGCAGGCGCTGCATGCATGCATGCATGTCCACCAAACGCTCATTCGTCTAACCGGCGGGCGCGGCGGGCCGGCGGGCCGCCATTCCGGCCGTGCCAGCACCTGCCGCCCCGCCCTCACTGCGTCCCTGATTGCTCGTTCTGCTCAACCCTGTTTGCTTCGTTCTGTCGCGCCCCACCCCGTCCCTGTTTTCCTCCCTGCTCTTTGCCCCGTGTGCCCGCCGGTGTGCCGCCACGTCACCTCGCGGCCGCACACCGCTGACCACCACAGTTTTACCCTGCTTGCCGCCTGTGCGGTCTTGCATCGCTGGCCTGCCTCAGCGTGCGGCAGAGTGCTGCCCGCCCCCCGCCTGCAGCCCTGCCCTTCCTGCAATTTGATCCGCGCCACACCCGCATAGGATCGCTAGAGTCGAGGTGAACAACAGTGCACGTGGTTGTAATAGGCAGACGCCGCCGAGCGGGCCAGGAACCGGCGCAGGCGCCACACGGCTGCCCATGCATGGCGGCAGCAGGGATGCAGGCGGTGCACACCTCCCAACTGGCATCTGCGGAACGCCGCTGCTCTCACTTGTCACCCCTGCTCCTTGCCAACTGGCGCTAAACGAGGTTACAACCAAGGCATGCATGTCATGGTAGGCATAAGGTGGTGCGGGGCAGTGCGGTCAGGTAGGAGGGGCTGGAAAAGAAGCGAGAATGAAGCAATCAGCAGCAGGGGAACACACAACAGCAGGGGGTTGGGGGGCGCTCGAGCTGCCTGCTGCGCGTGCAGAGGCTGTGGCCAGCCCCAGCAGCCGGCAGCGCATGAAATGAGGGGGATTATGTGCGGGGCGCAAAGCGCAGTGCTGTCAAGCATGCATTGGGGGCGTGGTGGCGGTGGCGGTGGCGGGGCACGCCGCCAAATAATGCAGCCGCTGGGTGCAGCTGGGTTTGGCGCGCGGCGCTCATGCCGCCACCTTGTTCTGCAGCTGCACGTAGTACACAGCGGCCAGCACAATGAGGATGGGCAGTAGCGCCTTGATCAGGCTGGCCAGCGTGCTGCTGCCGGCGGTAGCGCCTGTGGGCACCGGCCGCTTGGCCGCCTTCTTGGCGGGGGCGCCGCCCTGCGGCATGGGAGGGCCAACACGTGTATGGTTGGTTGACATCAGCTGGCTATGCAGCATGACTCGAACCATGTGAATGCAACTGGTGGCAGCTACGCGCTGACTGAGTTGTCCTCCGTTGCCCAGGCATGGCAGCTGTTCTGGCACAACACGCAGCCTTCAGCTCTCCCCCCATCACCACAAGCATGGCAGCGCTTCAGCGCTCCAAAAAACACCGTGCGCAGCAGCTTGGGCAGGAGCTCACCGCAAACTCCCAAAACACCGCTCCCAGCCTGAGCAGGAGCTCACCGCAAACTCACTCCCAAAACCACGCTCCCAGCCTGGGCAGCAGCTCACCGCAAACTCGCCGATGTAGTACTTGCCCAGCATCTCCTTGGCCGCGCGGCTGTGCCCAATCTCCTCAAACTCCTCCGTCGCGTCCTTGCCTGCGGGGGAGGCAGAGGCACAAGGACAGGCCACATTCGATCGCATGGGCACATTTTCAGAGGGCACTCAGCCTCCCCTTCAGGATCTCAGCCAAGTTTGGAGGCAGAATGTGGCACGAGAGGCAAGCCCAGGCCATCCAACCGCCTCCAAGCAGCGGCAGCGGCAGCGGCAGCGGCACAAGCAGCAGCGCCGCCCTCTCCAAGGGACCGCCTGCGCACCCGAGTTGGAGACGAGCGTGTCAAAGCCGCCGGGGTGCTCATCCAGGAAGGGGGTCACATCGTACACCTGCGCAGCGCCGGCAACAGGAGCATACGAGTGCAGCAGCGGGCAGGTGTGGCACCAGACCAAACAAGACAGACCGCAGACAGCTCGGTAGTGCAGGGTGCAGCCATCGCAACCACGGCGTTGCAGCCAGGCGCTGCCACCCTCTCCCTCTGTGCCAGCATGCTGCACCGCTGCCGCTGCGCACCTTGCCCTCGATGACCAGCCAGCAGTCCTTGTCGCTCATGTGCTCCTGGCACTCCGCCAGGGTGATGGTCTTGGGTGCCATTGTGTGGGGGCGGTGTGAGTACAACCCTGTGCACAGCCAACAGGGGCCGGAGGGGTTACCACCGAGCGGTGGCAGCGCAGCGGCGGCAGGCGGCGGGTGGGCCAGGCAGCAGGCGGCGCGCTGGCTGGCACGCTCATCGCCTGGATCGACGCCAGCCCAGCGCAGGAAGAGGAACAGAGGCGGCCAGAGGGCAGCTGAGGTGACCATCAGGCGGCGGTCGGCGCACCCCGCACCTGGCAGGACTGGGGGAGGGCTGGGTGTGGGTAAGGCGAGGGGCTGCAGTGGCTGGGCAATGGCTGGCTCAGGTCAAGGGTGCTGCTTCAAGTGGGAGGGCGACGTGGCTCCGCAGCACCCCCCATGCAGCCCTCGGCCTGGCGATCGGGCGTCCAGAGCGCCAACCCAGCCGTTTCAGCATTGCTCAGAGGGAGTAGCAGCGCGTGCAAGGATGTCGGCCGACCCCGCGGCGCTTCTGGCCACTGTGGCCCAAGCGCAGCAGCAGGTGAGTTCGGGCTGCATGGCAGATGAGATCGGAGCACCAGATTTAGGGATTTAGGGCTCCCCGCCGCTGGTCACTTGCCAGCCGCCGCCGCCGCCGCCGCCGCCGCCTGCCCACCTCGTTTGCTGCCCACCCACCTGCCCCTCCCCTCCATTCCCTCCCGTTCACCGCACCCTGCAGCTGGCCCAGCTGGAGGCGACCGCCAAGGGGCTGATCGATGAGCTGGCGGCCAGCGGCGGGGCGGGCGCCACGCCACGCCTGCGGGACCTGCTCGCCACTGGACAGCGGCTGGTGGCGTCTGTGGCCCAAGCTGGGCAGCAGCTGGGCAGCGCCCTGCCGCCCGCTCCCAGCGCCGAGGCAGTGGGTGAGCTGAGGGGACGGGGCTCATCGTAAGTGTCGCTGGACAGCTTGCATTCAGCTCTGGCAGCCGCCCAGACCACACTTGCTACATTCGAACCGTTGCTACATCCTATTGAGCGCCGCCCGCCCCATGCCTTCCTCCTCCCTCCCATGCAGAGGCTGTATGGGCGCACCACGCGCAGCGGGAGAGCGGCGCCCCGCTGCTGCCCACGCGCGTCCCCCGGCCAGCGCCCTCGCTAGCTGAGCTGCAGGACTCGCTGGCCTTCCTGCCCGGCTGCCGCCTGCAGCTGCTGCAGGGGCGTCAGCCAGTCGACGTGCCGGCTCGCGCCACCACCCTGGTGCTGCGCTGCGGCCGGGCACTTGCAGCGGTGGTGCACCTGCAGCAGACCGGCGGCTTGCTGCCACTACGCGTGGGGGTGCTGTCCGCAGCAGAAGCAGACGCAGCAACCAGCAGCAGCAGCAGTGGTGGTGTGAGCAGCAGCAGCGGAAGCGGGGCCAGCCTGTGGGCTCCCTCACAGCATGCAGTGTTCCGCCACCTGTCAGCCCAGGCGGCCGCAGCCCTCCAACACTTTCTAGCGCAGCGGCAGCAGGCGGGCAGCGCGGCTGGTGCAAGCCCGCTGGAGATGCTGCTCCTGTGGCTGGCCACTTGCAGCGACGTATTCACTCGGCCCAGCAGCACCAGCGGCAGCCTGCTGCTCGCCGACCCGGCAGCTGCAGGCGGCGGCCTGCTGCCGCCGCTGCAACGGCCCTGGCAGCTGAGCTGGGAGCAGCTGTGGCAGGCGGCGGTAAACCCGCGGCTGCGGCAGGCGGAGCATGTGGGGGCCGGCGAGGGCTGATCGCAGGCGCGGCATTGTCGCTGATCGCGGCCACACCACCGCTTGTGAGCGTGATGGTGCATGACAACTCTCTATTGGTTGAAATTTCAAGGCCGTGTGCGTTGCCATGTCGCATCTTCAGTTTGTCAACATCCAATAAAAGTGGAAGGTGTGAAGCAGTTGCTGCTCTTGTGCATGTTTCTTCCAAGGTGTGCCACCGTGCACCAAATGCTGGGAAAATCATTCTCTTTGCCATGCAAAAACCCGCCGGTCAGCTGGCCTTCTCCTCGCCGCCGCCGCTTTGCTGCGCCGCCAGCATGGCCGCCAGCTGGTCGGGTGTGAGCGCACCGGACTGCACCTGCTTGGCTGTGGCCTCGTCGATCTGCAGCTCCCTGACCTGGCCGGAAGCATCTAAGGTGACCACTGCCCAGTCCTTTTCCGAGACCTGCAGGTGTGGGGGGTGAGGGTTGGCTGGTGAGGGCAGGGGAACGGGCTGGCGAGGTCAGGCAAAGCGGGGAGGAACCTGAGTGAAATGGACGGTCCGTCTGCTGCCGTGCCGGCCCCTGCTCACCTGTATGAGCATCATGCGCTGCTGCGATTCCTGCTGTTGCTCGCCCTGCAGAGCAACCGGGAGGGTGGGCAGCGGCGGCGGTGAGCTGCCGGTGGCCAACCTGGGAGGCGCCTGGCTCCCACTAGGCGCAACATCCAGAGCGCGCATGATAATTTCCATCATCACGAGGGCCTCTGGCGCCGGCAGCAGCCCGGGCCCGAGTTTGCTTTCGCACCTGCTCCTGGGCGGCGCCCTGCTGCTGTTGCTGCGTGTCAGACATCTTGAATTGGAGCTGCAATACCACGGTTTGGTGGGTTTGAGCCTGCAAGTGCTCCAGCAGCTGACTTCATGCAGCCTGCATAATGCGCCTCTTTGCGCGCTTCCTTTCGGCTTTTGCGGGCTTGGTTCTGCTTTACAGCAGTTTAGATCATTCCGCACAGTGCAGCGCTCTGTTCGCTCGGCTGCACCAGGGCTTGCAGAACCCATGCCGTTTGTGAACGCCTATGCGGACCCCGAGGATGGCGGGCTGTTGACGGTCAGTCGCACAGCCCGCAAAATCCACCACTGCGCTCGCTTGCTGGTGCCGCCTCCTGAGCATACGCCGCCGGCCGGGACTTGGAACGCTACGGCGCACAGCCATGACCATGCTGCTCACATGCGGTGTGCTTTGCAGCTGATCTGGGACCACGGCGGGACGCTGTTCCAATATCACAGCCTGAATGACCCGCCCTCTGTTGACATTGTGCGAGACGTCCTGCTGCGTGAGTCTGAGTGGCCATGCCAGGGCCATGCCATGTCCTGGCTGGTTGGTGGCTCTCCTGTTACCCTCTCCTGTTACATACCCTGCTTAGAGGGCCCTATCGGACCAGGGCAGGGGGGGCTTCAGGGGCCCCAAGCCTGCTTGTGTCTGCTAGCCCCAGCGCTCAAGGCGCTGGGGCAGGATGGGTGAGGGCTGGCTGTCACACGCCGTTTGCTGGCCAGCTGGCTCACCCGCTGGGCAGCCATTGACACCGGTCCTGCCGGTAATGTGCACTCCTCTACAATCCACAGCGCACACTGCCCCCGCTGTTCACTGCAGTGAAGGAGGCTGTTGATGCGGGGCTGCAACCAGCAGATCTCTGCACCTGCGCAGCCTGAACGGCCCGCCCACGTGAGCCTGCTGCTGTGCTGCCAGCAACCACTTTACCCGTCAAGCGGCCATGGAGGCTGCACTTACTGCACCTGCTACCGCGCCCCTTGTTGCTGGGCTTAGGTGTGCTGCACTTGAACACCTGCGCCACTCCCTTCTGTGCCTGTGCCGCAGCGCGCAGCTAAACACTGAGGCTCGAGAGGAGGTTGCGGCGCTGCCGTTTGAGCAGCTAAGCAGGCATTTGAACACCTGCAGGATAAAATCAAGCCACGGCCTGCAATTGTTGGTGAGGCATGCCCCCATGGCCTCGACTGGACGCTCGTGGTTGCTCTGGGCCGTCGATCCACACATTCATTGGGAACATACGACCGTGCCTGCCCTGCTGTGACCGGCCGGTTTCCTCTGGCAACTTCCCTCACACGCCGCCCTTCCCTTCTGCCTGCCACACAGCCGTTGAAGGCCCACACACCGAGGCTGCCGAGCTGCTGCGGGCGGCCGCCTTCTACGGACACACAGCCCTCCTCCGCCTGCTGCTGCTGCTGGTTGCTCCAACTTACCATCTCAAGGAGATGCCAGACATGCTTGAATAGGCATACAAGGGGGGTTGAGAATCAAGGACGACACACACATGCACCGCCACGCATGCGTTGCTCTTCCTGCCGCTGGCGCTCTGGCGGTTGCTGCAACACTGCAACGCCTTGCCTCCTCTGCTTCTGTCCCAGGTGTATGGCGATGAGGGCGACTTGGTTGGCCCCTTCAAGCTGGGCTGGACTGCCCTGCACACAGCTGCTGCTGGCGGCAGTGTCACCTGCGCCAACGTGCTGCTGCAAGCCGAGCCCCTCCTGGCAACCACCGCCACGTTTGGCGTGTGGTGGCCGACGCACGTGGCAGCGTGGCACGGCCACACAGGTGTGCTGCAGCTCCTGCTGGCCGCCGCGCCGGATACAGCAGCAGCAACAAACGGCTTAGGGCACCTCCCTTTTCACGCTGCCGTGCTCGGCGACTGGGAGAGCTGTGTGCGGCTGCTGCAGGCGGCTGAGCCCGCAGCGCTCGGTGCGCTTACCCAGCTGGGCGAAACGTCGCTTCATCTGGCCAGCAAGTGCATGTGGCCGCGTGACACCAACGGCAGCAACCACGCGGCAGTGGCGCAGCTACTGATGCAGTTGCACCCCGCTGCTGTGTCCTCTCTTGACCATTTAGGCATGCTGCCTCTGGCGTGCTGTGCCACAGGCGAGCACGGCAGCGCAGAGGTGTTTGACATGCTGTTGCAGGCCCATCCTGCGGCGCTGAACGCTCGCGATTTGGCCGGATGCCTGCCTGTCCACTTGGCAGCAGGCGCCGGCAACCTTGCAGTCCTGCGTATCCTGCATGACCTTGCACCAGCCAGTTTTTATGACACACAGGCTACCAGTAGGCTCTCTCCCATGCACTTTGCTGCTCGCTTCGGCCGCCCTGAAGCCGTTTCCTACCTGCTAGAAACTGCGCCTATTTTGGTCGCCATTGTTGATTCCAGCGGCATGCCGCCGCTCAGCCCACCGCTCAGCCTGGCGCTCGCAGAGCTGGCCAGGAGGCAGGCCGAGCAGCCTGCCGCCATGACACGTAGGCAAGCCGCAATGGACGAGCGACTGCTGGACACTGTGCGCCGCCTGCTGCCTGCTGTGCCTGCTGCCACGGCGCTGAGCGGGCTGGCTGGTGCAGGCCCTCTGGTCCAACAGCAACTGTTCTCCGATGCCGTCACCTGTCACTTGCCGCTGTCGTCAGCCGAGTGGCTGCTCATGCCTCCAACCTGCCCTAACCTTATCCACGCCCTGCCTGCTGCGCTGCGGCACGGCCACGAGCAGGCGGCGCAGTTGGTGCGCCGGCTGCCACCGGCCGACAAGGCTCGGCTGCGCACCGCTGTCCTGAGCATGGCCCGGGTGCAGCGGCTGGCGCACGCCACCCTGCCCACTGTGCTAGTGGAGCGCATCACTGCACAGGCGTCTGGTGTCTAAAATGATCTAAATTTCTTCGAAATAGCTAATGTTTTGGACATTTTTCACGCAACTCATGTTCAGCAGACTGCGATCCGCCGAGTGTGCTCTGTAATGTCTGCTTGTCTGCTTTTGTCTGCTTGGTGCAAGGTGATCGTAGGATGATGCCAGGTGAGACGCTCCTGAAGGGCGAGACACTCACCTTAATCTCCTGTCGTATGCCAGCATGAGCATCCATGTTGCATGTGCATGGGGAATGCATGGATGGCGGTGCGGAGGCGGTGCATGCGCACCGCAGAGCGGCGGACGGTGCCAGTGCCGGCGGCCACCGCCAGGTTGGAGCAAGGGGCTTGCACTTCTGCCACCAATGAACGCGTCCGCCTTGGTGTTATCTGTCGGTCGTGGCGCTGCGAGGCTGGGTGGGTGTTCGAGAATTTTTTCCGCACAAAGCGGCCCATGAAAATTCTTCTACCGGTATGTGGATGCGGATCGCAGTCAGCCATGCAATGCTACCATGCTATCGCTGCTCCCTCTGCAAAGCGACGGTCGCAATTGAGGCGCAGATTGCGGGGGAGTGGCTGTTGACCACAGAGGCAGTGCCACCGGCAGCACTGCCACCATCCTCCATCCCCTGCTGGCATTTCCTCCCCTCCCCCACCACACCACCCCCTCCTAAGCGATGACCATGGCTCGCCTGAGCCTGCTGTCGATTACTGCAGCGTTGCTGCTGGCTGCGGCAGCGCTGCCCGCGGCTGCACGCCCCGGCCGCGCCGGCGGCGGCAACAGCGGCACCCGCGGCAAGGTTGGCCTCCGCCTGCTTGGCTCGGTGCCCTTCCCAGCTGCAGAGCAGGTACGCTGAGCTGAGCAGGCGGAACGTGTGGCAGCTGGAGGTGACACACCTGCGACGCATGCATGCGGATATGGAAGCTGGCACATGGCAGCTGCTGCTGCAGCAGTGGCTGGGCAGCGCATGCAGGCGCGCAGCCTGCCCTAGGGGCATGCGGCTGCGCACGGCCATGGTATGCAGGATACTGGATGCGCAGTTGTTCGGCGCCGCCCCACCGGCCCACCACGCTCCTCTGCAGGTGGCGTACGATGACAAGGCAAAGGTGGCCTACGTTATCGGGGGCACCTCACTGGCGGTGCGCGAGCCACCTCAGCAGCTGATCGGGTTCACCATGCTGGGCTCTTGCCCTGAAAAAAACTACAGACGCGCTAGCAATGAACTTTGAAGATGCTTGCATGGTGCACGGCAGTGCAACCGCTTTCACATCCCACTGGCTTCAAGTCAGTGGGATCTGACTTCAAGACTTCAAGGGCTGTCAAGTTGAAAGCCCCCAACCCCACCCGTCCTTCCAACAGGTGGTGAGCCTGCCATCCTCCCTTCTGCTGGGCGGCAGCGGGCCCAGCGGCGCTGCGCTGAACATTGCCAAGACGGTCGACCTCGGCAAGGACATCAACGATGTCGCCTTCTGCGGCGACTGGCTGGCCCTGGCCCTCAACGGCGCAGCCAAGGTGCGCCCGGCGCAGCAGGGGTGTGGTGTTGACCACGCAGCGAGGAGCAGGGCGGCCCGGGTGCCCCTGAGCGCTCGCATCTTCCCTGGCTGGCGGACCCTCCCCTGCACACTGCGCCGACCGATCCTGCCACCCGGGTGCCCTAGTGCAGACCGATCCTGGCAGCATTCAGCTGCACCGCCGCTACTCTGCCGGAGCCGACTCCCTGCAGCTGCTGGCCACCTTCACTGTGGGTGAGTGGCAGCGCGCGAGGAATTCCCCGCTTCGAAGCAGTGCAAACTGCAGGGCAGAGGGCTGTTTGGGCTGCGGATGCAGCCCCTTGGGGTCGAAGCGTGGAGCCCCATCACTCACGCTGGCTTCCTGTCGTGCTCCTGCCCACCCGCATTCACATAGGCGCCGTCCCCGACCAGCTCGAGTTCTCCAGGGACTGCCGGTGAGCTTCACCAACCGTAGGGCTGGGCTCCATCCGCTTCAGCAGGGCTGCACCCCCTGCAGCCAGGCGTGAGCTTCCCCAGTCAGGCGCGCACGCCGAGTGCGGGAATGCTCATGTTTTGACCGAACCGTTAATCAGTGGTGTCCTGTGCTGCGCCCTACCGGCAGGACCATCCTGGTGTCCAACGAGGGCGAGCCCAGCGGGTATGGCAGCCCCGAATACGTGGACCCTGAGGTGCGCTGCGCTGCGCCCTGCTGCGCTGCGCTGCACTGCGCTATGCTGGGCACCGCCGGCTGCAAGCAGGTGCAGCAAGACATGCATGGCGCCTGCATCATCTTGCCGACAAGCATTCTCCTGATTTGATGGTGTGCAGGGCTCGGTGTCCATCATCCGCCTCAAGACCGTCGCCAACAATGGTAGGCTTCCCTGTCGCCTCCTCAAAGCTGCCTGCTGCCGCGTGGCCTGCAGCAGCCTATCTGCACGGTGCTGCCGTTGGCATGCCTGGCCCTTGCCTGGCCCCAGCTGACCTCCTACCTGTGCCTGGCCGTCATGCCACCCCCTGGCCGTCATGCCTTCACACGCACCCCTGCTCCCCCCAGGCGCTACCAGTCTGACTGGCACGGTGATAACAGCCGACTTCCGTGCGTGGAACAACCGGCGGGCTGAGCTGCTGGCGCAAGGCATCAAGCTCAACGGCCCCGGTGAGTGAAGAGGTAGAGACGAAAGGAGGACGGAGAGGGAAGAGGGGGACGGCAGGGCGGGAGGGCGGGAGGAGGCGGGAGGGCAGGAGGAGCAGCAGTTACAGCCAGCCCCCGCTTGCATCCATGCGGGCCCACACAAAGCGCCTGTCCGGGGCCTGCAGCTCGACATTCCCCTGGCCGTAACTTGCTGCAGGCGCCAGCGTGGCCCAGGACCTGGAGCCTGAGTGCACCACCTTTAGTGAGGACGAGCAGACCGCATTCGTGTCGCTGCAGGTGCGTTTCAGGACGTTGGGGGTCATGATGGGGTGTGCCAGCCGGTACCTGCGCTGCACAGGAGGGGCTGTTGGCTGCCTGGCTGGCTGGAGGCCCAACCCAGCAGGCATTGGCCACCGCTTGTACAGCCACAGCTGCCCGGCCCACACCCCTCAAAACCTGCCACACACAGGAGAACAACGCGATTGCAACCCTGGACGTGGCCTCTGGCCGGATCACCGCCATCCACGCCCTGGGCTTCAAGGACCACAACCGCACGGGCAATGCCATGGATGCCAGCGACAAGTAAGCCCCGTGCATTCCGAGCCAGCGGTTGGCAGCCGCACTCGTTTTTTCCCCCGGCCGTGTGGGCCACCCGGGGACCTGTCATCGTACTGTTCGATTCAGACAGGTGTAAAGCCAGCCAGCCAGTGGATTTTGCCAACGACAACAGGCCTCACCCGTTGAGTGCGATTCCTCGGCTGCTGAAGCTGACCCCACCCCCTGAGTGTGCTGCCCCTGGCTGCAGGGACGATGCCATCAACATTGCCCGGTGGCCGGTCAGTGGCCTGTTCATGCCGGATGAGCTGAGGAGCTTCAGGTGTGCACTTGCTGCCCAGGCTTGGGGAGACACGGCATATATTGCTGGTGGGGGCTGCCTGTGCTGCGGCACCTCCGAGACAGGCCTGCTTCACCCGCCGCTGACTGCTGCCCTGCGCAGGTTCCAGGGTGCGCACTTTGTGGTGGGCGCCAACGAGGGCGATGCCCGCGACTGGCCAGGTGGGCGCTGGCGCATCAACTGGGCTGCCCTGCTAGCTAGCTGTAGCACAACAGCTGCACACATGTGCTGGCCCACCACCTCCACCTCAAATGCCAGCCGTCGCTGCTCGGCCAGTCGCGGTGTTGCCGCTGACGCCTTTGCGCCTTTTTGGCCCCACACCAACCCATCGCCCATCTCCCCATGTCCCACCCTGTGTTCCTGTGCCTTGGCTGCTGCCAACCTTGGCGGGAGCACCGACCCAGACGAACTGCTTTCTGTCCTGCCATTCTGCCATCCCCACTGCAGGCTTTGCCGAGGAGGCCAAGGTCAAGGCCGCCAACCTGGACCCGAGCATCTTCCCCAACGCTGCCGCTCTGGAGGACCCCGCTGCCCTGGGCCGCCTGACCGTCGTGGGTGAGCGGCGCAGCCTTCGCTTGGTGGGAGTGGGGCCCAGTACTGTTGTGTTGGTGTAACGTGTGTAGGGCAGGGGCAGGGGTTCAAGCATGCATTGCTGGCCAAGGTTCCCAGCTTACGGCTCCGCCGCCCGGACCCCGCCCACCACGGCGAAGCCTGCAACACCACACAAAATTGTGCACCCCTCTTGTGCACTCGGTTGCTCCGCAGGCGGCCAGAACCAGCTGAACGACCCTGACGGCGACGGCCTGTGGGAGCGCATCCTGTCCTACGGCGCCCGCAGCTTCTCCATCTGGAGGTGCGAGTGGTGAATGGTGAATGGTGTGGTGTGTGCAGCATGAGTCATGACGTGATCACCACAAACGGCATAAGCAGCCACAGCGCAGGGCGCAGCCGAGCGTGCTCCCACCCCTTGCTTCTGTGCGTCCAGCTAGCTGCACAGCCACCGCATGTGGTGAGTGGCTCCCCCTCCTGCCTCCTTGGTTGCCCCAGGCTGGACAAGAAGCCCAACGGGGCCCCCACCCTGTCCCGCGTCTACGACTCTGGCTCCCTGCTGGAGTCCATTTCCGCTGCCGAGCTGCCCGCTCTGTTTAACTCTGAGGGGACGACTGACAGCAAGGACAAGCGCAGCGACAACAAGGGGCCGGAGCCAGAGGGGGTGGTGAGTGCGGGGAAGGTGGGCAATGCCGGGAGTGAGGAGCGGCTGCGTTTTTCCGATGAAGCAGCTGGGATGCTGCAGAGTTGTGCATAGGGCGAGGCGCACCACTGCTCCAACATCCTCGGCATCCAATCCCACACCTCCCTCTCCCACCTTTGCCTTCCTTCCTCGCAGGCGATCGGCCCTTGCGGCATCAACTCCCCCCGCCGCTGCCTCTTCCTCACCACCGAGCGCCTGGGAGCCGTGTTTGTGTTCGATATCACGAACCCGTACGCACCGGTTTACCAGAGCCTGGCGCTTCCTCCCCAGGTGGGTTGCTTGCGCTGGCAATGGCGTGACGTGCACTTGCGCAGGCTGCAGCAGCTGCTGGTTTATGGCCGAAGCGGCAGGGAGGGGCTGCCTGCCCGCCTCTTTACTGCCCAACTGCCGGTTGCCCTCGTCTCAAGTTGGCACCCCGCCTTGAACCCTGGCCCTGTGCTCCAGCCCAATGCTGCTGACGAGGAGACGCGGTTCCGGGGCCCGGAGGGCATCACTTATGCCAGGTGGGCCTGCCCTGCGGTTGTGAGCAAGATGGCACAGCTGCGTCGTCATCTCTCACGCCTGCTCCAGTGCTCTGCTTGCGCCCGGCTGCCCTTGATGCCGGTTCACCCTCCCCACTCACCACCCCCCCACACCACCCTGCAGCTACTCTTTCAAGACCGCCAACAGCAGCAAGCAGCAGCGGGTGCCCATTGTGCTGGTTGCCTATGAGGGTGACGATGGAGAGCTGGGCGGCCTGGGCGTGTACCGCGTTAACGTTGTGACCGCCTGATCAGGCTCCCTCATGAGGGAGCATCCAGCATTGGCCGCACATGGCCCTGTTGGCCCAGCCATGACACGCATGCCTCTCCGCACTCGCCCTCAGCCCACTGCCATGACCATGCATGACCATGCATACAGCTGCCGTTGCATTCTTATGCCTGTTCATGCTCGATACTGTCTGCCATTCTCCTGACATTGCACCCGTCTCCGGAGCCCATCACGGGTGCCTTTTGCCATTGAGCCTCGCCAGTTCTCATCTGTGCTCGACCATCCCTTGGCGACTTGCTGCCCCTAAGCACAACCCTCGCTCACCTGCACGGCGACCCCAACCATTTCCCCTCACCCTTTCAGCTCAGCCTGCCTTTTGATATTCGATGCATGTGCAAATTGCATGTGCAACCCAGTGCCCAGCTTCCGCATCTCTACCAGAGGCAGCGGCGCAGCGATGGCAGCGGCGCTCGGCGCTGCACCGCCTGGACTTATGCTTCCCTTCGGGTCGCTAGAACAACCTGGCCCAATTCGAGTGAATATGTTAAGGCATATGCATGCATCCAGTAGGCGCCAGTCGCCACCAGCCTTGCACCAGCATCATGCTGTGCAGCTCAGCAGCGGTGCGGCGTGACTCGTGGCCTTTGCACTACACCACCGCTTGTGGTCCATAGTGTCACAGTTTAAACGCCCCAGACCGGCGAAGGGCTGCTGCAAGCAGCTGCACGGAGCTCGCCCGCCGTGACCCGGCCGACCCATGCCCTTTGGGGACGCCCACCAGCCCCAGACCACGGGCGGTTGACAGTAAGCGCTGCGGCAGCCCTGAAAGCTGCGCTTGAAGCTGCCGCCACCGCCACCGCCCGCCGCTGGTGCGCATGCGCTCTCCTTTCACCTGTGCGGCCCACTCTGCACTCCCTTCGACAATGTACGCAGCTGGTCTGGGAGCATGGCGGGGTACGTACAGAGCTGTGCAGCGTTCCTGGCATCAAGTGCTTCAAGGTCGTTTGCGACATCCTGCTGCGTAAGTGGCTGGTCTGGCTGGCCTGGCCTGGGCGGCAGCGTGGCCGGCTTACTCCTGCCTCCACTTCCCGCTGATGCTGTGCTGATGCAGCAGGCCTCGCATGGTCAAGATTTGACCAAGCCGCAACCATCCCGCTGCAGTGCAAGCTGCAGTTCCACACGTCCTGCTACTGCCCTGCCCTGCCTGCAGTGAAAGAGGCTGTTGATGACGGAGTGGACATTGCCGGCCTGCAACTGCACAGCCTGAACGGCCCGCCCATGTGAGCCCTCCTGCGGCTTGGTGCGGTCTCAGCTGCTGCCCTTGCACCAGCTTGTGATTCCCTCTCCTGCGGTCGGCATGGACCCCATGCCTACCGCGGTTGGATGTGTGTGTACCCCATGCCCCACTTGCCCTGCAGCTTGCAGCTGAGCGGAGAGGCTCGTGAGGAGGTTGCAGCGCTGCCGTTTGAGCAGCTTGTCGAGCAGCTGCACACATGCATGAGCAAACTACAGCCACCCCTCGGCGGTAGGTTGGCCATTGTTGGGCAAGCCGGCTTGCAGTGCTGTCAGGTCATCAGCACTGCACTTCAAACACCCACTGCTGCTGGACACCAACAGATGCACGTTTCTCCAACAACCCTGGCTGCAGTGCCTCCGGGGCCGCCAACCGATGCCGCTGAGCTGCTGCGGGTGGCGGCTTTTTACGACCACACCGAGCTCCTGCGCCTGCTGCTGCTGCTGACCCCGGCGGACGCATTTCTAGACAACCCTGAACTTATGCCCGAAGTGTTTGAGGAGGCCTACACCGTGAGTGGGCCGCTTCAATGCTGGCACGCCTGCGCTGCGGCGTGTTGGACGCAGCATGGTATGCCTCGTCTCCTGCACGCCTTGCCACCTTCCTGCTCTTAGCGCTGCACAGCAAATATCCATGCCCACATCCCACCTCTGCTTGCTGCAGGTGTTTGGGCATGAGAGCGATGACAGGAGCCACCATTTGCTGCGCTGGAGTGCCCTGCACACAGCTGCTGCTGGCGGCAGTGTTGCCTGCGCCAGCGCGCTGCTGCAAGCCGAGCCCTGCCTGGCAAGCATTGACACGTACGACGGGTGGCGGCCGGCCATGTTGCAGCTTGGCACGGCCGCACAGACGTGCTGCGCTTGCTGGTGGCTGCCGCTCCCGAGACGGCGATGGCCTCTGATTTCGATGGCTATGCCCCACTCCACTACGCGGCAATGGGCGGCTGGGAAGGCTGCGTGCGGGTGCTGCTTGCGGCTGTGCCAGCGGCAGCAGACGCTTTGACAGGGGAAGGCGACATGCCGATTCATATTGGCAGCTCGTGCCAGCAGCCACGCGACCCCAGCGGTAGCAACCATGCCGCAGTGGTGGGCCTGCTGCTGGAATACAACCCTGAGGCCGCAGCAGCGCCAGATGGCGGAGGCAAGCTGCCGCTGGCGTGCTGTGCTGGAAGCAGCTCAGGCACCGCAGATGTGCTGAGCCTGCTGCTGCAGGCGTATCCCGAAGCAGTTTGGGTGCGTGATGACATGGGATGCCTGCCTAGCCACCTGGCAGCAGCCGCTGGCAACCTTGCCGCCCTGGACGCCCTGTTTGATGCCGCGCCACAAACCTTTTTGGATGTGTCCCTTGAGGAAGGGCTGACCCCCATGCATCTTGCTGCGTCCAGGGGCACCCATCAAGCCATCTCCCACCTGCTGCGCCTCTTGCCCATTTCTGCTTCGCTCGTAGACTCAGCGGGCCGCCTGCCTCTCGCTGTCGCGCTTGAGAGCATGACAGTCCTGGCTGCCAGCATGACTGCTGCACCGACATCGTCACAAACCGCTGCTTTGATGGCACAGCGGCAGACTGTGTGCCGCCTGCTCCCCACTGTGCCCGCTGCCACCGCGCTGAGCGTGCTGGCAAGGGCACACGAGGACGCAAGGCAGCTGTTCCCTCAGGCGGTGGCCTGCCACCTGCCGCTCTCGCCCGCAGAGTGGTGGCTTGTGCCTGAGCCGTGCTCTGGCCTGGGCCGCGCCCTGCCTGCTGCGCTGCAGCACAGCCAGGAGCAGGCGGCGCAGCTGGTGCGCCGGCTGCCACCGGCTGACAAGGTCCGGCTGCGCACCGCCGCTCTGTGCATGGTGCGCACCCAGAAGCTGGCGCACGTCTGCCTGCCTCCGGCACTGTTTGAGCGCATAGTTGGCCTGTCGTTCTGCCAGGAATGAAAATATTATAACCGCCTTCCGTACTCCCGTGGCATCCCGTGGTTTCGCCACACTCTCTCTTTCTCTCCCTCCCCACCACCTGTCTTGCTAGCTCCCTGTCTTTCCCTGCCCCACCACCAACTGCCATTGTGTTGCTGCTGAACGTGTAACATACACAGTCGCTAAGTGCAAACGAAATGCGTCAGGGGCCAGAGAGCATGCAGAGGGCAGGTCAGATGGGCTGAGAGGGCAATGGGAAAATCTGGGCGCCATAACCGGAGTGACGCATCAAAACTGGAAGCTGCTACCAAAACCTGGGGTGGCAATCCGCCGAGTCTTCATTTGCTGTGCTGCATCGAGCGCGTGCCTGCATCAAGGCTGCCTGCAAGCCAACTGGCGAGCCGGCTCAGCCTGCTGGCTGGCTGCTGGCAGGGCCGCCGACTGGCCCCCGCTCACTGCTGTCCCTGCTGCGTGGGCTTGGGGCTGGGGCGGAACCAGCCGCCGTACACCGCTGTCTGGCCGGTGCGCCACACCTCGCCCACGCGCGGCGAGTGCTGCAGGGGAGGAGGAGGAGGGGATGGCGGGCAGGCTGATTGGCACGGTGGGGCTTGGAAGAGTGGGCGCAGGTAGGCGTGTGGGCGGCCGCTGGGGCAGAGGGCGAGAGTGCACCCCTGCTGTGCACTCCATCTAGAGAGCAGCCAGAGCGCTGCGCAGCGATGCTACTTCAACCCAAGAGCTCACCGGGCTGCAGGGCGAGGAGGGGCCGTAGCTGTGCCGGCTCAGCTTGTGGGTGCTGGGGCCGACGACACCGGAGGAGGCTGCGGGAGCGGAGGGGGCGGGGAGGTGTGTGGTTCGGCGGTGCGCTTGCGGTGGGGTGGAGGGGCGAGCGAACCAGCAGTCGTTGAGTGCAGCTGCAAGCAGGAGCGACCGCCATTTGGCAGACCCGCTGGACTCAATCGTCAGTCGACCAACGCACTGGTGTTGATGGTGGGCAGGAAGTCGTCCTCGTCCTTGCGCGCGGCAGTAGCGCTCCCACCTGCGATGGAGGGAGAAGGGGCAGGCAGGCGCGGTGGTGTGATGCGAACAGGGCCCAGGGGCACCCCAAAGTAGATGTCATCCTCTACTCCTTGAGGCATGGTCAAAACGGATCGCCTCATGCAACCGAAGGCCTGCTGGAAGCGTCGGGAGGCGCCTATGACTGCTGGAGTCGCTGCCAAGGGCACGGCCAGCCGAGCAACCCAAACCGCAGCACGCACCGGTGGACATGAAGTGCATCCGCTCCGTCACGTGGTCGGCGTCGCTCAGGCGCTCGGCGGTGACGCGGGGCTGGCTGGTGCTCGACATGGTGGGCAGGTGCGGGGGCAGATCGGCCTGCGAGGGGGGAGAGAGCGCGAGCGCGAGCGGCGTGAGTGGCGGTCGAGCGCCGGCGGCGGGTGCAGCCGGGCGTCCCGGGAGCCTCGGCACGCCTGGCGCGCCGCCCAAAAGCTGCCTGGTGGCCCGTCGGAGGCGCGTGCGGCGCTGCAGCGCGCTTCCGAGCGGTCTAGTCAGCACTTCGATACTGTGTTTTGCGGCGGCGTTCGGACCTGGGCAGGCAGTCGGCAGGTGGCACTCCGCTTGTGCAGCACGGGACAGGCGGAAATGCACAGAAGCAGCCGCTTTCGCAGCCTCAAGAAGGTCCCCGCTGCGAGCGCTGTCCTACTAGGACCCCGCGCTCCACCTACCACACGATCCGGCCCCTCTTCCCCTCATCTCCTTTGTGTCAACCAGCTGTGTGTCACCGTGCATTGCGTGACTAGGGCGTTACATGTGTTGTGTCCTCATGCAACCGCGCGGTGGCGGGCGCGCAGCGCTGTAGTGCTCGCGCCGCGCGCCAACCGCCGCCGCAGGCCGCCGCTCCGTGGGCGGCCGCCTAGCTGCTCTTGCTGGTGGTGCCGCTGCGCAGCTTCTTGGCCAGCTCCTTCTTGCTCAGCTTGCGGCGCTTGTCATCCTGCGTGGCGGCAAGGGGGAGGGAGGGCAGTTGGCAACAGGGGAGAGCAACAGCTCCAGTGCCGCTTCCACGCCCGCTTCGACAGTGCCCGCGTCAACAGTGCCCGCCCGGGTGCGACGAGTTTGCTGCCACGCCAGCATGCCATGTCGCACAGCAGCACTGCAACGAGAGCCACCATTCATGCAAAACAGCCGGCTGGTCCATTGCAAGTCCCAGCGGCAGCGCAGCAAACCTCACCGCCTCGGCCTTGACCGCCTGCCCGCGCTCCGCCAGGATCAGCTCAATGTGGCAGGGGCTGGACATGTAGGCGTTGATGCGGCCGTGCGCGCGGTAGGTCCTACAGGAGAGATGGGTTGGTGGATCGGTAGAGGGGTGAGTGGGTGGAGGACGGCAGCCAGGGGTTCGGAAGAAGAATACAAGACGGGAGCTGCCATTTGTTCGCCGTCGGCGTTGCTGACCCTCGATAACGCCAACTATCACAGCTGCCAGCTGCGCTGCTCCAAGCTGCACGCTTCTGTTCGCACGCCCTGCTGCGCCGCTCCTATGATGCTGCCCCAGAGCTCAAGCCAGACGCACGGCAGGAGCAGACGGCAGCAGCGCACATCAGCAGCATGCCAATGGCGCTCAAGCTGCCAGGCATTTGCACAGTCTCATCCAATGCCCCAGAGCAGGCAGAGCACAGTCTGCGCAGCACAAACGTAGCCGGGTTGCAGCACGCACCGGCGGCGGCCCTTCTGTGCCTTGTTGACCTGGATGTGGCTCACGTACAGCGCATCCACGTCCTGCGGCAGGCAGCAGCAAAGAGCAGCACACGGCGTTGGGATGCATGACCAAGACCGCAGCGCAGCTGATCTGGGCCAGCAGTGCTGGCGACCCCGCAAGCCATCTGCCACAGGAAAACCCTTGCAACATGGGGCCGCCAGGCCACAGCACAGCGCAGCACAGCACGGCGCAGCGCAGCGCGGCGCAGCGCAGCACAGCGCGCTCACCAGGCCCTTGCTCTCGGCGTTGCTCTCCGCGTTGTTGAGCAGGCCCAGCAGGAACTCGGCGCTCTTCTTGGGCCACCGGCCCTGGCCAATCGTGTTGCCCTCGTTCTTGGCCTGGCTGGTGCGGCCCACGCCGCCTGCGAGCAGAAGAGCATGGGCCAGGAAGGACAGCAGCAAACGTCAGCAGGTGGTATGCGCGGAAGTCAGGCATAGTGACGGCAGCGTGGGCAGTAGGCCCGGAGCGGCCAAGGGGACCGCGCGGCAGGTGCTGCAGCTTGGCCCCCTTCTTCAGTGCTGCCATGCTGGCAGAACTGCTCCTGCCCAGCAGAGCTGCCGCCGCGAGCTGCAACTGCTGCTGCTGGGGCCGTGCCTCCAGCCAGCCCCGGCTCGCCCGCAGCGCCACGCAGCAGCTGCCACCCTGCGCGCTGCTGTTCGCACTGTTGCCTGCTGCACAGGCTCCACCCCCAGCTCCTGTTTCGCTGCTGCTCCCACTCCACAGCGCCACACCTGGCACGCTGCCTCCAGCCAGGTGCACGCCACGGCCCACCGCAGGGCCCCTTGCACGCCCTGGCAGGCATTGCAGCTGCGCCCCTCGCACAAGCAGACCCGCAAGGCAAGCAGGCAGCTCTAAAACAGACGCAGGCAGGCACGCTGTGGGCCTCACCGTTGTAGCGCAGGAACGGCACGCAGCGCTTGTGGTCAATCACCGCCTGCATGTAGGCCTTGGCCTTGGCCTGGGAGGGGGGAGGCGGGGGCAGGGGCATGGAGGGTCGGCAGCAGCCGTGGCAACAACGACGCACAGCATGGGGGGATAGATGCACTGTTGACAGCTGATGGCCAGGCCAGCTTGACGGACGCAGGGCAGGGGAGAGGGCGCAGACGGCGGCACTGGCAAGCAGCAAGTAGGAACAGCAGCATCAGCGGCAGCAGCGGGTCTGCTATATCACTCCCAGTCTCACCAGGTCCATGCCGCGCAGGGCGTGGGCGGACTCGCGCGTGTTCTTGAAGTGCACGCGCAGGTCGGACCCGCGGGCCTGCAGGTAAGCAGAGGCGGCGGCGGCAGATGCGCTCAGACCGGCTGCTCCGGCGTACATAAAAACCCTGGGCGGCAGCTGCTCTCGGCCAGGCTGCTGGATGCTGCGCTCCAGCCAATGCCGCCTTGCCATGCCGCTTCCAGCTGGAATTCGAGCCGCCCGCAAGCCGCCGCCGGGTGCAGGGAGCAGCGCCCTCTGCCGCCCCGCTGCCGCCTCCAGGCGTGCCCCGCTGCTGGCGCCGCGATGCACGGCTGCTGGGCATGCCCGGGAGCCGCGAGGGTAGGGGTGCCCCGGCCGGCAGCCTCCACGAGCGCGCTGCTGCGGCCCCACATGCCGC
>RRZL01000083.1:897606-928322 GCA_006782975.1 Chlorella sp. Dachan | reverse complement strand
GCCGGCGCCCGCACGCTGGCGGCAGCCCCCGGAGCCCCGGCGCCTGGCGATTGTTCGCTGCTCGGCAGCGCCAGCTTGCTGGGTTGCAGGTTACGGAGCAGCCAATACTTGCAGCAACATAAACCGCCAGTTCCCAGCAACTGCCCCGTGCGAGCTGGCTGCCGCCGCTCCCCCCAACGCTGCTCTGCCCCCTCCCCTCCCTGCTGCGTCCGCAGGCTGTGCTGCCTGTGCGGCACCGCCATCGCACCCAACCCCACCAACATGTGTGTCAACTGCATCCGCACGCAAGTGGACATCACAGAGGGCATCCAGAAGCAGGTGGGGGCGGCCCGCGGCTGCTGCCGGTTGCCTGATTCGGCTTCCTGTGCCGCTGCGTCTGCTGTCAGGGCGTGCAACAAGCACTTTGGTTTTGCATGTTCAACAGATACCGGCTGCAGCTGGCCAAGCCTGCTGTCCTAGACGTCTCCATCGATCTCACACCTGCCACCCCTGCTGCCGCGTCCCACCGGCAGGTCACGGTGCTGTGGTGCAAGAGCTGCGGGCGCTACCTGCAGCCGCCCAAGCACTGGCTCAAGGCGGACCTGGGTGAGGCTGGGGGCATAACACCAGGGAGGCATGCAGTCAAGGTGTAGTGTTGTACTGCTGTGCCAGAAGGGTTTCCTGCCACGGCTGTGTTGGCGCAGGGGCCCCGGCTGGATCGGAGCCGCTGCGCCGCTGCGCTGGTGTGCGTCTCTGGCCCTCCTGCTGGCACCGCACCCCTCGGTGCTGTTCACTGAACGCGTGCTGCTGCCGCCCGCCCTGCAGAGTCCGTGGAGCTGCTCACCTTCTGCATCAAGCGCGTGAAAACAGCATTTGCCTTACATGCTCACCGAGTCAGCTGAGCATCTGCTGCCCGCCCTGCAGAGTCCAAGGAGCTGCTCACCTTTTGCATCAAGCGCGTGCGCGGCCTGCAGAAGGTCAAGCTGGTGGATGCCGCCTTCATCTGGACAGAGCCGCACAGGTGCGGCAGCGGCTGTGCAGGGAGGGAGGCTGGCTGTGAACCACGAGCCGGGGGGAGGGGCAGTGCTGATGCTTGGTGGATGCCGCCGACACCTGGACCGGAGCCACATGGCGAGGGAATTGTGGTGGCAGTCGGCTGGGGGCAGTACTAGTTCACTTGAAATGGCTGCGTGCATTCTTCGCGGCGAGGCACGGTTGGCAAGTTGCGAAATGGGCCAGGGCCAGCAGAAGCATGTCGGTGCAACTGACCAGCTGCTGACTTTTTTTTAGGGTTTAGGGTTAATCGATGCAACTAATCAACTGCTGGAGTCCCCGCTGTTTCTGCCCCCTGGCGCAGCATGCGGCTCAAGACCAAGCTGACGGTGCAGGGGGAGGTGCTCAACGGAGCCATCCTGCAGCAGGTGGGCCTGGATTGTTGCCCTGGTACAGGAGCTGGCACAATGGGGCAGACCCCCATACTGCGGCGGCGGCTCGCTGCTGCTGTCCAGCTTGCCTTGTCCAGGCCTTCTCACTCTCCAGGCTCCTCACCCGCTCCCCTCCCCCCCCTGCTTCCCTACTCGCAGTCGTTTGTGGTTGAGTATGTTGTGGAGCGCCACATGTGCCCCACCTGCAACCGCCAAAACGCAAACCCCAACTCCTGGGTGGCGTGCGTGCAGGCAAGCGGGGGTTGTTGGAATGGTGGCAGCCGCGCTTGTTGCCGCTGGGTCTTTTGTTGACGCCGCAGCTGCCACCAATGCACGGCCTGCCCGCCTGCCATTGCCGCTGCGCCATCCCTCAGCGCCCCTGCCTCCTTTGGTTTGCCTTGCCGCAGGTGCGGCAGCACGTGGCGCACAAGCGCACGTTCTTCTACCTGGAGCAGCTGATCCTGAAGCACGGCGCCGACGAGCAGTGCGTCAACATCAAGGAGATGCACGAGGTGGGGGGGGAGGCCTTGGTGGGCGTGCTTTTGAGCGCCGGGCGGGGCGTATTGCGTGCAGCAAACGAGATGCACGAGGTGCGGGGGAGGCCCTGGTTTGTGATCCCCATCGCAATTGGGTTGTTTACAGCCAGGGGGAGTGCGTGGCAGTGAGAAGAAGCATACAATGGGCAGCCCAACAAGAGCCACCCGCACCAGCTGACACTTCTGCCGCTGGACCACTCGTTCTCCAGGGCGTGGACTTTTACTTTGCGAACCGCGCGCACGCCGTCAAGTTCATCGACTTCCTGCAGACCGTGGTGCCCATCCGATACAGGTGCGCCTCCAATACAGGCGATGTTGATCGTTGCGAGTGTGCGGCCCTGGGTGTGTGCATGAGATGGCGGTTTGGCCGTGCGCCGGCCGGCCGCCTGTAGCTGCTGCACATCTCGGACACTTCAACGGCCTCGCCTGCTGCACCAAGCTCTTGCTGCTCCTGCTCCTGCTCCTGCGGCCTCACCGCGTCTGCCGCCCCTTGCGCGCTGCTGCCCCCACACCGCAGGCACGACAAGCAGCTGGTGAGCCACGACGTGCACACCAGCAACTACAACTACAAGTACACCTTCTCGGTGGAGGTGGCGCCCCTGTGCAAGGTGGGAAGGAGTGCAGCCTCCAAACCTTTTGCACGCCTTGCACTGTGCCGTCTTGACTAACAGCAAGTAAGCCACCTCTGTTTGACGTGGCTTGCATCTGCTGCCCCTCTCAGCGCGTCGAGACCTCTGGCTTCCTGTGGGTTGTCTTCCTCACAAACACGTGCTTGCCCTCCCCAACCGCAGGACGACCTGGTGTGCCTGCCCGCCAAGCTGGCGGCCAGCCTGGGCAACATTGGGCCGCTGGTGCTGGTCACGCGCGTCACAAACGCCATCACCCTCACAGACCCGCTCACGCTGCGGCAGGGTGAGCGGAGCGGTACCTGGCTGGGCTGGGCTGTGGGGACACAGAGGTATATGGTTGGGGCCCCTGCGGGTGGTGAGTGTGCCCTGGGCCCCATGAGGGCCCCGCATGCACCAAAGAGGTCGGTATCTCACCGCGCCCACCCTGGCCTACCGTACGACGCCCCGCCCATACGCCCTCCCCTCCCCCCTCCCTGCAGCGGTGCTGGAGGCGGCGGCCTACTGGCGCACGCCGCTCAAGCCCATGATGGGCAGCCGACAGCTCACCGAGTTTTATGTGCTGGACGCCGAGGCGGCGGTGCCGCAGGGTGAGCTTTGTGGAGGTGGCAGCGCCGCTGGTGTAAAATGCAGTGGGCAGCCGCCGACGTGCTGGACGCTGAGGCGGCGGTGCCGCAGGGCTTTGTCCAAATGGTGTGTTTGCCAGCCCTCCCCCAGAACAGTTCCCGCCCCTGCTGCTGTCCCTCCATTCCCGCAGGCAGCTACGGCCACAGCGGCAAGTGGGCGCTGGCCAGCTGTGAGGTGGCGCGCGCGGCAGACTTTGGCAGCAACGACAGGTGGGGCTGCCACATCCCGCTTGGATGTGGGTGGGCCCCCGTTGGACCTGGCTCCGTGTTTACATGCCCAGCGCTCCGTTGCAACGCGCGGCCACGCTCCGTGGTGAAGCAGCCCCTCGCTCATTTGCACGGCACTGAACGCAGCTCCCCAACCCTCCCTGCAACTTCTGGCAGGACGATGTTCACGCGCACGCACCTGGGCCACCTGCTGCACCCGGGCGACACGGCGGTGGGGTACGACACCGGCAACGCAAACCTGGTGGACCCCGAGCTGGAGAAGGCGGTGCACAAGGTGGGGAGACGGGCACAAAGTAGGAGGCAGGGGTGGGTTGGAGTGCTGGCTATGACACCGGCAACGCAAACCTGGTGGACCCCGAGCTGGAGAAGGCGGTGCACACGGTGGGGAGGCCCAGAGGGTGGAACGCATGGCCGGCGGCGTTGCTGGTGCAGACCCAGCCAAGTCGGTGTCAAGCTTGGCTTCACCGCTTGAGCACTGGCCCAATTTCCCCACCACTATCATTTGCAGGGTCTGACGCTGCCGGACGTGATCCTGGTGCGCAAGAGCTATGAGGACAAGCGGCGGAAGCGGCGGCAGCGCGGCCAGCAGGTGGGGCCGCAGGGGTTGGGGTGGGTGCATGCACGTGGCGGCAGCTCTGGGACGTGCGCTTGGAGTGCATGCGCTCTGCTTACACTCGCCGCTGTCCACGCGCCGATCAACGCTCACCACTTCTAACCCAGGCCACTTCACCTCCATCCGCTGCAGGCGCGGCCGTGGCGGCTCAAGCGCATGGCTGTGGATGCAGGCGAGGAGGAGGCGGCACCTGCCGAGGCCAAGGGTCGCGGCCGCGCCCTGACCACTGCGGAGCAGGAGGAGGCGGACATGGAGCGCTTCCTGCAGGTTCGTGTTCGGGTGCCTTTGTGCTGGGCACGTTGGTCAGCTGATTGGTCCAGACTGAGGAGAGACGTGAAAAGCCAGGAAGGGAAGGAGGGCTGCTGTTGCTGCGCGCCGCTCGCCAGTGCTGCAGCCCACTCAACAGCATGATTGCCCGCCCTGCACAGGAGCTGGAGGAGGATCCCGAGATGCGCGCTCGGGTGGCCCTGTACAAGGACCCCAACTTCGACCCGGCGGCAGTGGCGGCGGCAGCGCACTGCGGCATGGGCGAGAGCGGTGCGTCTTCGGAGGGTGCTGTGAAATAAATGCCCTGCGCTGTGGAGCTGTGAACTATTTTTCCTGCTGCTGTGGCTGGCTTGTGTGTTCCGGGAGGAGGTAGGAGGTGCACAAGCGCACCCTTGCCCTTTGTGTCGTTCATTCCCTGCGCTGCAATCTGTTGATGGATGCAGGCGAGGCGGCGGCGATGTGCCGCAAGTGTTGCCTCTTTCACCCTGCCTTTCTGTCTCACCCTGCCGTTCTGTTTCCTCAAGCTCCATCACATATTCTGATTCATTGGATGCAGACGAGGAGGATGGCGATGTGCCGCAGGTGCCGCTGGAGGAGCTGCTGGACGACCTGGCGGCCCTGGGCCTGGGCGGTGAGTGCAGCTGCTGCAGGTGTACTGGCCTGCGCATTGCAGCTCGTCCTGGAGCGTGGCAGCTTTCTACGCAGACAGGCCTGCGCAGTGGCGTGCAGAGTGTGCGTTCTTGCGCCGGCATGCTCGCCGCCACTTGCACCCCTCCCCAACCACCCGCCGTGCAGAGGGCGAGGAGGATGGGGAGGGCGGCGACGACGGCAGCGAGGACATGATGGAGTGATGACCCGCCGGCAGCCAGCCGCTGGGAAGCACGTCTGCCGGCAGCACCTTTTCCCGCTGCCGGCAGTACTTCTTCTTCCTGCCCAGTTGGGACGTTCGAAAGTGCGCACCTGTCTGCTGGACCCACATTCCCGTCGCCTCCCATCGCCACGCAGCCTGTGTCGGGATGATGCCCGCGCCGCCCTCTGTACTGCCATGACTGTACCATCACGCTGCACCTCACTTGCTGTCTTGTTGCTTCCCTGGTTTGCTCCGTCTGTTTGCCCCTTCACTGGTTACCGTCTGGCTGCTAACCATCAGAACGCTGTGGAATGAACGCAATGCAAGAGCTAGCCAGAGCCACACTCGGCGGTGCATTCGCAATGAAAGACGGCGGGGAGCAAGACAGAAAGCCTGGGTGCAAGCAACTCGATGCAAACAAGACTTGAGGTTGGGTACTCACATGCCAGGGGCCTGGAAGCGTGCTTGAGGATAGCCCTCCGCACTGATGCATGAATGGCTGGTGCAAATTCCGCCGGAAAACGCACTGCCCGCGCTGGCCAGACCTGTTTCCAAGCCAGCCAATCCAACTGTTCAGCAACCCACTGTTCAGGGGCCAGCGCGTTGCGTCGCGCCGTCCCACCCAATGGGCACCCACTGCTCCATGGGGGCAGTCATGTGCCTGCGGAGCACAGTGGCAAGGGACAGCACACACCGTGATGGGGGGGATGAGTTGATGGCATCAGGATGGTTCCATTGGTGGGCTGTCGTATGTCACTATACCACCACCAAGACCAGGTACCATGCAGGCAGCAGCAGAGAGACACGCCGGTAGGGTGAGCCCACCTGCAAATGCGCTTCCACACAAAACCCAGACTGCCCTCTGGGTTCATTAAGACGCGCATTGGGGGATGGGGGTCGATCACCAAGCGGTATACAGCCTCGCCGGCTGCGCTCAGCGGGGCAGGCAGGCAGGCGGGAGACGCCTGGTGTGGCGGGGCAAGCAAGCACCACTGCAACTGACAGGCAGTGCCGCAGGAACACAGCGAGCAGGTGCAGCTGCGCTGGTGCACTTGCTGACCTTCGGTGGCAGTCATCAGCACCACGTCTGGGTTGTCGTAGTAGTAAGCTTCCCACTCCAGAATGGCAGCCATGAAATCGGAATAGCTGATGCAAGCTGCAGGCACAGGGCAGCGGAGGATGGTGGCCGAGTGGCGCCATCACGTGAATTGAAACAGCACTGCAGCAAAAAACAAAAAATCCACGCACACGGTACGCGGAAGGACGGGACTTTCTTTCCCCGCCACTTCCAGTGACAGTTACAAAGCCATGCTTGGGCAGCTTAGATAGCGGGTGGGCAGTGGAGCGCTCGCCGGCCGCCTGCCGCTTGCCGGCGGGCGTGGCAGCGAGCGCAGGCACCCCGCCTCGCGCCCCCGCTACCCTCTCGTCAGTCCAGCGCAAACGGGGACATATCGATTCGTGCTTGCAAGCATGAATAGGACTTGCGAACGCGAATTCATCTTCTTCAGGCTGCCGCAGCGGCTGACGTCGGCCAGGGCAGCGCCGGCCGGCACCTGCATCTCCGCCCCGCGGCAACCAGTCGCCTTCAAACCAAACGGAAATGCGACCTGAAAACTGCTTGAGTATAACGCGAACGGGGGCGAGGCGAAAGGTGAAGGCTGCAACGCGAAACAAGTTCGCGCGCTTTTTCCAGCTCTACGACCCGCGCTCCGACTCCGCTTTCCGGGCCAGAAGTGCTGGGGAAAAATGCACATTGCAACGCTGTGCACAGCGCGCAACATTGTCAGCGCAATATGGAGAGGAGCTGCAAAAGTAGTTGGCGGCCGGCTCATTCCCAAACTTCCTTTTTAAATGGCAGGTGCCTGCCGGTCTCCAGACCAGCAGGCAGCCTCCCATTTACAAAGTCCCGTAAAAACCTTGCATGCCATGCATGTGCGTGGGCAGCCCTGGTGCTCCCAGCCCACCGTTCAAGATGCTTTTGCGGCCCACGTCCGTCTTCACATTCCTGCACAAGGGCAGCCAAAGGTCTGGTTAGGGCATAGGGCTGAGCCAATGCTCCGGTCAACCATCAGGGCCCTCTGATGTAAAGTGGAATCGGGCAGGCTGGAAGCTTCACCACAGTGCTGGCTTGCCTTGGCCCTCCCCTGCTGTCCAGCACGCTGCTGCCCAGGCTCGCTGCTCCACCCACCCGGGGTAGAGAGTGCTGAACGTCTGTGTCATGTTTGGGTAGTGCTCAGCCTGCACCGCAACATCAATCGCAGCAGGTGCACAGTGGAGCGGGGTGGTGATGCAGTACAGGGCTGGTTGCAGCTGCCATGGAGTGCATCGCCCTTGCCCGTTGCGCCGCCTGCCCCCGACGCACCATCCACTCCTCAGATAGAGCATTGACGCCGCGCTGTAAAGAGGGTACGAGTGGTGGTACGGCGCTTGTTAGAACCGTGGGGTAAGCAAGGTCTTTGCCCCTCCGCCCATGCAAAGCGTGCAAAATGCTGGCACCGCACGATGCCACGTGGTGCACCCAGAGTTGGGAAGGCGCGCGCCGCACCTTGCTGGCCGTATAGCCCAAGCTCCCCGGGATCAGTACGATGGAGTTGACAGAAGAAGTGGTCAGGATGAATGCTGCGTGGGGTGGAGGAGGCAGTGGCCTTGCAAGACAGTCGAGCATCGGCCAAGCAAAGCGGATGAAAGCGTGATCGCACGTTGAGTGGCGGACCAGCACCACAAGGGGCTGCCACCCACAGCTGGAGAGGTGCAGCCCGCAGAACCCACCATCGGGGGCCAGCAGCGGCAGTGCAGCCTCTAGTACGCGGATCAAGCCCCACAGGTTGGTGTCCATGGCAACCTGCAGTCCCGTAACACGGCATACACAACTGCCATTGCCCAGCAACACTGAGAGTGGACTTGGGTGTGCGCGAGCGTCCAGCATTGCTGAGCCCTTATGTACGCGCGCCACTGGTGCACATGGAGCAGCGAACTGGCTCATCGGCGCAGGGCGCAGCACACGCACACACAACGGAGCTGCTACCACTTCCCACTACTCAGTTGATTCCTTTCCGATTGAGTTCAGCTCGCCTGCAGCTGGTCCAGCATGCGGCAGGCGTAGAAGTCACTGTGATTTTGCAGGGTGAAGATTTCCTGGCCGACGGCTCGCCCAGCGTTCAAGAACAGGAAATCGATGATGCCGTACCTCTGCAGCACAGCAATTGGACCGGGCTGCAGGGCTGCTTGGGGCAGTGCACACCACAGACTGGGCAGTGCACACCACAGACAGCACTCAGCACGTTTCTGCGGGGCTGTCACTGCCCTGACCAACGGCCCAGCAGCTCGAGCATTGGCTCTGCTGTCCTAAACCACCCCGGCACTGGAATGCCAGTCATGGGCCGCGCTCCCGGCTACAGCAGCCCTGCAGCAACCGCACCCACACCCGCACCTCCTTCACCCGCTCGATCAGTGCATCCACCGAGGTCTGGTCGGTCACATCCAGCTGCCACAGGTCGAACCCAACTGCAGCTTAGCGGGAGGGGGCGCCAGGGCTTGCCAGTTGATGTGCACCAGCGTGCATCAAAGTGGTAACGGCAGATGCGCGCGCTGGTGCACAAAGAGCAGGCATGTTTGTGGCAGCGCTAGAAAGCTTACCCACCCTCACCTGGCTTGCACAGGTCGCCAGGATTCTCGTAAGTGTTGGTGGGCGCGCAGTCCTGACGCATCGAGAAAGTGCATATACGTAGGATGACAGTTTGCAAGGTGCAGCAGCTACCCAAACTGGCAAATCCAATTGGTTGCAACACAGGTTCAAGGGGTTGCTTGAAAGTTGCTGAAACCAAAGCAGTGCGCGCCTGGGTGTAGTTGCCAGGCCAGCGCGACGTGCCAACCACCCGCATGCCCGCCTGCGCAGCAGGGAGCAGGGGAACCACAGCTGGCTGGGACTCGCTGCACGGGTCGGCTGGTCATCGGCCACGGTGGGTTCAACAGGTGGCTGCCTGCCGGCGCTGGCGCCCAGATGACTTGACTGAGCGCTCGCCACGCCCACCTTGACCAGGCATCCACTCACGGTGGCAGGTTGATGGTCAGGAAATGTACTAAAGCAAGTCGGCCCCAAGCATCCCTCGCCTGCACATGCAACACCACAGCCCTCCCCACCTGCACCAGCCTGTCCGCCGCTCCTCGCCCGATTCCCGTGGACCCTCCAGCAATCAGGGCCACCTTGCCAGTCAGGTTCTGCAGGGGATGGTTCGAGTGCGCACAGGTAGCAGTGGTCGTGCGCAGAAGCAGTCAGGCCGTGAGCTGTCCACTCGCTTGCCTTGCATGCTTCCTCTCCACCCTGCGTGCCGGCGGCGTCCAGCGCGCAGGGTAGGTCGAGGCTGGTGTAGTTGATGGATGGCAGCACCACAGACATGTCGATGGGGCAGTCAAAGTCGGAACCTGCTCACAGAATGGGGCATGGAATGGCGGGGGTGGCGCGCCTGCTCGGCGCAGGCCAGGCAGCTTGCGCTCCCGCCACTGGGATGTCAAGGAGCGGCGGCAGGGCACCACAGTGCAGCCGAGCCCACTCGCCTTCCTCCGCAGCTTGGACGGCCGGAATGCCCGCTTCATTGTAGCCGACCTTGGCTGTGGTGGCGCAGGCTGCCAGCGGCAACAGGGTCAGCAGGGCGAGCTGGCGGATAGCCATTTGCTTTGAGTGCGAGTGGAGTGGGTTGGATGGCACGGGTGCACTCGAAAATCTGCAGGCAGCGGCCCACAGGGGCAGCGCTTGTGACACAGCAACCGGCGGTGTGTCGACCGGCGTCAAGGGGCGGCGGTACTGGCAGCTGGTGTCGGGCAGCCGCGTGGTGCTCGCTCGGCAGCCGCTCCCAATCCGACATTCAGATTGTGGGCTACAGCACACTGCTACGTGGGCAGCGTCTTCCTGCTCCACCGCCCTTCCCTCGCCTATGGCGCTCGTTGCAGGTGTCAGGAGAGCTGCTTGGTGGAGCAACGGGTTGGGGCGACCAGCTGTCAAACGGGCGGCTTGAGAGACCCAGAGAGCATTAGGGTTTGTGGGCCCGAGCCTTGCCTCGCGTTGCGGTTCCCCCTGCGTCACGCACGGTGCTGCCGCGCCCTGCAGCCGCTGCCGACACACCCACCAGCAGCAAGCGTGCTACCAGTCCATGCATGTGAGAGTTCAAGGCACCTAGCACAATTCGTTACAACAGGATGTCTGCAGCAACAAACGGGTTGGACATCCAACCGCCACAAGAGCTGCAGCTCTGAAATGGGAGATGGCTAAAAATCCGCGCACGCGGTACGCGGAAGGACGGGACTATTTCTCCTTCTCTCTTGTTTGCTGTTACATTTACAAGGAACAGCGACATTCTATCTAAGTTGCTAAAGACAGGGAAGCAGTAATTGCTGGTCGGAGCCGCATGCATTACTGCAAACATGGGATCTTGCCTTCCCAGGCGGGCTGCCTGGCTGGTCACGGCAGCTGGCTTTGCGTGTGCTAGAGGCCTACGCAAATCTGGGTCCGCCTTTTACCCGACGTAGGCCATCACACAAAGCCAGATAGCAACCCTCAATTTTCCTACCGGCCCGCTTGACAGGCCTCAGCCCAGACGCCCACCAATAACAGCTATGTGATCTGGCTGCGTACGTTGGGTGACCTGTACGCAGCCAGATCGATCGAGGAGGGCATGTTGCCGCGTGCATAGTTGGAGAAGGATAGTTAAGTAGGTCACCCTGTTCAAATATTAGCGTAAGCACTCCACACCGAGCGTTTGTTGTGGTGTGGAGAGTTATGTACAATGAGAGAAGGTAACGCTGTGCATAGAGTTAGTATGGTTGGCTGGAGCACGCTACACGTCTAAGAGTTTTGTGTGAAATTCTCTACGCCCTGCGGGACGCTGGTTAGGTAACCGGCTGGCAACGAGCGGGCGCGCCGCCGCCGCCGAGCGGCGGCCGCCGCAGGAAGCGCAGGCAGCCCGCGGCGGCCCGCCGCACCCCCTCGACACTTACAACTCCTTCTTACAACCCTATGCAGGACACCGCAGCAACGGTGCGCGCGCGATCCAGAGAACCCGGTGCAGCAGGCACTCACCGAGTTGCTTGTCAAGTGTGCGAAAGTCCGCGGATGCTCGCTTGTACTTTGTAGAAGGATAACAGGACTTGCGAAGCGCCAATTCAGCCTCTGGAGGCTGCTGAGCCGGCACCCTGCATCTCCGCCCAACGGCAGCCAAACGCCTCCAAAAACAACTAAAAACGACCTAAACATTTCCTTAATGGAACGAAAACGACAGCGAGGCGAAAGGTGAAGGCTGCAACGCGAACCGAGTTCGCGCGCTTGTTTCAGCTTGGCGAATCACGCTCCGACTCCGCTTTCCGGGCCAGAAGTGCTGGGGCAAAATTGACATTGCAACGCTGTACACAGCGCGCAACATTGTCAGCGCAATATGGAGAGGAGCTGCAACGGCCCGTAGTTGGCGGCCGGCTCATTCCCAAACTTTCCTTTTTAAATGGCCGCTGCCTGCCGGCCTCCAGCCCAGCAGCCAGCCTCCCATTTACAAAGTCCCGTAAAAACGAACGGGGTTCTGTGGGCTGAGGCGCAGTCTGCGGTGGTTGGCCACTGATGGCGGAGGAGGTGCAAGCGGGTTGGCAGGCTGATGGCAGAACGGGGCATGGTGGGGAGCAGGTGCGAGCAGGTTAACGTTGGCAGGTGGCAGCAGGCGGATGTTTGAGGAGCAGACGGTCGGTGCACGCGCCCGGCGCCAACGGCGGCATGTACGGCCAGGCTTGCAGGACAGGGGCGTGCCGGGGGGAGCTGCATGCCTTGGCTCTAGGGCTGCATGCTGGGCTGCTGCGCCCCGCTGCGCTTTGCGCTCAGCCGACCCGTTTTCGCTTGGCGGCGCGCTGCAGCTGCGGCCCAGAACAGGCGGCGCGTCCGAAAGGCATCTATTGCCTCCCGAGCTGCCTTGACGGCGAGGGGCAGGAAGAGGAGGGGCGGCATGACCCACTGGGGCACTGGCCCCTCCGGAGAGCTGTGCGTGAGCTCCGGCTGCAGCAGGTAGTCGGCTAGGCCCTCCCCCAGCAGTGCGCTGCAGAGCGCATCGGCGACCAACAGTACGGCTGTGAATGCTGACCCCACCGAAGAACGAAGAGGACCTTGGACTCGGCGCTTCGCTTCAGGCGTCGGAACTTGCGGGCCAGCTCGCGCATGAGTGTTGCCGGCTGCAGCAGGTAGCGGCAGGGCAGCGACGGGGTGTGTAGCCGGGCCACAAACAGCTGACAGTGTTCCCCACCACCACAAGGCAAGCACATGATGTGGCGCAAACCCCTCTTTTCCTGGTGCTTCCCTGTGGTGCGAAGCTGGGAACCACACCGACTTGTCGCAAAGCAGGTACTCGACGTACTGCTGGGCGCTCATGGCCAGAATCTTCTTGACGCAGGACACAATCACAAACACGCCCGCCAGCCGCACTGCCAAATCCGCTGACCAAGTCTGCGTCAGCAGCAGCAGCAGTCAGCACGGGAGCAGCAGCAGCGGCAGGGCTGCCAGGCGCCGAAACGGTGCCGGCTGTGCCACCCGCGCGGCTGGCGCAGGGCCCGCCCCGCTGGCAGCCTGGCTGCCCCTGTTGCTGCTGGCCACCGCCACAGGGCTGCGCACGCTGGTGTCCGAGCGCTGTGCCGCTTTGCGCAGCGGGCCGGACGCACTGCTGGCGGCTTGGGCTGTGATGCCACGGTGGGGGAGGCGCGGCATGAAGCAGCGCTGCATGGTGGTGGCGGCACCACCAGCAGCGGCGGCGCTGCGTGCTGCAGCGCCGCTCAGGCTCGCCATGGCTGCACAGACGGGGAGGCGGGGAGGCCCAGGAGCATTGATGGGGCAGACACGATGGGCTAGGTGGAGAGCGGGTGGTAGATGCCGGCAGCTCTGCGCTGCTGCTGGGGCCCCGCACGCTCCTGCACAAGCCTTGGACACGAGCAGCAAGCAGTGGGGGTGGCATGGGAGGCCCAGGCGGCTCCACTCACCACACGCAGCCCTGGCTGCGAGGCGGGGCAGCGCCGGCCAGGCAGGACTGTGCAGCCACAGCTGCTATTCAGGGTCCTGGGCAGGGGCCAGGGGCAGCGGTGGCTGGAGATGGCATGGGTGGCCACCAAATCCTTGATTGCGTCAGCGCCAGCGTCGGCGAGGGCCGCATGCTGTGTCGCTTGTCTCACCGCTGCTCAGCCGTCATTGGTTCTCATCCTGTTTTCCCACTTGCCCTGCTTGCTGGCGCGCCATTGCGGCTGCTGCCCACTGCGGCTGCCGGAGCTGGGCCCCAGTAAGAACTCGCGCCCCAGCGCTGGTGCACGGCGACCGCACAGTGGGGGCCGCAAACTGAGGTCATTCTTGCTCGGCTGCGTCACTGCTACCTGACCATGAAGCAACAACACACAGCTACCTCGCCAACTTGAAACATGTGGCGGATGGAGGACACCTGCCGGTCCGGCGACGATTCACGAGGCAGCACCGCCCCCGCCCACCCCCGCACCCTCGTGATCTGTTTGTTTGTGAGCCCTTGCTATTGGGCCTGCCCAGCCGACTGTAGCCTCCCTTCCCGCCTCACTCGCAACGACGAGGGGCGGGCTGCCTGGCAGTCGCCGAAATGCAAACCCTACGCGGCTGCACCCGCGTCGATCCAGCTTGCGCAGCACCGGGGCCGCGCCCGCCCGGTCGCAGCGGTCAGCTTGGATATGCGCTGCCTTGCAGGGTCCTGTCGCGGCGCAGGCGTGCAGGCCGTGCGATCCATGTCGCAGCCCAAGCAGCCCCGGGCGCAGCGCCGCCTGCCAAGCCGCCGCCGCCGCCTGCCGCCGCCGTTGCCGCCGGCCTGGCGGTGACGAGCTCGTGGCCCTGCAAGGGCAGCTCGCTGGTGAGCTGGGACTGTGGACAGTATGGGTTGGAGGTGGCTGTCGATGCAAAGTCGAGTGGCAGCAGAATTTGGACACAGGATGCACTCCAGCTTGCTCCCGGGCATGCGCAGCGCAGCTCTGCGCCGCTGCGGCTGCCGATCAACCTACCTGCCTTCCTCCTGCCCTGGCACTCCCCAGGTGCGGGTGCTACAAGGCCAGGCCGGAGACCAACACCAGCTGCGTGTCGAGCTGGATGGCAAGGATGTGCCGCAGGGCTCCGTTGTGGAGCTGCACTGGTGCGCACCTGCTGCCAAACCAGTCCCGTGTGCTGCGTGGCCATGCATGGTTGCTGCGCTGCTCTTGCGGTGGGCCCGGCAATCGTGCAGCACCCTGCTGCCGTTTCATGCATTGAGCCTGACTGTCTTGTTTGCCTTTGCCATCCTGCTGCGGCATGAGCTGCTGCCCCGCGGTGCTCCCTCCTCAAGACCACACCCTCTGCCCCTCACGCTCCCCACGCCTGCAGGGGCGTGTACCGCTCGGCGCCGCACCTGTGGCAGCACCCTGGCGAGGTGGTGCCCGCTGGCAGCCACCGCAACGACCGCTCAGGCGCCATGGTCTCCGCCATGCAGCCCAGCGGGGATGGGCGGTACGCTATCACGCTGACTGTGCCCGCCGCGCTCGCACCGCTGACGCTGGCGTGCGTGGTGCATGTGGCGCCTCCCGAGGGAGCCAAGGACACAGCCGGGCGGCCGCTCCGCCCGCACTTTGTCACCCCGCTGCGCGGCCGCCACTTCTCGGCACTCATTGGCAGCAGCCCAGGCAGCAGCGCGCAGCAGGGCGTGGCACTGCTGCCGCCCGCGCCGGCGGCAGGGCAGCGCGCGGTAGGAGCAGCTGGCGGCACAGCAGCCAAGCCGTCGGTGCTGGAGTTTGGCGGAGGCGCGGCAGCGGCGGCAGCTGAGAAGCACGCAGTCAACTTCTCGGTGCGGTGCCGCGGCGCCGACCGCGTGTGCCTGGTGCTGCTGCGCCCGCAGCCGGCGGCGGCGGGGCAGCAGCAGCAGGAGTGGGGCATGGTTGAGCTTGTTCTGGATCCCGTGCTGAACCGCACCGGAGAGCTGTGGCACATTGCAGGTGCGGCTGAGAGCGGGCGGGGACTGGGGTTGATTGTTGCGTGCACAGGGCAGGCTGTGTTGCTGTGCCGCCTGCTGTTCCAGCCGCATGCCTCATGGCCAGCACGCTCGCGTGGTGCTCCGCTTGGCCATGCTGTGAATGCTGCGATACGCAGCTGCGTGCTGTCCAACCGTGCTTGCAGTGGAGGGCCTGCACGACCTGGAGCAGCTCTGCTACGGCTGGCGGCTGGAGGGGGACGTGTCCTGGGAGTCGGGCTGCCGGGTGCAGCCAGGTGGGCACGCTGTGCTGTGCCACGCTGTACCGTGCTGTGCTGTGCTGGCCATCATGTGCTGTTGCTGCGTTTCGAGGCAGATGCGTGCACTCTTGGGGCTGCAGGGCGCGCTTTGCACTTCGGCAAACATATTGAATTCATGCCTTGCTCACCGCTCAGCCCGAGCCTTCATCCCGCCATCCCTCCCGGTCCTGCAGATCTGCTGCTTGTGGATCCCTGCAACCCAGCGCTGCGCTACTTCCCAGCTGACGAGGCCTCAGAGAGGGCACCCCTGCCGCTGCCCACCGTCACTCTGCCCGATGGCACCAGGGCTGCTGTGGCCAGCACCCTAGAAGGCCTTGCGCAAGAGCTGGCGAGGCAGCGGCAGCTGGCGGCCTCCGGCCCGGCAGCAGCGGGTGAGGGCTGGGCTGTGGAGGCTTGGGGTTAGCGCTGGCACAATGGTTGCATGCGTGGCTGTTGCTGTGGAGGCTTGGGGTTGGCAGCAGCACAATGGGTGACTGCATGCGTGGCTGTTGCTGTGCCTTGCTGGCATTCCGACGGCCTCCCTCAAGTCATGCTGCCTGCCCCCTGCCCCCCACCCCACCCCGCCCCACTCCACCACCACCCACCCCACCCCGCACCGCACAGGCGTGGCGGCGGCAGAGGCGTTTGTGCCACGCCCCGACCTGGCGCTGGAGGAGCTGAGGCTGCTGGAGGTGGATGTGCGCACCTTCGCGCAGGGTGAGCAAGCCTGGTGTGGCCTACCTTGCACGCACCATCGCCATCTAGCTGGACACAGGCATGTATGTTGAGCTCGTTGAGGCCCCCCCTTGCTTGCTTCACGGTGACATCCAGGCCTCGCTGTGATTGTTGGGGTGTGCCTGCAGGCAAGGGCGTGCAGCACCCGGGCTCGTACCTGGGAGTGGCGGAGCGAGCGGCCCACATCCGGGCAGTGGGCGCCAACGCTGTGGTGATCACGCCCAGCTACGCGACAGCAAAGGGTGGGTGGCAGTTGGGAGGCGGGTTGTCGCGGTCTTAGCGGGCCAGGCGGCTTGTGACCCTGCAGGCCCAGCAGCTGGCTTTGCACACCCGTCCACGCGCAATCCGCCGTGCTGGCCCTCTGGCCCGCTTGCCGTGCAGGCATCGGCCTGCTGTCGCGCGCGGCGGTGCACTACATGGCCGCCGACCCGCAGCTGGGCACCCGGGACCGCAGCAGCAGCCTGGCGGCGGCGGCAGACTTCCGGCAAATGGTGGCGCAGCTGCACGAGCAGGGCATCGAGGTGCTGCTGCAGGTGAGCTGTGCTGCACCAACATCTGTTTCTGCACGTCGTGTGCTTGCCATGCAGCTGGCACCTGTGCCGCTCAGTGCAGAGAAGCATCCTGTTGGAGACGGAACATCCAGGCTTGCCCTCTTCCCAGCTGAAACTTGTTGCTGGCCCTATTGCTATAGGTGGACCTGACCTTTACGGCCGAGGGTACTGATGCCCACCCCTCCTCCCTCTCGCTGCGCGGCCTCGACTACGGCGCGTATTACCGCAGCAATGGGGTGAGCATGCAGCTGTGGTGTCCAGCAGGCCTGGCTGGCCCAGCAGGTGGGGCAGGCGGTCCGTCATGTCAGGCTTAGGTGTAGGCCTAGGTGCATCGCCACAATGTTTGCGGCCAGAGCAGGCACAGACTCGTGCCAGGTGCGCAGCCGGAGCAGGCGCGGGTGCGTGCAAGCTGCCCCTCCTGCTGGGCATGAGCTTGATGGCCTCTCACACCTGTTGCCCACCCCTTCCGCAGGTGCTCAACTGCGGCAGCTCGCCAGCGCAGCAGTACATCCTACGCACGCTGCACCACTGGGCGCAGGTGGGCGCTTGGCCAGGGCGGCTGCACACTGCTTGCTCCAGGCTGGGACGTATGCTGCACAGCTTGGCAGCAGACTGCCACAGCATGTGTTCTTCACAAAGGCTGCCGCGCTTAGCTTACCTTCTGACTGGTGGGTGCACACCCGCGTATCCAAGCATGCAGGCAGGCGTGGACGGCTTCTGTTTCATCAACGCCGAGAACATGGTGCAGGGTGAGGGCGCTGGGGAGGGGCGCTGGGCAATTCTTCTAATTTGTGAGGGGACTGGCAACTCTTCTAATTTACAGATGGCGGTATCCAGCCTGCCCAGCTGGACATGTCTGCCGGTGGGTGGCGCTTAATGCCGTCGCTGCCACCTCCTATCACCATCTTCAACCCTCTCTTCCGCGGACCGGGAGGGCTTCACGACACCCCCCTGTGGCGGGGCAGATGCCATCTGCCACGTCCCATAACTAGAGCACTCAAACACATTGCATCATCTGTACTTCCCTTCCCTTCACAGACCGGGAAGGGGTCATCCTGGACGCCCCACCCCTGGCGGACGCCATCTGCCACGACCCCATCCTCAAACCCCTGAAGCTCATTGCGGCACCCAGCAACGAGAGCCTGCTGCCGCGCAGCGGCACGCGCGGCTTCCCGCACTGGGGCCTCTGGCAGCAGCGCAACGCCGGGTTTGGGCGCGACCTCATGGCCTTCCTTGCAGAGGGTGGGTGCAGTGGGCTTGTGGTTGTGGTGCCGCCTGTGGTTGTGGTGGCACCCGGGCGGACCTGGGTGCAATGGGCGGCTGGGCAGGATGGTGCACGAGGCAATCGAGGAGCGTCGAGCTCGCCACCCAGAGCCTGTTTCGGTTGTTGCCTGTGTGTGAACTGCACACTCTCTGCCACGCCTGCCCTGCCGCAGACACGCCGGGGCTGCTGACCGCGGTGGCGGGCCGCCTCACCGGCAGCGCTGCGGTGTTCGACTCGGACTGGGACATGCCCGGCCTGCCCGGCGACCTGGCTATTGGTGAGCGGTGTGTGGCGATGTCGGGGTTGGGCTGCTCAGGGCGCAGGATGTGTGGCATGTGGCCTAGATCAGGAGCGCGTGCGAGCGTCAAACGTTTGCCCGCCAAACTTGCCGATAACAATCACTGGCCTGCCACCCCGACTCCACCCTGCCTGCCCCTATGCACCCATCCCTTGCAGGCCGCCGCCCCGCGTTCTGCATCAACAGCGTGACTGTGCTGGGCCGCCAGTCGCTGGCCGAGCTGGCGGCCGAGGCTGCTGAGCTGGCCGCCGCAGCTGCAGCTGCTGCCGGTCCGCCGAGCCCCATGGCGGGCAGCAGCCCCCCTTCGGCGGCAACCATTTCCAAGTCCCTGCTTGCACTGGCGGTGCTGGCGCTGGGCGTGCCCATCATCCCACAGGTGAGTTTGGGGCTCGGTGCTGAGTGGAACAGGCTGGAAAAGTCCGGGCGGGCGGGAGCATGAGCGCAGAGGCAGGGGGGCAGCAGCCAGCGGGCAGCCAGCTGTGCAATCCGTCCGATAAATCGCAGCGGACCAAAGGTCCTGCTAGGCCGGTCCCCTTGTAATCAGACTACTGGCTTGCCTCCCCCCCTCCCACCACGCAGGATGCGGTGGCCGACCTCCCTTCCGCCCACTTTGTGGGCGTGCTGCAGCGCCTGCGCCAGCGCCTGGCGCCCCTGCTGCTGCCGCCGCGCTTTGACTCGCCGCGAGACATCCGCTGGCACTCGGCCAGTGATGCGGCGGCGGAGCCCGTCTGGGATGTGGAGGCCGCGGCTGAGGCAGGGGTGGTGCCGGAGCGGGACGGCAACTACATTGCCTTCTCAGGTGGGCCGAGGGCCAGGGTGGGCAGCTGGCAAGCTGTACCAGACATTGGTACATTTGGACCTTGCATGGTACGAGGAGGGCACAGCGCGCATGGCTGTTTTCGGTGTGGGGGAGCCCGCACTCCCAGCCTGCACTGCTCACTGCGCTTCCGGCTCCCCCCTCTCTCCCTTTTTCAGTGCGCGCCACCGGCGGCCAGGCGGTCTACGTGGGCGTCAACCCGTACCCGCACACTGTGTCGGCGTCGCTGCCGCTCCCGCCGGTGAGCTTCCTTTTAGACCGCTGCGTGCCGCCTGGAATGGCCAGCGCTTGCGTGCTTCTGCTGCCTCCTTGCCTGCCTGCCCACCTGTCAATACTTGGCAGCCATCTGGTTGCGTGTGCTGCCGCCTTGTGCCTGCCCGCCCACCTGCCAACAGTCGGCAGCAGCCATCTGTCCACCCACCTGAACATCCTTCACCCCCTCGCCCCGCTGTGCAGCCCGGCCGGGTGTGGGAGCGAGTGGTTGACACCTCGCTGCAGCCGCCCGAGGATGCACTGCTGGAGGGCGGCGCGCCCGTCAGGTGAGCTGCAATGCAATGACCCTGAAGACGCTTTGGGCGTGAGCCATGCCAGCGCCTATGCGCATGTGCAGGCCGGATCAGCAGCAGAGTGCCAAGCTGCGCTGCTCTATGCCCTGTCCTCCTGTGCAGGGCCCTCAGCGTGCCCGTGGCCGCCAAGTCGGTGCTCGTGCTGCAGGCGGCGGTGGTGGAAACCGCAGACCTGCGGCAGGCCACACAGTACCTGCCGCGGCAGTGAGGGCGCCAGCACAGCTGGCGCCGTGTGGCACAGCCTCTGATTGATTGTCTTGTCGGCTCAAGCCCCAGGAGGCAGCTGGCGCCAAGCAGAGAAGATGAGAGTGTGTCCCCTGTACCATCTCGGGCGTGCCATGCCCCTGCCCTGAGACCTTGTTGAGCTGTACAGTTTGCTGTTGTTCGTGTTGTTGTTGTTGCTTGCGTGCCCAGCCAAGTTTTCCCTCTGCCGCACCGCACTTGTGTACTTGCCCTCCATGTCTTTGTGAATTCTTCGACATGCACACTCATAGGCAAGGGATGACAAAGGGGAATGGCACTGGCTTGCTGGACTGGGATGCCATCTGCTCGTCCTTTTGCTCATCACGTTCGTTCTGCTTCCGCAGCTGCGGCCGCCGCCATCTCTCGGCGGCCGCAGATAAGCTTTGCCCTCTGTGCTGCGCTGCTGCGCCGCCAGCCGCTGTCGCCTCCTGTGTAGTCTGTGGGGCGCCTTAGAACAGGCCCACCTCCTTCTTCTTCTCCAGCTGGCGCCTGCAGCGGGAAACGAGTTGAAAAATGGTCAGCGGCTGCGCAACAAAAACAGACAGTCTAGTCCAGCAGCGGCAGCGGCACGGTGGATGGGAAGTTCAGCAGGCACAGGGTGCAGATACCAAAACCTACCCCACCACCCACTCCCGCCCACCAGCGCTTCAGCTCCTGGAACTCGGATCGGTCCATCTTGAAAACCTGTACAATGGGGCCAGCGAGCAGCGCTGTAAAGCGGACCACGCAGGTAGCTGGGTGTTGGGCAGTCGACTGCTGCGCTCGTGTTGAGCTCTGGACCGGCGCCCAGCCAGGTTTTGAGTGCAACGGATGCTGCCTCACCCTCCCTCCCTGAGCCCACTAAGCTAAGAGAAGATAGATGCCTTGCTCATTGTTTTGAGCTGTGGTGATAACCCAGCACCCACCCGCCGGAAGTCGGCAGGGCTGAGGTGGTCCTCCTTGCGCGTCATGTCGATGCCGCTCTCCGCCCGCATGCCTGTGGGGATGTGCAAGCAATGGGCGGGAGCAACAGGGTGAGGGGCGGGAGCAGCCGGGGGAGCAGAACGTAGAGGCCCCTCTGGCTGCACGCTTGGTCGCACACCAGCTTTACCACTCAGGCCCACTCAGGAACCACAGCTCACTTTTCAGCTCCTCATACGGGAATGTGTGCTCCCCCGGCTTGAAGCTGCCCGCTGCGGGCGGCGGCGCGGCGCTCGGCTTGGCGCCACCGCCCGCCGCCGCTGGCTTGGCTTGGCTTNCAGGCTGTGGCGGCGGCTTTGCCTGTGGCTGCGGCTGCGGCTTGAGAGGAGCTGCAGCCGCCGCCGGCGGGCGCTGCTGCTTGGGCGGCTGCTTGGGTGCGTCCTCTGGCGCCGGTGGCGGCTGCCCCGGCTGGCGGTCGGGCAGAGGCGGCGCAGCAGTCTCTGAGTGGCTGCGTGCCACTTTGGGGGCCGTGAATGGCGGCAGCGGGCCGTACAGCTCCTCCACATCAGCGGAGGCCTCGGACTGGGTCGCTCCCAGCGGGTCGGCCAGCGGGTGCGCGGACGGCGCGGCGGCGGTTGCGGCGACGGCGGCAGCAGCTGAGGCGCCCCCGGCCCGCTGCATTGCTGGTCGAGAGATGTGCGGTGTGCACTGAGTAGGCGGGCTGGTCGAACGACGACGCGATTTCAGCGCCACTGGAGCGGCCTTCTCCTATATAGGACTGACGAGCTCACACGCTGACCTGAAGCCAGTCCAGTGTCTGGGCAGCTGCGCAGTGCCACGCCCAGCCCAGGGGCAGCAGTGCTAATGCCCCCGCGAGGGCAGCGTTGCTGCTCTGCCGCCGCTGTTGCATCAGCATGTCAGTGCCACCTCAAAGTGCATGCATTGCGACAGTTGCAGTGCTACAAAGGACAGCCTACACTGGCGCAGTCGTCGCTGGAAACCGACAGCTGACCTCAGAGCAGCGGCCTGATCGCTGCGTCTGCCTGCGCCGCCCGCCACTGCCGGATCATGCCACGCACATGGGCAGTGCCCACCACCGCCACCACGCTGCGCGGCCCAGCGAGCGGCGTGTACTGCCCTGCGCCGGCACCCGGATGGCAGGCTTCAGGATCGCCACCCACGGGCATGGCATAGTGCAGCACCGCGGCGGGCGCGCCGGCCTCGTCTGCCGCTGGCCGGGTGAGCACGTAAGCGGGAGTCAGGCCCTCGGCCCGGCCGCTGGCTGCCGCTGCGCAGGCGCGGGCCATGAATGCATCGCGCTGGTGGATGATTGGGTCCCTGCGGGGGGCATGGGTGGTGGACGAGGGAGTTGAGGGTGCTGGCATGGTGTGTGAGCTGAATGGGTGCTGGGTCAATGCGTGGTTTGAGCCCTTGCCCGCAGCAATGGTTGGAGTGCGTGATCAAGCAAGAGGAAGTCAGCACCCGGTGCATGTGCACTGCACACACGCCAGCCCAGCGCACTGTGCGCTGCAGCTCCGCCCACACCGCTCACATGGCGCCCGGCCAGTTGAGCAGCGCGTCCTCGCCCCAAAGCTTCACAATGGGCGCATCCTCAGAGGCGGCCTGCGAGGCACGGTGGACATGAACGTTGTGCGCTGACTGGCGGGCCCAGTGTTGCGTTAGGCCAGGCTCGGCGTCATTACAGGCATTGTAGGCAGCGCACGAGGTGGGCGGCATCATGCAGCCCGTGCTGGCACCCGCGCATGTGCCCCCGCGGCTAGCCACTGCTCTGGAGCAGCTTGATTGTCATGTGAGAGGCGCACCTGGATGGGCTCCTTCAGCCGAACCGTGTCCTCGATCTGCGAGGCACTCATGCCCGCAAACTTGGCCACCTCCAGCAGGGGCGCAACCACGGGTGCCAGCGCCGCCAGCAGCGGCACCGCCGACAGGCCCGCCACGGCCAGGGGGTTGGCGGCTGCGCCCGAGTCGGCCAGGCCCTGGCTCAGCACGATGGCAGAGGTGATGGAGGCCACCACACTGCCCAGCAGCAGCGGCAGGGAGGACTTGAGGATGCCGTCTGCCAAGTTGCGGCCGGTCGTGTCGGCGGGCACGTCCCCAAGGTGCACCTGCCAGTGCAGAGGGGGACATGGCCGTGGAGTGGGATGGGTGTGACGCACACAATGTGTAGGTGGCTAGCCCAGCGTCCCAAGGTGCGTGATCAACCCGTGCACATGTAAGCATCCAGATGAAGCCCAGCAAGGACGGGGCGAGCACGTGCCACACTTGCCTGCGAGGCGCCTGCCGCCACCGCCGCCCGCAGCGCGACGCGCCAGGCCTCACCGGGTGGAATGCCCACCACCCGCCCCGCCTGCCCCTGGTACTTGGCGTATCTGAGCAGCATGAGAGGGCAGCAACCGCAAGCGATGCCGCTCAGAGGAGTAGTGGAGGGCAGCAACCGCGAGCGATGCGGTTCAGAATGCATGCGGTCGCTGCTGCCCAAGTGCACATTCACCACACGTCAGCATGCACCCGCAGCACGCGCAGCACCATCAACATTTCCACATCCAACATTTCCACATCCAGCTCACTGCGTGGTGAGGAAGGTGGCGAGCGCGTTGCCACCGCCTTGCGCCGCTGCGCCGGGGGCCAGCGCTTGCGCCAGCTGTGCAGCGCTCCATGGAAGCAGCTTGGTGAATTGGCTGGCCGGGAGGGCAGCTGCGTCCAGGCTGGCTGCAGCTGCCCCACCGCCCTGCTTGGAGGCAGCTCCCAGCTGGAAAGCGCCGCCAGCGGCACCGCTGCTGCTGCTGCTGCTGGCTGCCTGCTGCCGGCGGGGTGCCTGCCGCTTGAAAGCTTCGATGCCGAAGCCGGCGCCGCCTGCTGCTGTGCCCTCCAGGCCCGTCAGAGCGCGCTGCTGGCCTGTTGAGAGCCAGGGGCGCGGGGGCATGGAGTCAAACAGGAGGCAGGTGAGCTACCGAGAGGCGCGCACTGTGCGGAAGGAGACGCCAGGCGTGGAAAACACCAAGTGACACACTTGACACAAGCCTGCCAAAGCCACACCCGCCCTGCAGCCCGCAGCGCACCTGCCGCCACTGGCCGCACCACCGCAGCGGGCGCACCACCCTCCACGCCTTCAAACGCCACGTCCACGCCTTGCGGCAGCGCCTCCAGCAGAGCTGCCCTGGCCGCCAGGTAGGCAGCCACCCCGGTGCCTGCCGCGGCTGCCGCTGCTTGGGCTGCGGCCACAGCTGCCTCACTGGGGGCCTCTGCCCCACCCTCAGCGCGGACAGACAGCTGCTGGATGGCGGGCAGCTGGCGGGGCAATGCCACAAATTCAATGCCTTCCAGCGGCGCCACGGTGTGGAGGGAGCCGCCCCGCAGCGCAAAGGCGGGTGCGCAGGCGGTGGAGGGCGGCTTGACCACGAGGCGCACGCTGCGGAACAGGCCTGCGGGCGGCAGGAGTGGGGGGCAGCGGGCGCAGCGTGTAGGATGCGCTGGCCCTGAAGGCGGCGTTGCTACCTACTGCGACAAGGGGCGGCGGTGCTGTGCCGTCGTTGAAGCCAGCCCAGGCAGCTTTCAGCACTGCGGTTGGCGATACCCGCCTGTGGACAGCAGCGCCACCGCATCATCCTCAATGTCGGAGGCTCCCACAGGCAAGCAGCCGCGGCACTTAAGCTGCGCCAGCAGCTGGTCAGCTGTGGGCCAGCCTGCCGCTGCTGCACCGCTGGGGAGGCCGGTGATGGCAACGCGCGGGGAATACCAAGTCTGCGGCTGCGGTGCGTCAGGTTCCACCAGAAGCCCGGTCCTGTCCTTGCACAGCTGCGGCAACAGAGTTCAGCATGAGCCAAGGGCTCAAACAGCATTAAGGTGCATGCTCTGCATTGGCAGCTCATACGGCACATGGCAGCACAACGCAAGCACAATGTGGCAGCAGTGCTGCCGCTGCGCTGCCTACCTCCACCAGGACGATGTCTGCAGGACAGGAATGGAAGAACACCCACGTGACGCTTTGCAGGCAGGCATCTGAGCAGGGCTGCGACGCACGTGCTCTAGGCGGCCCCAAGTTGCACGCTGCACCAACTGCGGCATGGCCTCACCCGGTTGCACGAGGCGGATCAGCTGCTCAATCTGCTGGCACGACTCCTTGGACACGTGGCTGATGCCCAGCACATAAACAGGGGCGCCGTTGGCAGCCTGCAGCACCGCGGTCGTCTTGGAGAGCTGGCCCGGCAGCTCGGCGGCAGAGGCATACCGCTGCAAGGAGGAGAGGTGGTGGAGGAGGGGGCAGGGTCGGTCAGCAGCAACAGGCCGAGTTTGCCAGCGTTAATTGGTGCCTGTTTTGTTGCAAAAGTGGGTGTGCCTCGTGCGAACACACAGGCGGCGACTCGCCTTGGCTGCAGGAGCGGCGGCGGTGGCTTGGGCTTGGGCCGCGGCGGCAACCCTAGCACGAGCAGCCGGGCGTGCCGCTGCTGCTGCTGCTGCGAAGGAATGCCGAGAGCCAGGATCGCGCCCTTGTGCCGCCGCAGGCATCCTACAGGCTCCGAGCGCCATTCTTGCGGGCCGCAGCCGTCAGGGCGCTGCAATTGCCCACAAACACCTAGACGCTCACTCAAGTCCGATTAAAGCAACAGAACTCCGGATTGCGTGACAGGGTGAGGCTCCCCATCTTGCCGCCGCCCGCATGGGGGGGAGAGGAGTCTCTTTCCGTCTGCAGGCGCTCCCCCCGCTTCGCCCACCTCTGGCAGTGTCATATATTGCTTGTCAGGCGTTGCAAGCTGAGTAAAGCCCTGCTAGGCGCGCCATCTAAACTTTGTGGCGCGCTCGGGGCCTCCCACCCCGGCGCACACGCTTTGACAGCTCTGGCTGGCGCTCTAAAGGCGCCAGCAGAGGGGTGAGGCCAGGAGTCTGCGCCAAAGAACCCCAATCGCCTGCTGCCCCTCGCCTCCCACACTCTCTGCCCGCCCACCGCCCTGCCCACAAGCTGGTTTGACTCCTGCAACGTGCGAGTTGCCGCAGGACGCCCGAGCAGCAGCCATGGCGCCGGGCGCAATGGTCGTCGGCGCCGGCGGGAGCGGCGGCGCTCCCGATGTTTTGAAGCATGAGCTGGTCCGCCTGCGTGACGAGCTGAAGCTCAAGGATGCAGCCATCGAGGTGCGGAGGATGATGGGCTGCTGTGGCAGTGGTGGACACGCCAGCAGTGCAGTGCAGTCTAGCTGCTTGCCTGCCCGTGGCGCCTCGCTCCTTGCGCCAGGTTGCGCCTCCCCGCCTCTCGACCTGCCCTGCCAGCACCAGTCAACTCGCTGCCCCGCAATTCCCTTGCAGGAGCGGGCGGTGGAGGTGCACACCCTGTCCAAGCAGCTGCGGCTGGCACAGGATGCGGTTGCGGCGGCTGAGGCATCGCTGGCGGCCGCTCAGGACCGGCGGCTGGGTGCTGAGGGAGAGGCCGCCTCGCTTCGCAAGCAGCTGGCGGCTGCAGCGGCAGAACGGGATGCGTTGATGGCAGAAGTCGATGCCTCCCGGCAGGGTGCCCTGAGGTGAGGAGCTGCTGGGGTGCGGCAGGGGACGGCTGGCTCGACTGGGGGCTGCTTGCAGTGGCACACCGACCTGCGCCCTACAGCGTACAGCATACAGCACGTTTTGCGAGCGTCGGCACCTACCTCCCCACACCTTACACGCCCCTAAACATTCTCGCAGGGTGCGAGACAAGGAGCTTGAGGAGCTGGGCGCCCAGGCAGCGGCCGCTGAGACGGCGCAGCTTCGGGCCCGTGAGCTCGAGTCGGCAGTGCGGGAGCTGCGGGCGCAGCTGCGGCGGTCTGAGGAGGAGGTGGCCACGCTGCAGGTGCGGGGCTGCTGCAGGTGCTGGGCTTGGTTGGATTGTGTCAGAAACGCAGGGGGAAGCATGAGCTGTGGCCCAGGAGCAGAGCAGCTGCTGCTGCTGCTTTGTGTCGCAGGCTTGGCCTCCCCTCCCAGTATGGGCCGCTGTTTGCCGCGCTGTACCCTGCGCTGCCTGCCCCCTTCCCACCTGGCATCTGCTGATCTTCACCCCACTGTCGCCCCCGCGTGTGCTTTGCGCAGCGCCAGCAGGCGGCGGCGGCCGAGGAGGTGGCGGAGGCGCGGCGCGAGGCGGACAAGAGCAACCGGGAGCTGGCCTCGGCCTCTGAGTACCTGGCGGGCATCATGTCTGAGCTGGCGGTGAGCTGGCAGGCTGTCCATGTATTTGTATGTACAGGCAGGCTTTCTAGCTGCAGCAAGCTCCAGTTGCAGTGGCAGGCTTTGCCGAACAAGACGGTGGAGTGTGACCGGTTTGCAGGCCATCATGACCCTTTGCACCTTGCATGCACTGGCTCACGCACCACCCTCACCTTCACCTCCACATCCCCGCAACTTTCTTCCGCAGATGGCCCAGGACCAGCTGCAGACGGTGCGGCGGGACAACAAGACCCTGCAAGAGGACCTGAGCCGGGCCGAGGGGGAGGCCGCTCGCCACGCTGTGGCCGCTGCCGAGGCCAAGGCGGCGGCTGCGGCTGCCCTCAAGCCGCGGCCAGAAGATGCTTCGGCCAAAGCGGCGCTGCATCAGGCGCTGCAGCAGCTGAGCCTGCGCACAGCAGAGGTGGCGGAGCTACAGAAACAGCTGGCGGGAGCGGCGGCCAGCGGTGCCATCAAGGCAGCGGTCGGTGAGGCGGGCGAGGGCATGGCCAGCGCAGGCAGCAGCGGCCCCACCACCCCCGTTGTGGCTGCGGCTGGCGAGGCTGCAGCAGCCCCTGCCGTGAATGCAGCCCTGAGTGCAGGCGGCAGCGCCCCTGCCTCTCCCTCTGCCGCGGCAGCGCCCCGGGCTGCTGCTGCTGCAGCTGAGAGCGACGCTGAGGCGAACACGGCTGCTGACGCAGAGGCAGGGCCCAGCCATGCCACTCAGGCCAGCGAGGCAGCTCCCGGCGCCGGCGTCAGCGGCAGCAGCGAGCTTGCAAGCGCAGCGGCTGGCCTCAGCGGCAGTGAACCAGCAGCCGAGGCAGCAGCCGTGGTTGCCCCCGGCAGTGCCGAGCCAACAGAGTCGGTGGCGGTGGCGACCCCAGAGGCGGCCGCTGTGGGTGATGCTGCTGCAGATGGGGACGCCACGGCCGCCAACGGCTCCATTGAGTCACCAGCACAGGCAGCAGCAGCAGCAGCAGTGGATGGCCTCCCCCAGGACCTGCAGGCAGCCCACCAGCAGATTGCGGAGCTGCAGCAGCGGGTGGCGCAGCTGCAGCAGGAGCTGGCCGCCGCGGCGGCTGGGCACTCGGATGAGGAGGAAGACAGCGATGAGGAGCACGGATGTGAGTGCTCCTGCTGGGCTGGGCATGCTGGGAGGGCGTGCATCAAATGCAATCAAGCGCAACAGCCTGCCGGCACTGGGGCGCTGACAACACCAGCAACAACCTGCCTTGCTCCCACGCCCTTGCCTTCGCAGCCACGCCCCGTGGACCGGCCTCCCCCAGTGCTGCGCCCCCCACCGTCCTGTCCCCTGCTGAGGTGGCGGCCGAGGAGCGGCGGCGCAATGCGGAGCGTGGCCAGCGCGGCAGCATCTGGCTGGGCGGGTGAGCAGTGGCCGGTGGGTCAGTCGGCTTCTTGTTGTGCTGGTTGCTGCGAGGTTTCCTCCCTTGGTGGCGGGTTCATGCAAGGGGTGTGCATTTGAACGATGGCAGTCAACAGGCCGGCATGCCGGTGACCACGCGACATAGACCACCACTTCACTTCTCACCTCCCCTCTGCTGCAGCAAGCGGCCGGACCACATTGGCGGCGCCACCCCGCTGACTAAGGAGGCCCTGGCCAACATCATCGATAAGCTGCTGCAGTCCCGGGAGGAGCAGCGCGAGGCAGCAGCGGTCGCCGCCGCCAGCGCGGCGCAGCGGCGCCCCGCAACGCGCATGTCGCCCAGCGGCGGCCTGGCTGCGTTTGTGGGCGGCGAGCCTGTGGCCAGCCCCAGGGCTGCAGGCCCCGCAAGCGACGACGGCAGCACCAGCAGCGTGGGCGGGCGGAACGACACGGCGCTTTGGGAGGAGGCGACCGCCATGCTGCGGGGGGAGCTGATCCGGTTGGGGCGGGAGGCGGCCCAGAAGATGGAGGTCGGTTTTGGGCGGAGTTGGGCACCGCTGCAACTGACTGAATGCGCACGATTGAACGCGCAGCTTGTATCAAGCACACACCTTGCAAGGCTGTCGGCGCCGCCGTGCACCCTCCCTCCACACCGGCCCCCCATCCTTGCACCCCTGCCCCTCGCCTTGCCTTCTGCAGGAGAATGAGCGGCTGCGCAGCGAGGTGGGCGAGCTCAAGACAGCACGCTTCTCGGCCGAGGCCATGGCGGCGCGGCTGGAGGAGATGAATGCGCTATCCATCCGGGTGGGTGTTGATGCCATGCTTTGACTTGACTTGAATGACGCATGGCGCTTGGAAATTGGAAACAACTTGAAAAACAACTTGGTTGCGGGTGGTAGTTCCACCCCCTGCGATGTCGACTGCCTGCACCCACAATGCCATGCCTTGCTGCTCGCTGCCGCAGGTGGCCAGCCTGAAGCTGGAGCTGGCTGCGCTGAAGAGCGAGCAGGACATCCGGGAGGACGAGCTGCTGGGCCAGATTGCCAGCCTGCAGGTGGGTGCTGGGGGGGGAAGCTGGCTTGAGGTGCGGCACACGCCCTGGTTGGCGGCTGCGGCCTCAAACTGCTTGCAAGCGTTTCTCGGGTCTGGGCGCTCGTGCCCTGCTGCCCTCCCCCGAGCCTTCAGCCCGCTGCCTGCCCCCGCTGACCCCGCCACCCCTGCCCACTCCCCTCCCACCTGTCCATTCACGCAGGACCAGCTGGCCAAGAAGAAGAAGAAGCGCTCCCCCGGGCGCATGTTCCGCAAGGCAGCCGAGGGCATCCGCCACGCGCTGGACGGCACCGGCGGCCGCCCGTCGGCCAGCGAGGCCTCCTCTGCTGCGCCCTCCCCCGTGCCGCCGCCAGTGGCAGCGGCAGGCGAGGCAGGCAGCGACGGCGAGGCGCGCGGCTCCTGGGGCGGCCTGAAGAGCAAGCTGTCGGGCCTGGGGCGCCGCGCCAGCGAGCAGTGAGCAGGCGGGGCAGGCGCAGCAGGTGACAGCCAGCGGCTTGGAGCCTCGGCCGTCGGTCGCGCAGGCTCTACTGCCCCCTGTACAGTACATTCGAAACTCAATGTAGGATGCACGCACCTCCGATTGCCCGATTTACTGAACGATCTGTCCTGATCTCGACCGCACCGCACCTGCAGCGCCGGACGCACCTTGACGCCATGATTCAACACAGCTTTTGCCGCGCACGCCGTGCTTCCTAGATACTTATGCGTCTCTTAGATCATCTGATATGTTAACTCTAGTCCCACGGGCCCCTGACTGGTAGCACAGAGTGGTAGTGGCGTGGGTCGGCGCCGGCGCAAGCCGGTGGCGCGGCGCCTGCCGGCAGCCCTGGGTGGGCTTGGAGGGGTGTGCGCCGGGCCTTGAGACTTGGAGGGTCGTAAGAAAGAGCCTGATGGACTGGCAAGCCGCAATGCACTGCGGCTTCGCTCGCATGGAGGCTCGCTTCCCCAGCAGGACCAGAAAGCTCGCCGGCGCCCCTGCAGCCCTCCATTCGACCGGGCCTTGTGCCCTGTGCGCCTGGGGTGTCGATACCGAGCAAGCACGTCCCTTGGCGCAAGGAGGCAGCTCCTTTCGGCCCTTGGCGGCCACACGCGGCCTGGACTCGTCCAACAAACAGGCAAGCAGATTTGTGGCCATCCGGCAGCCGTAACAGGGCCCGGCAGCCGCTCCTGGGCGGGGGCTCCTCGCCCGCCTCGTCTGCGCTCGGTTCGCGTCGCCCGCTCATGCAGCTGCTCGTGCAGCGCGCTGAACCCACTTTCGCGCCCATTGGAGGCCCGGCGGTCGCCTCCCGAGCTTTAGGGCTCTTGTTGCCCGCTC
>RRZL01000083.1:885377-896301 GCA_006782975.1 Chlorella sp. Dachan | reverse complement strand
TGCCCGCCCGCCTTGACCGCCTCGCCGGCGCAGGCCTGCGCACCAGCCGCAGCCGCGGCGTGCTGGCACCCGCGGCGGCTCCTGCCGCAAGCCCTGCGGCAGCGGCTCCTGAGCAGGGCGTGGCAGCAGGCGAGGCTGCTGGACTGCCCTCCGAGCCGGGCAGCCCCACCAGCAGCGGCGGGCTGTGCATGATCTGCATGGACCGCGCTGTGCGCGTGCAGGTGCGCTTTGCTTTTCGCGGTTGGATCCCTCACTTGCGTTGGGCTTGAGAAGGTGACGCTGCTGACAAACGAATACGTGCCACCTTGCCTCTGCCCTGCCCGACCACCTTCCGTTTCTCCCCAACTGCTCTACCACCCACCCCTCCCCAACACCCTCCCCCTGCAGGTGGCTGAGTGCAAGCATGAGCTCTGCTTTGGCTGCGCGCGCCGGCTGTGCGCGCAGCAGGACCACAGCGTGCCGCAGTGCCCCTTTGACCGGTGAGCGCTGTGCTGTGCTGCGCTGGGGCCCGCCCTGCCTGTCTGGCAACCGTCCCAACCCTGCTTGCTAACCTCCCCACTGGTTGCTCACCTCTGCATTCCACCCCCTCCGCTCCCCCTCCCCCCGCAGCCTGCCCATCAACGGGTTTGTGGCCCTGGCCACCGGCCGGCTGTGCGACGGCCGCAAGGCCAGCAGCAGCGCCCTGGCCGCCTCTGCCGCCGAAACTGCGGCATGAGGTGTGCGAGGCATTGCTGCCCGCCAAACGCAGGTCAGCCCTCCCTTGCACAGCCAGCAGCGGCTAGCAGTTGTGCGAGGCCCGCTAGCCCACGGTTCCACATTAGCCCGGCCCGTATGCACCTCTTAGCGAAACAAAACAAATACCTCATGCTCCCAAGCCTCTGCCCCAAGTTTATGGCTTTGCCAGCTAGCTGCACGTTACGCGAGGCATGCCCTTCATAAACACACATTACACCCAGCCATGCTGCTCTGTCCGGGCACCGCCCTTTTTCTCCTGGATGCTATCTGTTTTGGCTGCTCGATGCTAACGCCCCACCCCCCCACCTGCCTCCTCTTCTCAATGAATGCCATTCAGCCGTCCCTCCCCTCCCCTTGAAGGCAAACCCTGATCCTCAATGCTGTTTTCGCAACCCCGCCCCCTTGCCGTCCCTACCCCTCCTGCTCACTCGAGCCGCTTCCAACTTGCCTCTGCTTCATCCTCTTTCGCATCCTTTCCGCACGCTCCTTTGCCCCTTCGTCCGCGCCTCGCGCCTTTTCAAGCCGCCCCTTCCAAGCGGCCCCCTACCTTGATGCCCGTGTTTCCCCTGCCTTTCAACGCACCCTCCCTACGTGAGCCAATGGCCGCCCTGCGCACCCTCTCAGCTCCTCTCTTCTCGTGCGCACACCACCCACCCGCACCCGCCCCGGGGGCTCGAGCGACCAGGCCCATTTGGCCTTTCCACATGCCAGCTCAGGTACACCACTCTTCCTCTTTCATGCATACCCCCTCTGAGCCGCTCTTCCAACCCCCACCCCTGTCATCAGTTCTTTTCCCTGCCATAGCGCGCCCCATCGCCCCTTCCAGCCCGGTTGCTGCACTGCCCTGCCAGCGCCCCACAAAGAGCAGCACGGCATGCCTGCCAATGCACACGCTCCTTGACCTGACGCCACCCTGCCATGTAAAGTCCAGGGTGCGTGTTTGTCACAGTGTGTCGAAAGGGAACGACAGCCAGAGGAGGGAGGGTTGAGAGGGGTAGGCAAAACACGGGTAGCCAGGGAGTCGCAAGGTGTGGCAACAAAACGCGGCAGCTGTTAGCAAGTAGCAGTGGCAGCTGGTAGCAACCGCAAACAAACAGGCGAGAGAAGCCCTTCACTTCTTCTTCTTAGACGAGTCGTCCGCCCCGAAATAGCTGGCAAACGGCGCGCCCTTGGGCATCGCGGGCACAATGTCCTGCGCCCAGGAGCGGGGGTGGCAGAACGAGTGACGATCAGAGCCACGTGCAGGCATGCGATGCGTGAGCAGAGAGCATGCGCTGCGCAGGTGTGCACGAGGCGCCCGCTCTCCCCTGTGCGCACGCCCAACTATCCCTGCCCCATGCGCACCCTCCATCCCTGCTTCCCCGCCCTCCTGCCGCTGTCAACCGCGCCCGGGCCCTGCCGCTGCCCACCTGGAACTCGCGCCCCATGCCCAGGTTGAGCGCCTTTTGGATGATGAGCCGCAGCGAGGACTGGCACAGGATGAAGATGAAGAGCTGCGGCAGGGGGGCGGGTGGGAGTGAACGGGAGTGAACGAGGGAGGCAGGTGCTGCTGGTCCTACGCAACCGACCTGCAGGCGCGACAATGCCATGGCACCAGTCAACAGCAGGCAGGCAGGCCATGCACGGCCATGCAACAGCCAGCTGGACTCACCACAGAGCCCTCGCGCACGTCCGCGCTCTCCAGGCCGCGGTGCGTGACCTGCAGCAGTGGAATGCAGCGGCAGCCTTCCGTTGCTGAGAAACCCGATACCGCAGGTGTGTCCTGAAACAACTGGGCAGGCTGAGCCAACACTGCCGCGGCAGCAGCCACGCCAGCCGCGGCAGCAGCAGCAGCAGCGGCGGCAGCGGCACTCCTACCACCACCCCCACCACCAGCCTCCCCTAGCAAGTGCGTGCCTTCTGCAGGAACGGCGGCGGCTCGAAGGGCAGGCGGCAGGCGGGGCCCATGCCGGCAAACACGCGCGACATGACGCGGTACGTCACAAACATGTGCACCATCATCTGCAGAGGAGCACAGGGGCAGGTGTCGCAGGCACAACATGAGGCGCTAGGTGACAGACATGCGCACCATCTTTGCACACAGGGACAGCCACGGCAAGGGCGGACGTGCATGAACAACGACAGCTGCATCCGAGCGCAGCTGCGTCACTCAGGCCCACAGCCATGTTTGGCACTCCGCTGCCACATTGCGGCTCCTTGACCGAGCAGCCTCAAGCAGGCTGCGCCCCAACTCACGATCAGCCCCGCCCGCATGTTGAACTTGGCAATCTGCTGGCCCGCGGTGCGCTGCCACTGCTCCAGCCGCTGCTCCTTCTTGCGGATGTTCTTGGTGCCCACAGAGCCGGTGGCCTGATGTGGCGGGATGGTGTGCAAGCACAGCGCGGGAGCGTGTCAGCAATGCCAAAGGCAGCCCAGTGGCGGCGAGCGGGGCGGCGACCCGGCATAGCTCAGCCTCCCCTTTGCCCGCACCTCCTTTGCCTCCTCCACCTTCTGCAGGTGCTTGGCCAGGTTGGCCCTGAGCGCCTGGAAGGCCGGCGTGCGCCACACGAAGAACCACTGCAGGCACGGTGCAAGAGGGAGCAGGGCCGTCGTTCGGGCGGCGGCGGCGGCGGGGAGGGGTCACCCGGGCCATCGCCTTTGTCGGCGGTTTGAACAGCTTTCTCACGAGCTTCAAATGCAACTGAGCGAGCGGCAGGGCGCTACGGCAAGCGGACAGGCCGGACGCGCTGCTGTCGAGCTCAAAGCTGCCTTGCGAGCCCCTGCGATCGGCGTCACAATGCCGGCATCTGCGCCGGAAGCCGCAGCAGCCCCTCCCACCGCGCACCTGCAGCAGCTCGCCAACAGCGGCGACTGCCGCGCAGAAGCCGATGACGGCGAGCGGCCCAAGCGACATGATGGCTCCGCACTGATGTGCCGACACAGCTGAAGCGGGCGATGGACCTGAAACCCACCATTCGGGCACCCGCGCCACTGCCGCTGCGGCTTTGGTGTGCGCCTCCTGCCTAGGCCCCCTTTCGACCCGTGAAGAGGACGTGGCGTGGCAGGGCAACATTGAGGTTTTTAGTACATATGGTCATGTAGCATCAGCAGCCCACAGCAGGGGTGGGGGCACAAACACACGCGGGAGCGTCGTCTGAGCGACCCCACCCTGCCGTGCACCAACCTTGCGGCCCAGGCCAGGATGCTAACGCTGCCTGCTGTACCCATAGGCATGGGAAAGCGGTGTGGGAGAGCACAGCAGCAGGTGCAGGCGTTGCAAGCCCTGTGCCTCGGCGCACGCTGCGCCCGGCCGCACATTGGCACGACCGGGATGCAAGGCATTGAGCTCTTGGGCGCGCACAAGCGGCTGAGGGTTTGTTTCGGGAAATTACTTGCATACGCTGCGCGTTGACATCGCCTAGGCGCAGCCGGTCTTCCCACTCCCAGTTTAGGCGCAGCTGGAGTATCCAGGGGCCAAGTATGAGCGAGTGTGCACGGTGCGGCAGAGCGCACGCGGGAGCGCTGAGAGCAGCTCCAAGCAGCTAGGATCACTGAAAAGGTTGGCAACATGCAGGCAAGGATGGGTGCAGGGCTGGCTGCATGGCACGGCAGGCAGGGCGCGTCGCCCAAGCGGTGCACGGCGAGCCGCTCTGCCTGCTGCGAGCGGCCTCTCACTGGCCCCATCCAAGAGCACGCGGGCCTGCGTTCACCCTAACCCGCGCTCATGAGCAAGCTTTAGCGATAATTCAGACTGCCAATTCACAGCCACAGGTCCCCGACACTTGCTTTCGGCCCGCGTCCCTTCTTGCGGCCGCGCCCCGCGTGCTATACGCCCCCCGATTGCCGCGCACGGTTGAAACCAGCCTCATGCGCACGCCGGTGGTGCTGCTACTGGCGGCAGCAGTGCTGGCCGCCCAGCCCGTCGCCGCCGTCCGGGAGGGTGAGTGGCACAGATGGCGCCGGGGCTGGAGCTGGTGCCCCGAGAGCTGTGCCCCTTTCAGCCTCACGTGTGGCAGTCACTGGCGTGAGGCCTGTGAAGCAGTCAAACCTCAACCTCGCTGCGGCTGTCCACGCAGCAGTGCTGGCTCCCGCCCATCTCGCCGACCATGATCGCGCGGCCGCTGATGCCGTCGTTGGCGACCCAAGCCCCACAAGCGCCCTTCATCCCCTTGCTGTCGACCCCGCCGCCCGTCGTATGCTGCGGGCAAGTGCCTGGAAGAGGGCCGATGTGTAGTTAGTTCTGCTGGGAGCCATGCCTGCAGCGTGACCAACTGAGTGCCCCGTGGCCTCCCCTCCGCAATCACTTCAGCCTCACTCACTTGAGCCACAAGGCGCCACTGCTGCAGGAGACCGCACCAGCACCTCATGCGCTAGGCCGGAAGCCGCGGGCCACTCTGGCTGTCAATGTCACCGAGGACAGTGAGCTGGTTAGGGTTGCAAGGCCATGGCTGCGCCGTGTGGAGCGCCGGCGCGCCAAGGCGCCCACCTTGCCAGGCGCTGCCTTGCGCGGGATATCCTGTGCGTACCGCGCTCTCCCGCCCTTTACCTGATTCTCTCTGAACCATCCCTTTCACCACCCACGCCCGCCCGCCAGTCTGGGCGCTTCAGAGCAAGGCGACCGTGGGGACCACCCGACAGGAGGGGGAGGGCGGCAGCGTGATGGCCAGCCTGGGCGTGGCGAGCGGACAGGCGCAGGCCCTCAATGATCCCGAGTGCTCGAGGGAGGACTGCGACCAACCGATGGCCCAGGTGCGAGCGGGTGGGCGGTGGACGGCACAGAAACACTCCTCCACTCGGCAAGCAGTGTAGCATTGTACACAGGGGCTGAGCAGAGCATCCAAGCAAGCAGTGTAGCATTGTACACAGGGGCTGAGCAGAGCATCCAAGCTACGCTTGCTGCCCCCGAGGGCCCACCGGCTGTGATGGAATGCCTCTTCCGCGACAGGTGGCAACCAGCATGGCAAACAACGAGCAAACTGGGGAGCTCAGCATCAACGTCGACGCATTTGCGCAGGGCAGCCTCATGAGCACCACAGCGGTGCGGCAGCGCTGGTGCTGTGCCTCTGCATCCCACCCTGCTCCCTGTGTGCTCAGCGCGCTGCCACTTGCAGCTGCGCCTGCCGCACGCTGCTGGCCTGTCCAAGGAAGATCCTCCCAACTTCTGCAGACCGACACTATGCTGGTGGGGGAGGAAGATGGGGAGATGACGGTCCAGCGGGGCGGCTCCCGCTCTGTGCAGCTCGACGGCTGCCCCGCCTGCTCCTGCTCCACGCCGGGGGTGAGATGGACGGGGCAGCGGGGCTGGTGGGGATGGCACAAGCTCTGCAGCCCTGTACATTGTTGATGCCTTGTTTTCAGGGACTATGCGCAGCTAGGTTGTGCTCCTTCCGCTGTGCCTGTGGGTACTGCACACTGATTGGGCTGCAACGATGCGTGCTCCTCCCGCCCTGCAGGGCACCGCCACAGCGGCCCCCCAGCCGAGTGTTGATTCATCTGCGCAGCAGCAGTTGACGTCATTGCAAGCCCAGCTGGCCTCCCTCAGCGCCTCGTATGAGAGTGCCCAGGCAGCACTGAACAGCTCGCGCCAGGCGCTGGCACAGAAAGAGGCCGACGCCGCAGGTGGGAGTGACATGGAGGAGGGATTGGCTTGGATGGTTTGTATAGGTTGGCTGGGTGGCTGTGCGGGTGGCGCCCGATACTTCAGAAAGCAGCGCACGCTGTGTAATAAATCACGCTTCGGTCTGCTGCCCCACTGACGCAGGGCTGCAGCAGCAGCTGGAGGCAGTCACTTCTGACATGCAGGCCCAGCTGAACGACGCCACCGCCCAGCTGCAGCAGCGCACACAGGCGTTCGACAAGTCGCAGGCGGCGCTTGCGACCATGCAAGCCGAGATGGATGTCGTGACGCAGAGGATGGCTCAGATGGAGGGTGACATGGCAGGTGAGGGTGCATGGTGCGGCTTTCGGGGGCATGCCTGTTCGGGCAGGTTGTGCATAGCACGAAGCCGTCCCGCTGGCCTTTGTCTCCTCAACCCGCCTGCACGCTGTGTGTTGGTCAACTAACACAGTAGGCTGTAGGCGCAGGCACTCAGCTGGAGGACACCGCCGCGCAGCTGGCCCCCCAAAACGGGTCAGCACGCCCTGACCAGCCTTGAACTGCCAACCCGCCGCAGACTTGACGCAGCAGCTACAGGGGGAGACGGCTCAGCTCGCCTCCGTCCAGTCCGAGCTGGCGCAGCTGAGGACTACGTCTGACGCCACCACTGTGCAGCTGACCACGGCACAGGCCGACTTGACCAAGGCGCAGGCAGACACACAGACGGCACTCACCAATCTGGGTGGGTTGCGGTACTGCGCTGGACTCTTGCTGCTTGCCTCTGCGATGCTGTGGCGTGCCGCGCCCGTGTTGTGCGGTAATCAAACGGGCCCCTGCGGATGCACGGGTGTTTGGCAGCGCACTCAACAGGTCTCTGAGTTTGAACCCTGCCCTTGCAGCCACCTGCCAGACGACGGTGGCAACCCAGCGGACCACCATCACCAACGTGCGCAAGGGGCTGGGCGGGCATGGGTCATGTGGGGCCCTTGCTAGGTGCCAGTGCCTGCATCCAGCTGTCGCCTCGCTCAGGGCCCACATGCTAGATAACCGGGGGTCGCCTGTGTGAGTGCTGCAGAAGAACACGCAGCTGACCACCTGCAACACCGCCAAGGACACGTGCCTGGCAGAGAAGAGCACCCTGCAGCAGGACCTGGGTGGGTTGCGGTGTGGTGGTGTGGCATGCTGCGCTCCGCTGTGCTGCAGCGTGCGGTGGTGTGGCAAGCGGCGACATGGTGTCGCTGCTGTGCTGTTCCATGCTGCGGTGGTTATGCGCCACCATGGTGCTGGGGCTGTCGGGCTGTAGAGCAGAGCTGGCCACTCTCGACCAAGCCCACGTCACTTGAAAATTTGTGCGGCGTGTTTCCTGGCCACTTCCCAACAGCCACCTGCCAGACGACGGTGGCAACCCAGCAGACCACCATCACCAACGTGTGTAAGGGGCTGGGCGGGCATGGGTCACGCGGGCCCAAGGGGCCCTTGCTAGGTGCAGCCGGTGCCTGCATCCTCTGCTGCCTTGCCCAGCACCCTACACCGGTGGATTGTTCTGTGAGTGCTGCAGAAGAACACGCAGCTGACCACCTGCAACACCGCCAAGAACACGTGCCTGGCAGAGAAGAGCACCCTGCAGCAGGACCTGGGTGGGTTGCGGTGCGGTGGTGTGGCATGCTGCGCTCCGCTGTGCTGCAGCGTGCGGTGGTGTGGCATGCTGCGCTCCGCTGTGCTGCAGCGTGCGGTGGTGTGGCATGTTGCGCTCCGCTGTGCTGCAGCGTGCGGTGGTGTGGCATGCGGCGATCCGCTGTGCTGCAGCGTGCGGTGGTGTGGCATGCTGCGATCCGCTGTGCTGCAGCGTGCGGTGGTGTGGCATGCGGCGATGTGCGTCAGTGCGGTGCGGTGTTGTGGCAAGTTTTAGAGCAGAGCTGGCACCAACCACACAGCCCACTGCGTTTCAAACGTGCGGCACGTTGCCCTGGCCACTTCCCAACAGCCACCTGCCAGACGACGGTGGCAACCCAGCAGACCACCATCAGCAACGTGCGCAAGGGGCTGGGCGGGCATGTGTTATGGCGTTGTTGCTAGGTCACCTGCTGGTGCAGCTGCTGGTGCACGGTGCCGCTGGTGCCTGCATCCCGCTGGGCCTCCTGCTCAGCCTCGGCACCTCACGCCCCCGGAACTCAACAAGGGTCAGCTTCAAAGCCTGCTGCAGAAGAACAAGCAGCTGAACGCCTGCAACACCGACAAGAATGCGTGCATCGCTGAGAAGAGCACCCTGCAGCAGGACCTTACCGCGTGCCAGGAGGGCACCTGGGCGCAGTGCAGTGAGCTTTGGGGATTGCGAGGGCCGGTGTCTGGCCTAGGCCAACATGCTGTCGCGGTGTGTGCACGCGCCCCACTCGTGATCTCCCACAGGGCAGCACATGCCCGCCACTGGGTGACCACCTCCCACCCCGCCACTGTGCCCTTCACCCTGCCGCTTAACCCTCCCGGTGCACCCACAGGTGGACTCGCCGACTGCGAGAACCGCCGCCTGGATTTGGAGACGCTGTACACTTACTGCGACCAGGAGCGCAACGACTGCAACACCTATTTAGCCACCGCGGAGCAGGAGCGGGAGGCCTGCATGTGCGAGTATGTGTGGAACTGCTGAGCAACCAAGGCTGTTGGTTTGGGTGCCATGTGAGGTTGCCTGGCCGGAGAGCCCCCTACCACTGCTGCTGACGGCTGCCAATGGGCCACACGGCTGGGTATTTATGCGCCATGGCGCACCTCTCACGCACTTTTAGTACAGCCGTGCAGAAGAATTTTACTTGGGCATTGACGAGACTCCCCTTTGTCATACTTCACATTCTTCCCTCCTTTTTCCCGACCCGTTTTCTTACTCCTGCACAGCCTCGTTGCTACCCCCCAAACTCCCAAACGCTTGAGTACACCTCACCCCTGAGACACACACCCCTCTTTTGCTACGACAGGCTGGTACAACCGACTGCACAATACACTTCCCTGCCTTGATAACCCTGAGCAACTCCGTAATAACTCCCTTGCCGGTCAATAACTTCCTCGGCAGCGCATCCCTTTGTCCCACTCACCATCCCCTTTTCATGCACGCCCCGGCAATGGCGTCCTAATTTACAGCGTGCTGATCATACGTATTCCAGCGTGCGTATTAAGATATACAGGCCTGTTGTGAACACACAGCTCCCTCCATACCCGCTAGAGGATGCGCAGGCCCAACTGCCGCCGCACAAAGCGGCGTAGGGAGGGGTTGTCCCGAAGGCCCACCGCCAGCAGGAGCAGCGTGAATGCTGCCAGCACCCAGACCAGCGGAGAAACCACTTGCCGCTGCGGCTGGGGCGCCGCTGCTGCATGAGCAGCAGGGGAGGCGTGCAGCTGCTGCCGGTGCGCGGGGTGCTGCGCTGGTGCTGGCTGCGAGCCCACTGGGGCGTCGTCGCAGTCTGGGAAGCGGGCAAGGGAGGCAGGAGGGGCAGCAGTGGTGAGCAGCTGCAGCTGCAGCTGCAGCTGTCGCAGCCAGCCAAACTGAGCCAGCCAAGCTGCTTGCAACACGCCGCTGGAGGCAGCTGCACAGCCGCATCAGGGGTCGGAAGCTCACACGCGATGTGCTGCTGGGGGTACAGCCGGCCAACCGCTCTTCACAGCCACTCACACACAAACAGAAAGTGCGTCTGCACGGCGTCCATGGCCTCTACCACGATGTACTTGTCTGGCACCTGCGGTGCAATGGGCGGTGCAATGGACAGCCCAACAATCACGGCCTGCCCTCTGATGAGGCACCTGTCCGGCCCCTGTGCCAAGGCAGGCAGGCAAGACATGATGGAAATACACGGGATGGCTTGAGGTTGCTGGCTGCACTGTTTCCCTGAGCCACACGGCTGGATCTCTTGCTTCACATGCACTTAGTCGCTCAAAGCGTGCAGCAGTTCCCCCCTACCCCCCAGGGACCCAGCAGCCCAAGCACGACCCCACAGCCGTGCAGCCTTGCTGGCAAGCTTAGCACACTGCACTTGCCCAGACGAGCACGTGCATAATTGTGATACAGCAGCCCGCACTTGGACACAGCAACATATGGCACACCAACTCGCACCAGGTCGCTGTTGTGCGATGACTGGATGGCCTCCCGCTCGACGCTGCACACCAGCAGGCAGCGCAGGCGGCGCCCCAGCGCGCTGCCCGCCCAGCCGTCGGCAGGGGAGCAGAAAGCCACGGCCACGGCGAGCTCCGAGGAGAGGTATATGCCTTTACCGAATGCGGAGCCTGTGCAGGGGGTGCAGCGGAAGGGGTGCAGCATGGTGGGCACACTTGGGCAGAGCGGCAGGGCAATGTAAGATGTCGGAACTTACAAGCATGGCAGCGAGCTGGCTTGCGTGGCAGGCTCAACCGGCAGCCTGAGCCTGCTCACCCGTCCGCTCCAGCCGTGTGCCCGATGCGTTGAGCAGCCCGTGGTGCAAGATGCTGTGCAGGTTCTCAAAGCTGCAAGGTGACGAGGGACGTGTGGAGGCGGGCGCGTGGGTGCGCTGAGCTCACGGCCCAGTGGCGCCGCAGGGGCAGCAAGGGGCAGCACGGCACCCCAGCTGACATCCGAAACGTCCAACAACCCCCACT
>RRZL01000083.1:871127-881282 GCA_006782975.1 Chlorella sp. Dachan | reverse complement strand
AACCTCCCGCAACCCCACCCCGCCTAAACCTCCCATCTGCCCTCCCGCCCCGCCCCCCTCCAGGTCTGCATGGCCACCGTCTACTCGCTGCTGTACGGCGCCCTGGGACGCAAGATCACCGGCGAGGCCAAGATCGCCTGAACCTGACAACAACCAGGGCGTTCAGCACGTGTTGCACCAGCCCCTGCACGAGCCCGAACCACCGTGAATGCACGGCCACGGCCACACCTCGCCAACTGCCCAGTGGCGAAAAACCCATTGCTCCACAGCACAGCGCGGCGCGCGGCAGATTGACGGCTTGCCGCGCGGCCGGAGCCTCAGCCAGCCCTCCTACCTGCAGTGCAGCCCTCTCTGCCTGAATTAACTGCAGCCCTTCTGTGGAGCGTTTTTTGCACAACGTGTATCTGACCCCCCTGCCTACCCTCCCTGTGCCTGCTTTTCCATTGCCACTTGATTTCTGTCCCCTTGAATTCCTTCTCCCGTGCCGCCACCACGTGCGCTATCTTTTGTGTCCCTCGTAACCGCACTTGCCGTCACTCAATTGGCAGGATGGAAGAGAAGATAGCTTTGCCTGGCGGGTGTTTGCAAGCAGTTGCGCTGGCCACTGCGGATGATTTTGCGAGCCGCCGTACCTGCCGCCGCACATGGCACCGCGGCCAGCAGGAAACCCTAGCAAAGACCATCCCATCTTGCTGAGGCTGCTGTCGCTGCTCCACCTTTGCTGTTGCCTCACCCTGCTGCTGCTTGTGGGTCTGCACAGTGGCCCACGGCTTGTGGCCAGAGTACCCTGGCGGCTTTGCGCTCCCGGGCCCGGCCCTCAACCACGATGCGGCCTGAGGACGAGGCGGGGTTTCATAGGTGAGGGGTTGCGAGTGCTCAAGGCTCCCGTGCGAGTGCTAAAGGCTCCAGGGCAAGGGGCCAGCGCCGCCGCCGCTGCTCTGCGGTGGAAAGCCGACGGATCCGGTTATGCGGCTGAAGCCGTTGACTTGCACCTTATTCCAAATCTGCATTGAGCATGCACGCAGGCATCCTTCCACCGTCTTGCTCCGCCGTTGGGCCGTTGCAGGGCATGGAACGAGCGCGGGGCGGCAACCGATGCCGTCGCATGCCGCCTGGCCTCGCGCCTCCACCTGCTGCACCTGCTGAAGCTGTGGATCGCCAACCGCCTGCCGGGTGAGGTGAAATGCCCAGGGGCAAACCGACAGTCTGCAGCGGGAATGCGGCGGTAGTGGGTGTGAACCCTGGTGTCCAGTGCACGTGCCCTCCCGACTTCCTTCTGCCCCTCCCTCGCCTGATGTGCAGTGCCCTTGCTGCTGGCCTGCCTGCCGCACTCCCTCATTGCGGAGGGCTTGGCGCTGCTGGCTGAGCGGCGCAGGGCATGGTGGGGTTTCTTTGTTGACCCATGCTTCCATGCAGCTGTGCATGGCAGCGCACCCTGCATCCTGGTGGGCCGCTGGCCACGGCAGGCAGCTCCGGATGCACACCGCTGCCCACGTGCAGCTGCTGCGTTGCTCCCTCCTTCCTGCTGCTTCCTGCAGGTATGTCCGGTATCGTGCAGCGCTGCTGACTGGGGCCCTGGTGCAGATGGCATGGATGGTCGCCAAGCTTGGTGCGGCGGTGGGGTGCCAAGCATGCACTGTGAATGGCAGGAGGGGATCTAGAGTGCTTTGGCGCGGCATGGTGAGCCAGCCCCATGCACTCTGCTACCACGCTACCGTGCTGCCGCCCCTGCCATGCAGCCACCGATGGGGCCATGGATGCAGCCTATGCAGGCCACCGGGGCAGCGCCGCCACACTGCTGCTGCTCCTGGTTCTCACAAACTTCACCATGGGCCTGCTGGTGCCCAACATTTACATGCGGCTTCGGCTGCCATGGAGCGCTGCCAGCCTCCTGCTGCAGGACATGCTGCTGGTGAGCGGGTCTGGTCTGCTGTGGTCTGCTGTGCCCTGCATGGACGCCACTTGGGCTGCTGCTTGCCGACTGGCCCGTGTGCATCTTGTGTGCCTCTCACTCATGCAAGCAGCTGCGTGCGAGTCCGGGCATCTGCCAGCGAGTTTTGCTGGCTCCAGGTATGGCGGAGCCGATCTCCCGCCTCTTCTGGGCCCTGGACACTGCACAGTAAGCAGACCTGTGGCATCCCGGCGGTACATGCTTGCGATGCGCGGTGCATGCTTGTGCTTGCAGCTGTGGTCCACCTCCGCCTCCAACCCATCCGCTCTCCCTCTTTACAGCATCTTTACATTGGCGGTGGCGCTGCTGCTGGCCGGCTCAGCACCGGTCACAAGCCCCAGCCCGAATGCAGCACCACACTACCTCCGCCAATGCACCACTATCAATGCGTGGACGTCTTTGCTTGGGATGGCGCTGGCCCTGCTGGCAATCCACCGCCTAGAGGGACGCGCCCGCAGGTTGGCTGGTGGCACAGCATGCCTTTGTGCAAGGGAAACCGCTGGAGAGTTTGCCTCTAAAGCCAGGCCTGTTCATGCCCCATGCCCCATCCCCTCTCTACGCAGGGAGTACGCCGCTCGCATGGCGGCTGCACAGCACCAACTGCCCAGCCGCATGGCACGAGAGGGGGCTCAGCCATCCATCCTGCCGCTGTCGGGCTGGTGGGCAGCAGATGTTTTTCTACTGAGCTGCTGCATGTGGCAGGGAGCCGCGCTCTTGGCACCCTGGCTTGCACCAGACTGATGTGCATGGACTTTGTCCGAGTGGGCTTGTTCGCATTACAGTGCACCAACCGTTTGCCAACGACACTAGTGGGTGTAAGTCTGCTCAATCTGCTGCACGGCGCCGATCCGTCATGGCTGCTCCTCACTGCTCGAGGCCGCTGTCATCTGTGGGAAAGAGTAAGCAGCAGATGGACAGTGGGTGCTCAGCGGTATCATTGCTGCCAAAGCCAGCCAGCAAGCAATCTTGCACGAGAAGGTACAAGCCAGGCAGCCGCCCACCTTGGGTGGCCACGCCGCATCCTGCTCTTCGGCGTGTGCCACTTGCAAGCCCTGCCCCGGCCACTCTGTGGCTCCCATCTTGGTCTCAGGGTCCACATCAGTTGTCACAACATGCTCTGGTGCCCGCTCTACCGCCCGGGGGTGCAGCGCCGCCTCCCACTCCTCGGCTGTCGGCAGGTGCACGCTCACCTCTGCAGCAAGGCAATGATACGGCAGCAGCACTCACCTTGGCGGGGCTGTACGTGCCGCAGCAGCAGCGCCAGCGCTGACGGCAGCTGGCAGCACACAGCAATCTATTTAAAAATGGCACACTCACCCACAGGGTCCCCCATGCCAGGCGTGTCCTTGGGCACCCCGCCGCTGTGCAGCGATTTGGACGCCTCCTCGGCCGCCGCCATGCTCTCCTCGTGTGCACCTGCCACCACCGCCTGCGAGTGTGGGGCATGGGAGGGTGGGCTGCCGGTGTGCTGGCATAGCAGGAGCTCCTGCCCTCGAGGGCGGCACTTAGCTGATGGACGTGGCGGACCTGCACTGGCTTGGCCAAGCTGCTCACGAGGCAGAGCCTCCCCCTCCATCCCTACCTTCCCTTCCCAAACACGCGCCTGCTGCACTTCCGGGCCTGCGCCACGTGCCTCTGCGCCCGCCTGCACATGCTCCTCGTACCCGCGCTGCGCCTCGTCCTGGCGGGGGCTCTCGGTGGTGGGGTTGCCTCGCGATGTCATCGTGGTGGTGGTGCTGCTGCTGCGTTTGGCGAGCGACAAGACAGGACGGAGGGTTGACATGTGCAGGCAAGAGCGGACGGCTGTGCGATAGCGGTGGGTCGCCGCTGCTTGCTGTTGCTACTTGTTGTTGCTGCTTGCTGTTTGCTGTTGCCAACATCCAAGGTGGCCTGACTGCAGCAGAAGGCCTGTTGGGCTGAAGCAAAGCACCAGCCTCGCCTACTCCAACAACAGCGAGAAAGTACGCCCAGGGCCGGTGATTCGAGCAGCAGGGAGCGGTCAATCGCTTCTGACTGAGAAGTTGCTGGCTAAGCAGGGCCGCCGCCCCGCATGGAACCCCCGCCTGCGTGGTGCAGCTTCTCCGCGGCGCGCAGCAGCAGGGCGCTCGATTGGTTGTATGGAGTTGGGTGCAGCATCGTCCCATGGATGCCTACACGGTGTCTACATGCTATCTGATGCGCCAGGTGCATGACATGCTGGCCACGCCACTGTGGTGCTTGGCTTGCAACATCCGGTGCCAACTTCCACCGCCCGCGTGGCAGCCTTGGTGACTCGCCACATCTGCTGGCAGCGATTACAGGTTCCAAATCAGCTTCTCGACTGCTAGGCCGCCTAAGCGCAGCCTGTGGGCCATCCAACGTTGGTTATAACCCGCTACCTGCGCGGGTTCCGGCGGACCGTTTGGGCTAGTGCCAGCTCTTGACAGCTTGACCGCGACTCAGGTGAAGCGGTGGCGAGCAGAGTGGAAGCAGTTCAGTGTTGCCCAGCCCAGCTTCCTTGCCGCGGCAGCGGTGGTGGCAGATCTGCTGGTGATGTACTGGGGCCAGCCGCCACAACGGGCTGCCGATCAGCTGGATCTGGCGCAGGCTGTGGTCACACTGCCGTGTGAAAAGAAAGAAAGAAAGGCTACGCCCTTAGGCGTGGGTTGAGGAAGCCGGCGGGTATTAAGCCATTTCGGCACCGCCCAAGCTACCGTTTGTTTTTGCCCATTTTGACTGGGCCGTCGTGTCCGCCTTTCTCGGTTGGGGGCAAGACCTTCCTAGAATCCACACCAACCATTCTTAACGGGGTTCATGCGACACAGCCACGAAGTGGCCTAGCAACGCTAGTGAAGGTTGCCGCATAAACACCGCCCCAAGTATCTCGGGGGGTTCGAACCCGCAACCTTGGGACAACGATCAAGGCCACTGATCCAGCTCGTTATTTAACCCCGCGGCCAACGGGGGGACTGCCGTGTGCTAACCTGCGCTGCGCCAACCTGGGCGGCACAAGGGAGCATAAGCTGCGGTGCAGCGCATGCCGCTTGGCGTGGTGAGCTGCGGCGGGGTGGGGGGAGGATGTGAGGGGGAGGGTGTGCTGTGGCTGGCCTGCTGGGAGTGTTGGGCGCTGGGTGAAACGCATTTGGCAATTTACGGCATGCTCATAGAGCCCACTTAGCCACTGCCCAGTACTGAGCACTCTTCCCTTGCTGCTACTCCACCCAGGTACTGCGGCACCACCTGCTCGCACGCCGACTGGCCGCAGCACCGCAAGGTCTGCAAGGCGCTGGGGCAGCAGCGCCTGGCGGCCAAGGCGGCGGCGGCAGCAGCTGACGCAGAGGCGGAGTGAGGCAGCACGTGAGGTGCTGTGTCATTGTATGCACGCTGATTCATGTGCATGGTCCCTTGTCGTGTGCAACTATTCGGGTCGTGTGACGTATGCAGTAGCGAACTGAAGCACCGCCCATGAGCCAAACAACATGCCTTCCGCGGCAGTCGTGCGCTGGGATGTTCAAACCTGACCAGTGTTATGGCATTGTGTCTTCTGGGTGGTGACGCAGCTGGCAAATTGGCACAAAGCATGCAATCGTTGGGACATCCAACAGGGCTGCCCGTGACCACCTGCCAGCGCCCGACCGCCTGGCGGCAATCAGGCCAGCAGCTCGGCGCCTGGCCGTCGGTGGTTGTGAGCCTTAGCACATCGGATCGAGCATGCTTGTGCTCGCCGCGAGCCACTCGGTTGCCCTACTGACGGGCGGCCGCCGCCCACAGCTCGCTACTGCCAGGCCAGGCAACGCAACCCAGCTGCGCAGGTCGCGAGCAAGCTATCAGCGGAGGCGGGCAAGCGCGCGCCCCAGGACTGCGGTGTGCGCCGCTGCACCTGCGGCGGCAGCAGCGGCAGCAGTACAGCCAGCGATGGCGACCTTCTTTCCTGCATCCGCATGGGTGGCCTGGACGGCAGTCGGCCTCGTTGCCTACCTCGCCTACTGGATTGGCCTGAACATGGCCATGCCTTAGTAAGTGCCGCAGTGAGTTCGGGCGGGATGCTGGACCTAGGTGGCTGTGGCTGTTGGGTCTCTTCCCCAACCTAGCGAGTCGACGCTGTGGCCCCACTTTCCACCGCCCTTGCCTGCAGCGGCCGCCCCGTTGCTGACTTTTCTTTGAAGACGGCTCCCCCCGCCATCCGCCTGCTCGTCCGATGCACAATGTTTGGAGCCCTGGCCTGCTTCTTCCTGCTGCCCTGGGCAGCCATGGCTGCCTCTGGGGCCTGGAAGGCGGGCCTCGTCTACTTCCTGCCTTCCATGGCCATGGTGCGCAGCGCTCATCTGCGGTATGGGACACATGAGCTGCTGCTTGCAAGGGCGGCTCCGAGTGCCCAGTCCACAGGCCAACTGGCCCACGGCATGCTTTTTTTTGCTTGCCTGCCTTCCCACCCATGCACCTGCCCCGCTCACGGTGCGATCTGCCCTTCCGCACCATTGCCCCAAACCCGCAGACTGCGGCCAACATTGCGGTGGAGCAGCACACCTGGCGGGCCGGCAAGCCACTGGCTGTGTACGCTTCCACCCCCGTCAACAACCTGTGGCGCCTGGTCGTCAGCGCAGTAGGTAAGCGTCCTGCGCAGCTGCACACTTGCATTGCAGTCGCGCCGCATGTGCTGCGGTTGGCCATGCCAAGGCTGCTTCCCTGCGGTGCTTGACCCAGCACCACTCTGTTCTGCGCATACGCCTGCTGGGCGGTTGGGCCCATCCCCTGGAGCATCTAGCACTATGCCCGCGCCCCTGCCAACCCCCAGGCCTGTGGGACATGAGCCTGCTGGCCTCCGTCCGGGGCGCAGCAGTGCACTGGTCGCTGCCGCTTCTGGCGGGCCTTCAAGGAGTGTTTTCCCTGGCAGTCGTGCTGACCATTGTTCCCACCCTGGTGTCGCAGCTGCCAGTGCGCAGCACAGAGGCAGAGCTGTAGGGTGCTCTTTCGGTATGCCTGCATTGGCAGCCCCACCCGCGCACTCAAGCACAAAGGCTGACCATAGGAACACTCAGCTGCACTGCAAACCCTGACTATTTATTCATTTCATGCTTGACAAAAAGTGGCCCAACATCCTCTTGTCCACCATCAGTGTAAATGCAGCAGACTCCTTACAATGCCTCTTTGCAAGGGTGCCTGCTCTTCTGAGCGGCAGGATGTGTGCGCAGCAGGGCGGCGTCATGAGGCCAGCCAGCCTTGGAAAGAGCTCGACACAGCTGGCCTGTGCCAGCCTATGCAAGCCAGCCGCAAGCAGCCCGCCTCACTTGTGCACATCAACCTTGTTGAGCACCGAGCGCAGCAGCTGGGCGGGGTCCCAATCCCTGCTGCCGCCCTCCCCCTCCTCCTCAGCTGCCGCTGCGCCGCCGGAATCGGGCGCAGCGGGCGCAGCAGATGCCGCCAGCTGGCGCAGGCACCAGCGCCAGCCGCACCGCCCCTCCTTGTCACCCGCCTGCAAGTGTGCAGAGGCGGCCGTGGCAGCCAGTCGGTCCTCCAACCATCCGGCAGCTGCACTGCCAATGTGCCAGCATCGCCTCGATCACTGTGTGTTCCTATCACCACCCACACCAGCTTGCCTGCGAGGCGTTGACCCAGGGACAGAAGGTGCGATGCAGCGCCAGCGGGTCCAGCGGCGACGGCTCCACAGATGCATACTTGGCTGCGGCCACCCCTGCCGCCGCCAACCGCTGCTGCCGGCTGGGCGGCACGCCGCGGCTACCAGCTGCCGCAGCTGCCCCGCCTACTGCCGCAGCATCGACACCGCCGCTGCCGCCGGCTGCTGGCGCAGCTTTGTCACGCTGCTTCTCAGCAGCGGCCTTGGCATCAATCTCAGCCATGATGGCATTCCAGCTGAAGTCGGGCTGCTTGCGCTTCTGGCCACGGTCCACTTGAGCGTGTGAGCCATTCGCAGCAGCGCCACTGCCGCCTGCTGGCACCTCTGGCTTGGCAGACTGCAGCGCCGCAAAGCCAAACACAGGCATGCTGGAGCTGCTGACGCCACCAAAAGGTGCTGGCGCTGGCGCTGCGGGCTGCTGGGCTGCCTCGGTAGCAGCGGCCCCGCTGCCCGCCGCTGTGTTGCCCTCGCCGCCGCTGCTGGGCTGAGGCGGCGCACCAAACGCAGGGGCCTGCTGCGTGCTGCTACCAAACGGCACTGCTGCCGCCCCCGGTGCCGCCTGCATGCTGCCGCCGGCAATGGTGGTGGCTATATCGGCAGCCACGTTACGGCTCACCGTCCTGGCCACCGCTGCAGAGGGCGGGGCATGTGAGCCTGCACCGGTGCGCCGCCGTGCCGGCGGCTGCAGCACCACGGGCTTGCAGTGGGGGAAGAAGGTCCACAGGCCCGCCTTTGCGCTGCACAGGCTGCACTGCAGCGCCGCGCTCTCTGGGCCGATGACTGGCGGCAGCCCTGCTTCCTCATCCGCCTGCTGCTGCCCCTGCTGCTGCTGGCTGCCCTCTGCTGCTGCCGGCGGCGCTGGCGCTGCGGTCAGCAGCTTGACGTCCCAGCCGCACAGCGCCAGCATGCGGGCCCGGGCATCGAATGCCGTGCTGCCCAGCACCGCCGTGCCCTCAGACAGGCTCGCCCGTGCATCGGGCCCAGCTTCCGGCTGCTGCTGCTGAGGCTGCCCCTGCTGAGACTGCTCCTGGCCACGCAGCAGCAAGCCGTCTAGCTGCTCCTGGCTGCAAGCTGCCGCCAGGGCTGCATACGGCTCCGCTGCCGCGGGCGGCAGGCACGCCAGGCGCTGCAGCGCGGCGCAGCGGGCGTCAAAATCACGCCGCACCGCATCCTGAAAAAGACATGCAGTGGGGAGCAGGCACGGTGAGGGAGGCCATGTATCGCACACACGAGGCATGCCTGGCAGGGCGGGACCGCCACCAAGCCACATTGCGAGTAGCAGATATGTCCAACATCCACGTGCCGCACAGTGCGGCACACTGCGGCCCCAGATCAGGAACGCAACCGCAGGGCGCACCTGCGTGAGCGGCGGGAACTGCAGCAGCGACAGCGAAGAGGAGCCGGTGCGCCAGGGGCAGGCGGCGTCGTGCGCCTCCCCCAGGCGTGCTGCGTGCGCTGCTCCTGCTGCCGCCGCCTCGTCCGGCAGCAGGTCGGCAGGGATGGGGCAGCTCAGCTTGGCGCGGCAAAACTGCGGGGGAGCGGGGCAGGTGCCCGGTGGTCCAGTGGTGCTGTGAGGTGCATCAAGCGGCATGCGGGGTGTGCTGATGTGCTCGAATCATGGTGCAGCAGCACACATGGCGGATGCTATGCGCAACCAATAGGAGGCAGCTCACAAACCAGGCCGCCAGCCATCCTGCCCCCACTCCCCACCTCGCAGGTCAACATGTCGGGTCCGGTGTTGGTCCAGCCGCGGCGGGCGCACTCCACAGGGCCGATGGCCGCCGGCTTACAGAACCAGGTGCTGCTCTTGAAGGTGGCCAGCCGGCGGAACAGGTCCCCTCGGTCCCAGGGCCGACCCTTGGCCGCGCCGGGGGCGGGCGCCGCCGCCACCGGCAGGCTCGGCTCGTCGCGCTGTGCCTGCAGGTGCGGCAGGTACAGCAGCCCCGCGAGCGCGCGCTGCATGCGCTCCCGCGTGCTGCCGGGCGTGCCGTCGTCCGCCATTGTCTGCGGCGAGCGGGAAGGGTGGCAGAGGAGAGTCGGCGGGGGGCGCAGGCCTCTGCAGGGAAGAGCGGCGGCCGGGCGGCGGCGGAGGCGGCAGGAGGAAGGGCGGCTGTGATGCCCCCCGAAGGCTGCACCATCGGCGCACCTATGTCCTGCTGGCGTGATCCCTGGGCGCCCCTGCTCGAGAAGCGGGCGCCCAACAGCGCTCAAACCCGAGCGGCAGCTATGGGGCGCGGGGCCGCTGCTGTGGGCTGTGTACACGATCCAGGCTGCACAGGGGCGGGTTGCAGGGGAAATGGCGCCACTCGCCTGCATGCTGTGCTCGCTGAGCAGCATGCGAGCTGAAGCCGGCGGCCCGCGCCTGCCCCGGCCTCTTTCAGCATCGGAGCCGCTGGCATCGACGCAACAGAGCCTTCAAGATGGGCGTGCGTACTCGCTGCCTGGGACTGCTGCACGCTTGGCTGCTGGGGGGCTGGCGCCGGCCGGCGGGCCCTGCACGGCGCCCTGGAGCGACAGCCGGCCCGCCTGGCGCCGCCGGGCCACATGCAGCGCTGCCATGCTCGATGCAGCCCAGCAGCGGCCGCAGCGG
>RRZL01000083.1:817589-870240 GCA_006782975.1 Chlorella sp. Dachan | reverse complement strand
TGGCTGACGCCCTCCCTCCCGCCCCTCCCTCCCCCTGTCCCTGTGTGCCCCTGCAGCGCCGGCGAGCTGTCTGCCGAGGAGCTGGAGAGCATCATGACCATCGTGGCCAACCCCCGCGCCTACAAGATCCCCGACTGGTTCCTGAACAGGCAGAAGGACATCAAGGACGGCCGCTACTCGCAGGCAAGGACGCGCACTGGCTGCACCTGCTTGTGCGCTGCTGGCTGCAGCTGCTCATGCAGGGCCTCTGCGGCGGCGCTTCAGCAGGGCGCAGTGGGAAGCAGGCGCATGCTGTGCAGCCTGGCGGGGAGGAGATGGAGTGTTCAGTGGCCATGTTGGCTTCATGGGGCTGAGACAGGTGTAGCAGAAGGCGGCCGGGGTGGCGCAGCGGCAGCTGGCAAACGGCCGCTGTAGCAGCGTGGCAGCTGGCGGCAGTAAGGCCCGGTAAACATTTCAGCAGGCTACTCGCAGCACCCCAGAGCAGACGACAGCGTTACGGGGCCTGCCAGGCCCTCCCAGCCCCCGGATGCTCCCAGGCAACGATTGTACCTGCACCCCTTCAGCACTCACCGGCGTGCTGCCCACTGCCGCCACTGTTTGTGTGCAGGTGACCTCCTCCGCGCTGGACACCAAGCTGCGCGATGACCTGGAGCGCCTGAAGAAGATCCGGTGAGGGCCTGAAGAAGATTCTGTGCCGTACTGCTTGGCTTCTTGTTTGTGTTTGTGACGTGTTTGGGGCGTGTTTGGGGCGTTCAGCTGCAAGCACAGGCAGGTTAGCAGGTGCCGGAGCGATCACCACTCCACGCTCCGGGTCGGTCACTGGCCTTGCTTTGCGCTTCTCCTGCTGCAGGAACCACCGCGGTCTGCGCCACTACTGGGGCCTGACCGTGCGCGGCCAGCACACCAAGGTGCGGCGCCGCCGCCAGCTGGGCATGAGCCCTGCAAGCTGCGCAGCCTTGCCAGCTGCTGCCTCACCCTCTCTTGCACCGCTTGCTTATGCTCGGTGCATGCGCTGCCCTGCTGTGCACTCCCCCACCCACCGCGCCGCTCCTGGCTCCCCCCCCCCCCATGTGTGACTGCAGACCACTGGCCGCCGCGGCAAGACCGTGGGCGGTGAGCGCCACTTGCTTTTGTGCTGTTTAGCAGCTGGTGATGGATGATGTGCAGGCAGTGCCTGTTGCAGCATGCGTATGTCTCTGTGGGAGCTCGCTGTGCCTATGCTCAGTGCTTTAACTGGTCTGTTAACAATTGACTAGTCGGCTGACTAGTGCGTCCCCCACCCTCCCCCTGCTCCCTGCAGTGGCTGGCAAGAAGAAGTAAGCTCCTTCTTGTAGGCAGCGGCCTGCGGCACGGGCGGATGCTGGCGGCTGGGTGACAGCGGCTGGCGCCGCCCGCGCAGCACACCCTCTGGCAGAGCCGGCGGCAGCGAGTGGACTTGCACCTGTCGTTGCAGCGCTGCCGCCGTGTAATGCACCCTTCGCGAGCCAAGAGTCTGTGTGGCGTGCCGGGAAACTGGCCGGCAGGGGCTGGGCAGCTTAGCGGGCGTCAGCGAGGCGTTGCAGGCTGCCGCAACAGACTAGTGTGAAGCCATTTGCATGGCGGCAGCACATGAGACAGACGGCTAACAGAAGCAGCAAAGGAGCAGGCACGCTACGGCTCAGCAAACAGCGAGGAGGGGTCAGCTGTGCAACAGAGGTTTTAAGGGTGGGTCAGTCAGATCGAGTCAAGGGAGCTGGGGACACATACACACAAGGAATGCGGTTTGGCACAGGGAGTGGGATCAGATATACAGGTGAGGAACAGTCGTACGGAGGGTGGAGCCGCCAGGCAAGCCGAGCACAGCGAGTAAGTTGGCTGAGAGCCGTGTTGCGCTACAGCCTGGCTGCATGTGGGTGCTGCACTCAGTCCTGCATGGCGCTCAGGCGCTTGTTGGCGTTGCGGCTGGCCTGCCGCCCCCGCCCCATGCACTTCTCAAGGTGCGGCGCAAAGCGGCCCGCCGCCACCTTGCGCCCGCAGCTGGGGCACGCCACCTGCGAGGGGGGGTAGAGGGTGCGCACGCACTGTTGCCAACAGCAGTGTGAGGCAGAAAGTTGATGGGCAGCCTCAGTCAGGGACAGCAGGGAGGTGCTGCTGACATGTTAAATGAAGTATAGTCTAGTCTAGTTTAACAGCTTAGCGCCAGCCCACTAGGGGCCCAATCTTCATGAGACTCAGAAACATGCTCATGAAGGCCTGTTCATGGAGCCTGCATGCCTGCGGAGGGCTGCCATACCACCCCCTCGCAACAGCCATGCTATCATGCTAAGCAGCTGCCCCTCGCCTGGTCGAGCGCAATGGGCGGCACCACGTTTCCAAACACATCCACCATGCTGCCCTTCGCCACGGGCGGCTGCAGTGGCGGCACGGACGGCGGCTGGGAGCCGCCGCCATTGGCTAAGCGGTGCTGCACATCTGCTAGGTCGTCCTGCGGCAGGGGGGGCCCCGAAAACAGGTCATGAGCATGAGCACGCAATGCCACCAGTTGCTGCATGCCAAGCCAAGCAACCATGCACTGCACTCCATGCACTGCACTGCACTGCACAGCCACAAACACTGTTGCAGCATCTTGCGCACTTCTTCTGCCCCACCCCGCCCTGCCGCCTCACCACGCCAGTCTGCACGGCCCTGTGCACCTCGAGCGCCAGATCGCCTATCACCTCTGCAGCGGGAGAGTGCGCAGCGAAGCAGTGCATGAGCAGCAGCGGGGAGCAGTTGCGCAGCAAGCAGGTGATGCGATGGAGGCGCGTGAATCGGGCAAACGCAACCTCCCCCATGCTGCCGCTCTAGCACCGCCAGCACTCGGCAGCCGCCACCCGCCGCACCGTCGATGATGGAGGTGTAGGCGGCCACCGTTTGTGCGGTGGTGCCGCCCTCCTGCTCCAAGTCTTCTTTGAGCCGCTTCACGTACCGCAGCCGCTCCTCCAGCAGGCTCTTCTCAAACGCCAGCTGGGAGGGTTTCAGCGCCATGCCGCGCGCATGCCGGCCCCAGGCGGGGCCTGGTGCTGGGTGTCTGGCACGCGCGGCTGCACGCAGGACGGCGGTGTGTGGGTGCGGCCTGGAGGGCAACGCAGGCGGTGGCGGCGGCGGCAGCGGCGGCGGCGAGGCACGCTCAGACGCCCCAAAGCCCGCCACTGCGTCTGCAAACCCACCCGGATTTGGTGCAGGTTACTCGAGCAGAGCTGCAGGGACCTCGCGCTGCCTAGTGCGCCAGAACGAGAGGCGGGGCGTGTACAGGAGAGCAGGGAGGCCACGGGAGCGACCCTAACTGATCGTTCAGCAGATGCTGGGGCGATTGAAACGCGTGGCAGGCAGGCAACTGATCACCACTTGGGTGCATGTAGAGAGGTGAGCCTCGGCTGAGAGACGTGCATTGCCCTTTCCGAGCCAACCGGTAGCCTCGCCCATCTCACCTGCACTCTTTTAGAGACCGGGGCAAGCCAGTATGCAGGCGACGGGTGCAGTGTGCAGCAGCTCCGCTGCGGCAGCGGGAACCGCCAGCCATCAGCGGCGTGCGGGCTTCTCGGCTGCGCTACGTGGCGTGCAGCTGCAGCAGGTGGCTGGGCGGGTGGCCCGGCGCACCGGCGCCCTGCGGGTGCAGGCTCGGGACTTCCCCAAGCCTGACTTCGAGGTGAGGGAGCTGCCGGTTGGCCTGACGCACCCCACACAAGCTGCCCAGCTCCCTGCCGCTATCCGCCGCCGCCGCTTGCGCAGCCCCGATGTCTCCCCCGCGCCCGTGGCCGCACGTTGCCCGCTCCCTGCACCCTGCCAATGCCGCAGGTGGAGAAGACGTTCCAGGAGATGCAGGCCATTTCGACGGCCATCAAGGCGGCGCCGCGGCCCAAGAACCCGCTGACCGTGGTCATTGCGGGCGCGGGCCTGGCCGGCCTCTCCACCGCCAAGTGCGTGGGGACGTGTGGTGGGGAGGGACGCAGGAAGCGGAGGATGTAGCAGCAGTGCGTTGGCTCACAGGAGGCTGGTGGCAACTGTCCAGCTTCTGTAGTTGTTGAACGTACAATGCTGCGCCTGGAGCACAGTAATGCAAACCCAAGATGCTGCCACCCGCACGGCAGTATCTCCGCCGCGCAGCCCCCCGGCCGCCACCCAACCAGCCCTGCCCACGCGGGCTGGCACCCACCCGCAGGTACCTGGTGGATGCGGGCCACAAGCCCATTGTGCTGGAGTCTCGCGACGTGCTGGGCGGCAAGGTGGCGGCCTGGAAGGACGAGGACGGCGATTGGTGAGGGCTGTTGGTCAACATGGAATCAAATGGCACTGTGCTGGGTGCTGGCAGGTGCCACTTGCTGCTGCTACAGAGCAGTATCGCATGTGGGCAGCAGGTGGCGGCACGCAGTGCAGTTGGCAGCAATGTGCCAGGGCGGTGCGGCGCCCCCGCCTTCAAGCTGGTCTGCCCCTCCGAACCCCGCCTGCCGCCTGCTGCCGAACCCCGGCGCCTCCTGCCGCCTCTTGCTTCACCCCAGGTACGAGACTGGCCTGCACATCTTCTTCGGCGCCTACCCTAACCTCATGAACCTGTTCAAGGAGCTGGACATTGAGGACAGGTGGGCCGGGCGTGGGCAGGCTTGCTGCATGTGCGTGGAGGGCTGCTTGCGCTCTAGGCGGGCCAGCATGTGCGCGCGGCTGGCACATTGCGGTCAGGCTGTTGGCAAGGTTGCGTTGGCAGCAGGCAGCAGTGGGGCGACTGCCGCTTTGCACTAGTTGGGATCGGTGTGTGCCCTCGTGCAAGGAGCGCCTTAGCGATCTTTCCCGCCCTGTCCCAGACACATACCAGTTGCTGGACTCGCGCCCTCCCTCTCCCCTCCTCCTCCGCCTCTGCCACAGGCTGCAGTGGAAGGAGCACTCTATGATCTTTGCCATGCCCGACTCCCCCGGCGAGTTCTCCCGCTTCGACTTCCCCGACCTGCCCGCCCCGCTTAACGGCATCATCGCCATCCTGCGCAACAACCAGGTGCGGTGCTGAGGGCCTGTCTCGCCTGGCTTGTGTCTCGGGGAATTGTGGGGCCCCGCAGCGGCTGGCACCGGTGTCATGCTGCGCAACGGCCAGGTGCGGCGTGGATTGCTTGGGAGACTGCATCATTGTTAGTTGCCATGCACAACATGCCACGCTTTGTGCTTGCTGGTTTGGTTGCACGACGGGCGGGTGGTGCTTACCTGGGGGAAGCGCGGCTGGGTGCACGCCCTCAGACCGGTTCCCTGCTGCCTGGTTCGCGCCCCGCAGATGCTGACGTGGCCTGAGAAGATCCGGTTTGCGCTGGGCCTGCTGCCCGCCATTGTGTTTGGCCAGCCGTACGTGGAGGCTCAGGACGATAAGACTGTGACTGAGTGGATGCGCATGCAGGTGGGCAGTTGGGCGGGGCCGTTGCACATGCGACTGGGAAGCAGAGCGGTTTTGCGTGACGGTATTGAACGGTGGTGGGAAGCCTGGCCAAGCCAGGGGAGTCTTTGCAACCCACAGCCTGCTGCTCAGCGGATTTGTGTGGGTGCTCTGGGGCAGTCTCCAGCCACCTGGGCAGGCAACCACCCGCTAGGAAACCAGGCGCGCCGCCCCAGTGCCCAAAGGTGTGCAGCCGGGTGCTCTCGCCTCCAGGCTTCTCAGCACCGCTCCGATCGACGCCTCGGCTGTTGCAGGGCGTGCCGGACCGCGTGAACGACGAGGTGTTCATCGCCATGGCCAAGGCGCTCAACTTCATCGACCCGGATGAGCTGTCCATGATCTGCGTGCTCATCGCGCTCAACCGCTTCCTCCAGGCAAGCCGGGGGTGGCTGGCTGTCGGTTCAGCAGTGTGTGGGGTGTGCTTATCGCGCTCAACCGCTTCCTCCGGGCAAGGCCTGCACAGCCAGCCTCGCAGGCAGCGGGGGGTTGTGGTGGGGTGGGTGCGGCGCTGCCCAGGTCGTCACCGCTCCCTCCAGGCACTGTTGTGGGTGGTTGTAGTTGGCATGTGATTCGAGTTTGCAGCGCCGCTGATGAGCTGCACCCTGGCGCCTGCCCTCGCTGCAGGAGAAGCACGGCAGCAAGATGGCGTTCCTGGACGGCGCGCCGCCTGAGCGGCTGTGCCAGCCCATTGTGGACTACGTCACTGGTGGGTGCCGGCTGTGCTGGCGAGACCTCTTGGGCGGGTGCCGGCTGTGCTGGCGAGCCCTCTTGGTGACTGCAGCGTGGCTTGTGGGGTGGCTGCCGATGCTTGCTTCCGCCGCGCCCTTGACATGGCCTTCATGCGTGCGTCTCTGCGTTGTCGCAGCACGCGGCGGCGAGGTGCGCATGAAGAGCGGCATCAAGAACATCGAGCTGAACGAGGACGGCTCCGTCAAGTGAGCACTGTGTGATGAGCAGTGTGGTTTCGTGCGCCTCGAGTGTTTCTGGCTGTTGGGGATCGGTATGGGGGTTCTCAGCCGCACGGGTTGCGCATGCTCCAGCCTCTGTCACCGCAACCTGCCCCCCTGAAGCTAGCGGCGGGTCGCTCACCGCCGACCTGTAGTGTCCCAACCCACACCTCTCCTGACAGCTCTGCCCTGCAACCTCCGCCCCCCCCCACAGGCAGTACAACCTGCTGACGGGCGAGTCGCTCACCGCCGACCTGTACGTGTCGGCCATGCCGGTGGACATTGTGAAGAAGCTGATGCCGGAGCCGTGGGGCCGCATGGACTTCTTCCGGTGAGCACGTCCGCGCTTTGCCCGCTGTGGCTGCCGTGCCGGTCGCGATGCCGTGCCGGTCGGGATGCCGGCAGGCTGGGTATGTGCCTTGTTGGGGGTGGGTTTGCGTGCTTGCAGGGCAGCCGCGCAGTGGACATAACCCGCTGCTGCCTGCCTGCCCGCCCGCCGTTTTGCCGACCCCTCCCCGCCCCTCGTCCGCTGCCTCCCCCAGGCGTCTGGACAAGCTGGTGGGCGTGCCGGTGATCAACATCCACATCTGGTTTGACCGCAAGCTGTCCACGGTGGACCACCTGCTCTTCTCCCGCTCCCCGCTGCTGTCGGTGTACGCCGACATGAGCGTGACGTGCAAGGAGTACTACGACCCCAACAAGTGAGGGGCCGGCTCGGCTGTTTGGTTGTTGTTTACGTGCTGGTCGGCAACCCAGTAGCTGGCAGCTGGCTGGCTCCTCCAACTCGTCTCACCTTCCCTCACCTCCCCCCGCCTCCTCCCACTCCCAACCCGCCCTCCCCAGGTCCATGCTGGAGCTGGTGTTTGCGCCCGCCGAGAAGTGGATCGGGCGGCCAGACGAGGAGATCATCGCGGCCACCATGACGGTACGCCCGGGGTGGCGGCGGCAGGATTTGGGCAGGGGGGTGCACCGATTGCGCACTGTGCCCTGCCATTCTTTGTACGTGCCTGCCCGCTCCCCAACCCGCTTCTCCCGCTTCACCCAACGGCCTGCTTCCCCCTTGCCCACCCCGCTGCACCTGCTGCAGGAGCTGGAGCGGCTGTTCCCCGGCGAGATTGCCGCCGACGGCAGCAAGGCCCAGATCCTCAAGTACAAGGTCGTCAAGACGCCGCTGTCCGTCTACAAGACGGTGCCTGAGTGCGAGCCGTGCAGGTGCGCCTCCGGCTTCAAAGCAGCAGAGAAGGCTGCAGAGTGGGCTGCCATGGGGGGCCGCATTACCAGTGCGGGGATGAATGGGGACCCTGGTGGCGTGCGTGGGTGCGCCCGTGCAAGCACACACCACCTAAGTGTGCAGCTGGGCGTCAGGGATGCCTGGTAACCGGCCTCACCAGCCCTGTCGCTTCAAATTCGCCTGCCCTGCAGGCCCACGCAGCGCACGCCCATCCGCAACTTCTACCTGGCGGGAGACTACACCAAGCAGGTGGGAATGCTCTCCGCTCCTGCCGAGTTCGCTCTCATTGCGTGTGCGTGCTGCAGCAGCTGTCAGCTGCATGGTCAGGCCGCCCCACCAGCAGCTGCGTGCCTTGCACGTGGCTTTGCACGGAGCAAGTGCCCCCACCGGCCCTCTGCCTCTGCAGCGCTACCTGGCTAGCATGGAGGGCGCCACCTTCAGCGGCAAGCTCTGCGCGCAGGCCATCGCGGGTGCGTCCGTGTTCCTTAGGTGCTTTGGGCCCAGTGACGCACCAGCGCTGCCTGTCTGCCACTGATCGCTGCCCTACTGTCGCCCACTAATCGCTGCCTCCCTGCCCCACTGGCCACCCTCTCCCCGCACACGCAGAGGACTGGAACACCAGCAGCGTCAAGCCCAGCCAGGCAGCAGCCAAGGCACCGGCCCTGGCGTAAGGCATGGCCGCCGCCGCCGCCGCCGCCGCTGCGTGTGCCGAGCTGCCTGAACCCGCTCCGCTTGTACCAACCCACGACGCCTGCCCTCCGCTCCCCAGTCTGTGTGCCTGTGCCCCCGTTTCGTGTTTCGTTTCGTCACATTGTGCCCCCATTTTTGCTGTGCCGGCATGGAGCTCTACACCTATTTTGCTGCTAAGCTCCGCTGCTCTCCCCGCTACCATTTCATTGCCCATTCGTCCCCGCCCCGGCCATTGCTGTGGGACCGCACTTGCCGCCGCTGCGCCATGTAATACGAGCAGCTGCCGAAGTAGGTACAGTTACAGAGAGGGCGTGCACCACGGCGTGCACCACAAGCTAATAGTACAGAGGACTGCACACCAGCAGACACCCAAAATGGCGTGTGCAACAGCAGCACCTGTGAAAATACCTCTGCCCTGGGAAGCCACTCCCCTAGTGTACAGGCGGCAACAAAGGGCTTGCTCGCACAGCAGCAGCGCAGCGGGTGCGCTCACTCTCCGATGCGCAGGACGATCTTGCCGCGGTTGTGCCCCTGCTTTGTGCGGTCCTGGGCCTCCCTGCACACCCCAGGGCACTGGCAGGCAGCATGAGTGTGCTGTGCTGTATGTGAGTAAACAGCACGTATGGCATGCCAGGGCGGGGGCGTCAACCGGCAGCCCCGCATCCCCTGCCCCACATGCGCGGCAGCCCCACAGTCACCTCCCCAACCGCCCGCCCCAGCCCCCACTCACGCCGCCTTCTCCAGCGGCAGCACATCTGCAAGGATGGGCTTCACCTTGCCCTCCTCCCACAGCTTGGCAACTGTGCGCGAGGAGGGGTGGGAGCATGCATGGGTGTTGTAGGGAAGTCGGGGTGCGAGGCGTGGCACCATTTGGGCGCAGGCCCGGCAGTGCAATTGATGAGACAACAGGAGCGAAGTTCCCTGGTGTTGCACCCCTTGCTCACTCTGGGACAGCTGGGCTCCATTGGGCCACACCGCCACCACTCGGTAGCGCGGGCCCAGCCCCAGGGCGCCCTTGAGGAAGCTGCGGCAGGGCCCACATGCTGCACAATTTCAGCCGTTGTCAGCAGCAAAGCTGTGGCTATCTATCTTCAGGCAGGCCGGATGATGCGCCAGAATCGAGGCACTTTGTGCTGCTGCCGACCGACTGCAGAAGCGCAGTTTTGCAGCGAGACAAACGAGACCAAGCCGTGATCGATTGCCTCACCCCTTTGCCATCTGGCCCAGGGCCAGGAAGGGCATGTGGTGCACGTACGTGCCGCTGCGCTTCAGCACCGACAGGCTGCAGGAGGGGGAGGGAGTCATGTGCGGGTTGTTGCAGGAGTGCAGGGTTGGTGGGAAGAGCACCAGGGGCGCAGCTCATCCTTGGCCCTGGCCTTGACGATCTCCAAGCTGCTTTTGAGTCTCCTGTGTGGCCCGGAATCCAACAACCCCGCTCCACCACCGTGCCATCTACCCTGGCTCGTATCAGCCCCACCTGCGCTGCTCATAGCCGTCCCGCACAATGGTGTCCAGCACCGCATCAAAGGGCTGTGCCTTGTACACTTCTGCGGCAGATGTGGGGAGGCGAATCCGGCGGCAAACTCAGGCCATCCTTCTGGATGCAATTGATGATGTGCCAGCGGCAGTGGCAGCAGCAGCCATGCCCAGCCCACGAGCAGCGCAGGCGGGCGCCCCACCTGCAAAGTCCTGGGTTGTGTAGTCCACCACTTCATCAGCGCCCAGCCCCTTCACAAAGTCGGCATTCTTGCCCGAGCAGGTGGCCGCCACCCACAAGCCCCGCACCTTGGCCAGCTGCAGGCAGAGGGCAGGGAAACGGGCTGGTTTGCAGCGTGATAGCCGCAGGGCGTGTGATTGGAGAGGGAACTGCCTGCATCACGTGCCCAGCCAACAAGCAGCGGCAGCGCCTTGCCTGGACCGCAAAGGTGCCCACGCCGCCGGCGCCAGCGTGCACCAGCACGCGCTGCCCCGGCTGCAGGCGCGCAAGGTCCAGAGCCTGCAATAGTGGGTAGAGAGGTCACACAGGCTCAGCACAGGTCGTGTTTGACAAGCTTTGATGGTCAGAACAGCTGGCTCCACTTCAGTGCGCTCCACTGCGCAGCCACCCAACCCACCTGCCATGCGGTCAGCGCCGCCAGTGGGAAGGCGGCCGCATCTTCAAACGTCTTGCCTTCTGGGATGCGTGCCAGAGCAGTTTCTGGCAGGGCGATACGGGAGGTGTAGGCGCCCACGCAGCGGTGGGTCAGAGCAAACACGCGGTCGCCTGGAGGGGCGGGGGCAGGGAGAGAAGAGGAGGGGTTGCTTGTCCAGGGAACAACCGGCAACGATGCTCGGCGTCCTGCTGCAGCGGACCACTCGTGCACAGCACTTCCAACTGTAAGGGCAATACACTGCAGGCGCGCAGCCAAGCGGGGGACGTAGCTGCCGCCGCCCACCCACCTGTCTTGAAGGCGCTGCCGGCGTCCGCTTCCAGCACCACCCCTGCCACATCGCCACCTGGCACAGCTGGCAGCCGTGGGCCGGCCAGCCCGCCCATCCCCTCACGCAGCTGCGGCAGGGAGACAGGAGAGGACTGGCAATAGACGGGCGTGACAGCAAGCTCACTTGCAAGTGCGCATCGGGACACCCCGGCAGCCACACTGCTGGGTGGCACGCATGCAGTGTGGAGCATCCATGCAACACACCCCTGTGGCTCGACCTGCCCACTTTGTAATCCACAGGGTTGACACTGGTGGCTCGGTTGTTGATGAGCACCTGGCCAGCCTTGCGGGCCGGCACCGGCTGGTCGGTGACCAGCTTCAGAACAGAAGAGTCGCCGTGCCGGTCGTACTGCACCCGACGTGCCATGGCGCCTGGCCTGCGGTGTCGGAATTGCGCTTCTAGTGGCGAATAATGGTGGCATGCAAGGGTGCCTGCCGAAAGGCAGCAGGTGTGTGCCGGCAAAGCGGCGGTGGATAATTCCGGCGCCGCCGCCGGGCCAGGTAGCGGCAAACACCCAGACGCGCTTTTCTGCCGGCCGCTTCGCGGCTGTGACCCCTGCTCGACCACACACTGCTATAACTCCCCAGGCCGGGAAAGAGCGCGCGACGTGGGCTGAGGGTTTGTGCAGGTCGTTGCGCAACCCAGAGACAACCCCGGGCCTCACCTACAAAGCGATCAGACAAGCGAATCAGTTCAGCGAGCGCGCCCCGTGGATGCCCTGCCTGTCCTCTATACCCCGCCTGTGCTGGCGCTGCGACAGAGCTGCCACAGTGTGCGGCAGCTGCAGCGGCCATACTTTGGCCTGCGAGCACTGCGCTCAGACCACAACAGCGATGGTTACAGAGCGGAATGATGTTGGTGGCAGAACAGATTGGGTGTAGGGAGGAATCAAACACAAGAGGGGGGCAGCAGAACGTAGCAAGCAGGGGGGAGCGAGGCGGGAGCAGCTAAAGTACAGTCAGAACAGTAAGAGCACGTGGCAGGAATGGCAATACACAGCAGCAGAGGCATCAGCCCCCACAGCTTATGCGTCGCCCGTCCGTAGCAGCTTGCGCTGCTTCTTGTTCTTCATCATGCGCTTGGCTGTGGCTGAGCTGACACGTGTGGTCACCGCTGCCGCCGCCCGTTTCGCCTCCTTCTTCGCCTGCGGTGCGTGCGGGTGAGACAGTGAGGAGAATTAAGGGGCAGGGGCACCTGCAGACGCGCGTTGCAGCACCAACACAGTCAGCATGCGGCACCCATGCCGCCGCATGCATGGCTTGCGGATTGAAGCCCGCCCAACAGCTGCCCCCCAATGCCTGCATGCCAGGCCCCGGCCCTGACCTTGGCCTCCTCCCGCCGCCGCTTCTCCTCTGCCGCCGCCTCCTTGCGCGCCGTGAGAGCCGCGCGTTTGGCGTCCTTGAACGCCTGCTCCTCCGCCTTGGCTTTCATCTTCTTCTCCCAGCTGGTGGACAGCTTGGGGTTGCGCAGGCTGCCCGCGCGCTCCCCCGGCTGCGGCAGGCGGGCACAAGGCGGGTGGGGGCAGCACCATGTGAGAGAAGGAGGGGTGGAGGGAGGGGAGGTACTGCGGCCGAAGAGTGGCACGGCTGGGCGCACAAGGACGTGCAGACGCGACCCATTGCGGCACCGAGAGTGTGGCGCGACAACCACGCAGCCACTACATGCCCCAGGTCAGCCCGCTCACCTGCTTCCAATCGCCACGCCCGCTGCTGCGGCCTACGCCCACCACGTTGTGCTTGGCGCGCTTGGCTGGCTCCGCGGCTGCCACAGGCACCGCCTCCCCCTGCTCCATCTGCTCTCGCTCCCGCTCCACCTGGGCACAGTGGCAGGGTGGTTTGAAGAAGGTGAGAATGAGAATGGGTTGGGTGGCGGTTACCGCCGAAGTGCGGAGAGCGGCAGAACACGTTGAGCGGCAGCGATGCTGCCCCTTTAGCAGCACAACAAGACTGCAATGCAACGGCCCAAGAGGCAGCAACAGCGGCCGCACATCAGCAGCCCGCAGCCAGCCCCCACCCACCCACACAGCCTCACATATGCCGCGCACCTGCTCCGCATACTCCTCCAGCTTGCGCTTGGTTCCCTGCTTGCCATACTTAGTCACGCCCACCTGCGGGAGGGCAACAGGGCAGCAGGGACGCTGTGCAGGAATGTCCGTGCGACTTTGGGCCACAGTGTCCCATCGCATGCCTCAGCTCGCCCAGTCCTCGACTGCAGGCGAGGAGGGCCGGCCGCCCAGCCCCCACCTTGTAGCCGCGCGTCTCGCTGGCGAAGTGGCGGAAGTCGTACAGCGGCTGGTGCTTGTACTGTGGCGGCACCGGCACCTGCGCGCAGTATGTGGCGGGGCGAGGCAAGCTGGTGCGGCTGGTGCGGGCGTGGAGCAATGTGCGGGCAGCGGCGCCAGCACTGCAGCATGCCAGAGCGAGGACGCAAGCTTCCAGCTGGTGCTATGCGGCGGGCGGCAAGCGGATGCAGGCCCCGCCAGCCAAGGGGCAACCCGGCGCTGCCGCCGGCGCTGCCGCCGCCTGCCGCCACTCCACCGCCAACATGCATGTGCCGCCGCCCCGGGCTGCCGGCACATGCATGCTGGCTGGCGCCCCACCCCGCCACCAGTCTGCGCACCTCCTCTGCTGCCGCGGACGCCATGCTGCCCACTTGCGGCTGCTGGATGTGCACAAGGGCGGCGCTGCGGGGTCTGATAACGCTGTAAAGACGTTGCAGAAGTGTACGGATGTGGTGGCGCAGCGTCTCCCGCTGGTTCAGCTCGGCTCGCGCCCATGTTGCGCGCTGCATGGACTCGGCGACCGAGAGGAAGGCGCCATCGCGCCCCGCAATCGCCATCACACGCTTCTGGGTAACGACAGCCGCTTTGCAAGCCGCCTGGCCGCGAGCCCCTCGCCCAGCTGACCCCCTCGTTGCCCTGCAGCCGCTCCGCTCGCATCTGATTGTCGCACGGGATCGGTGATCGCAGCTGAAGAGGCAGGAGGCGGCGCCGGCCGGCCAGGGCGGCTATGTCGGTGAGCGCGCGCACTGGGGCCCTGCTGGCCTGCCGTCGCTTGCAGCGTGCCCGCAGCGGCTTGCATGGTTCCGATCCCCGCCCCCATGCCCCCTCGTGCAGATTTTCGAGTACAATGGCTCGGCCATAGGTGATCGACTGGTTGTTTAGGGACTTGCAGGCCACCAGGCAGTGCCCAGGGGCAATGCGGAAGCTGGGGGCGGGCGACAAGCGTGGAGGCAGCAGCCTGGAGGGAGGTGGCGGCGGCGGCAGAGGCGTGGCGCCGCCTCGCCTCCGTGCTTGTTGCCGCATGCTTGCTCAGCACCGTCGCTCCTCTGCCGTCTGCTGCAGTGGCCATGGCGGGCAAGGAGTGTGTGGCCATCGGCAGTGACCTGCGGTTTGGCGTGCAGCTGCAGGTGCGCCGCACGCCCTGGGCTGCCGCCCGCAGCAAATGAAGGGGCCCTGCCTGCTGTCTGTCTCCTCTGCCCTGCGTAGCAACGAGCCGCCGAAATGCAGCTGTAGTTGTGCTTGCTGCCGCCTCCCAGCCTGCAAGACACGCTCTCAAAGCTCTCAATGGCCGGGCCTGCCCCCACGCCCCGGCCCCAACCCTGCCCACCCACCCACCCCACATTTGTCGCTGGTTTGTTGTTGCAGACGCTGGCGACAGACTACAAGAAGGTGCACAAGATCCACGACCAGCTGTTCATCGGGCTGGCGGGGCTGGGCACGGATGCAGAGACACTGTGAGCTTGCAGCTGCTGCGTGGTGCTGCTAGCTGGCTGGGTCGTGAGGCGCAAGCTGCTGCCGGGCACGGCTCGCACCGGCTCTGTGAGCTGTGGGTGGGAGGTGCTGCGGTTGTGTGGGCGGCTGCTGGATTCTAGCGCTGCGGCTGCACTTGCTGCAGGGCCGCCCCAATGCTGCCGGTGCGGTGTGCCCCTCCGGCCCCTGTCGCTGGCGGCAGCGCCTGCACGGCAGCCTGCCCCCCTCGCACCTGATCGCCCGCCCTTCTTGCTGCACGCCTGCCTGCTGCAGCGCGCAGCGCTTCAAGTTCAAGCACAACCTGTACAAGCTGCGGGAGGAGCGGGACATCAAGCCCTCCGCGTTTGGGCAGCTGGTGTCGGCCACGCTGTACGAGCGCCGGTTCGGCCCCTACTTCTGCCAACCCGTCATAGGTGCGCCGCGTGGCAGTGGTCGTGTGGCTGCAGGCTGCTGCAGCAGGGGGTTGCACGTTGCAGTTACCAACGCTGCAGTTGCCACGCCGCGGCAGTCATGTTGCCTGACCAGCAGCAAGTTGGCGCACAGCTCCTTGCGGACGCTTCACTTGCCCACATGCTCACCATGCTCGCTGCTCCTCACCCCAATGCCGCAGCTGGGCTGGAGCCGGATGGCACGCCCTACCTCTGCGGCATGGACAGCATCGGGGCACAGGTGGGGCTGGGTGGCTAGCTGGGGTCGCATCGCGCAGCTGGTATGCCTTGGCACCGCTGCATCCGCACCCGCGCAGCGCAGCTGGGGTAACAACCACAGCATTTCGAAGTCCCAGGCAGTCGGTTCAAGTTTCACCTGTCTGTCCGTCTGCCCCCCGCCGCAGGAGACGGCCAAGGACTTTATGGTCGCGGGCACCGCCACCGACTCGCTGCTAGGCATCTGCGAGTCGCTCTGGCGGCCAGACCTGGTGCGTGGCTGTGACCGGGGTTGCATGGGAGTGGCTGGTTAGCGCAGGCCTGACTGAGCGTGGTGGCAGCACCCAGGCAGTCCTACGGCTCAGGAAGCCGTGCCTGTGCCGCTGCTGCGTGCGTGGGGTTGCGCAAGTGCGCCCTGCTGTGCAGGGGGGTCGGCGGGGCCCGCAAGTGTGCTTGCTTCCGCAGCTCACAATCTATCACGTCTGCCCCCTTGCTGCTTCGTTAAACGCCTTTGTTGACTGGCTGCAGGAGGCTGAGGAGCTGTTCGAGACGGTGAGCCAGGCGCTGCTGAGCGGGCAGGACCGCGACTGCCTGGCGGGCTGGGGCGCCGTGGTGTACGTGATCACAAAGGACAAGGTCATTGCCCGCACGCTCAAGGGCCGTATGGACTGAGGCGGCGGCACACTCTGATAACCGGAGGCTGGGCATGCGGTTGGTTTGGTGTGCGCCTTCTCTCTGCGGATCAGCCAGGATATGCCCCCATCACGCGTGCATGCCTGCCGGCCCTTCTCTTCGTGGCTTTTGTGGCGGCGTGTGGGCCAGCCCGCGCCTCCAGCAGCAGCTGTACACTACCCCTACCCCATTCTCTCGGCACTGGCATTCGCCTGTAAACACCTGGCCACAGTCGGGATGGGTTTCCAGCAGAGATGTGAGCATCAACCTCAGCAAGAGGTCCAGTGCTGGAAGGCGAGGAGGCATGCGAGCCTGCTGGCGATGCTCTTCTTCTCTCCTTTCCACAAAAGCCTGCAAAATTTACAGCACGCTGTCCTCTTGGCTCTGCACATGCACATCTGCCGGCAACTGGTGCGTCCTTCTTGAAACAGCCTCGCACCCATCTTGCATGTCGGGTGATATCCATCAACTGGAGTAGTGAAGGCTCGTGGTGTGAAGCAGGCGCAGGCGTCGTGCCGGTCGCCGCACCCGCAGGTAAACAGACTCTCCAGTGCGTCTGCCCCAGTGTGGCGCAGCCCCTTGGACCGCTCTCCTGGTGGCATGGCAAGCCTTAGGCAGCCAGCAGGTTGAGCATGCGACTCGGCAGGGTGCCCCGCTGAACTCTAGCCGCACCCTAACCGCACACCCCAGCAGCACAGCTGTTTGAGAGGCCGGTGAGGGGCCCTGCACTGCCAACCAGTGCAGCACGCAGCCGCCACTCACACTCCACCGCCGCCACCGTCTCCGCAGGCCCACAGGCCATGGCAACTGCTGCCGACATTCCAGCGCTGGTGCGGCGCCTGCGCAGCGGCAGCTGGGTGGCGCAGCTGCAGGCAGCCAGGCAGCTGGCCCCCTTGGCGGTTGCCACAGACCAGAGCCCTGCGATTGTGGCGGCCGGTGGCATCGCCCCTTTGGTGCAGCTGATTGCTCCCGGCAGCAGCAGCACAGCCGCGCAGGCGCAAGCAGTCACAGCCCTATCTTACATTGCAGACCGTGTACCCTCAAGCAGGGAGGCAGCGGCTGCTGCAGGTGCCATAGCCCACCTAGCTGCTCTGTTGCGGTGCAGCAACTCAACAGCACAGGGAGAAGCCGCATGTGCGCTGGGCTTGCTCGCCGTACCTGACAGCCAGAAGGAAGCCATTCTGGCCACTGGCGCAGTTGGCCCGCTTGTCCAGATGCTGCGGAGCCAGGACGGACGAGTTGCAGCAGCCTCGGGCGCGCTGCACAACCTTGTACAGGGCAGTGGGCAGTGCTGTGCTGCTATTGCAGAAGCGGGCGGCATCCCTGCACTGGTAGACCGTGTGTTGGCCGTCGACAGTGGCAGGCAGTCGCTGCACAAGCCTGTCACTGGTATGCAAACCTGCGGCATCCCCCTCCCCTTTTGGCCCTGCGCCACCTTGCAGGCTGGTGTGGACAACAGACGGAGGCGCAACCTTCGCTTTCAAGGACCTTTCGTCGCTCATCGGTAGCAGAACTCTGAGAGCGGCGCTGGGGTTTGGAACAAACATCATTGTTGGTGCGCGGACGTGTCGCTATTGGCGAGGCAGACAATGGGCACCTCCCTTGCGGAGTTGTTGTGCACTGTGGTGCAGCATCCCTTGCTCAGATCTCACAGCTATGCAATTTCCTTCCATCCGGGCGGCTTGCAGTGGGGGACACGGGCTCCATTTTGAGAAGCACCGAGTGAGCATCAGTCGAGGGAGGAGGAGGCTCTGCGACCGGGCCAGTTCGAACTGAGTCATCAGTATCTGCCGCTCGCGGTGTTCCATTGGCCTGTGCAAGTGGCCACGTCCGGAGGGTCTCCCAGCACGGCTCCTGCCTCCCATCTCCCTGCCCACAGCTCCGGCTCGACCTTTGCTGTGCCGACACGGCCGACGGGCTGGACTACAGGTGTTGCTTGCAACGCCTCGCAGCTGGTACCCGGCGCGCCGTCCACCATTCTCGCCGTGTGCTTGTTCAGCTTAAGGGTAAGCCTGCCTGCGTCACTTGAGGGCAGCATCATGGTGCCATGCAGCGGCGCGCCTCTGCCCTACACTGCGACGCTCGCATCAAGGCTTGATACCTGCTGCCGCACTGTGGCCGTGCGCTGCCCCTGCCCACGCAGGCCCGCCTGCTGATCAGCACAGACGCGGGCGCTTCCTGGAACGTCACAGGCACCGTTCCTGTCAGGCCTGGAACGACGACCGCGGAGAGCTCCGGCCCCACCAGCGGGCGCTTCCTGGTGGGTCACACCTCTCTGGCCGCATACCCTGCTTAGTGGGGCCCCATCGAACCAAGGCAGGGGGGAGCGGAAGGGCCTCCGTGCCCTGCGTGTAATGCTAGCCTCAGTGCCCAGGCGCGGACTGCAAGCACTTGCCATGTGTAGGATGTGGACGAAGATGGGTGTTTCAGCCACAAGCTGCCAGGGGCGGTTTTGACTGTGCAACAACACGCAGCCCCGTCTCCCCTGCCCTTGCTCCAGGATATCTCCCGGGGATTCATGGCTGTTTCTTCAACGGCACAGCGCGCAACATTGTGAGCTTGGGCAAGGCTGTTGCTCAACACATGTGACAGTCGGAGGCCCTTCCAGCAGCGTGGTGCACACAAGCAAGGCTTGCCTTGCCACCTGCCCCCAATAACCTGCAGTGTTTACTACACCGCCGACGGCGGGAACAGCTGGACTGGCCAGACAGTGACTGGGTGTTACACCGCAGCAGGTAGGTTGTGGTTGCAGGCAGGCAAAGAAACGCCATCGGTCCACTTTGCCCTGCCTGCATCCCCACAATGCCTGGGCATGCTTCTATGCTCCATGCAAAGAGTCCTTGCCTTGCACAGCCTGCCTGTCCTGTGTGCCCACCCCTTTGTTTGGCCCTAGACAAACTTGCCCACGCCCACCCGGTGCCCAGGGAACTGCCTTCCGTATACACAAGCTCCGATCAGCAGGATGGCTTGGAGCGGCAGCCGTGGTGTGGTCGTGAACCTCTTCACTTCTACTGGTGTAGAGACCCCTGCGTTCGCCAGCAGCGTGTACACAACAGTGAGCTCGCTCCGCCTTCGTTCCCTGCCCCGTGGATCCTCCTTGCATGGATCAACTGGTGCAGTGCAGCCTGGCTGCTGGCTGCTGCTGATGGGCGCCGCGCCAAGTGCTGCTGTGTGTCCGCTTCCGTATGGCCTGCCGCTTAGTATCAGCACGCAGCGTCCCTGCTTTTCGGTGCATTGGGGGTGCGCCGTACCATTGCAAACCTGCTGCCTGACTGCAGCTACGGCAACCGCCTCTTCAACCTGCAGTGCACCATCCCCAGCTGCGCCACCTACGAACCAACAAACAGCTGCCTCTGCCAGACCTGCTCTGATGGTTTCACAAAAAGCGCCGATGGCATGGCATGCGTGAGCGGTGGAGCGAGAAGTGTTCATGATGCATTGGACCGACCTGCTTCACGGATGGTGTGGCAGTGCAAGCCATCCATTCCAGCGCCGCAGCGGCCAGCCTTGAGCAAAAGCAGCTCAATTGCCCCTGCCCTGCCCTGCAGTGCAACGCTGTTACTGGTTGCAGCGCCTACGATGGCGAGTGCCGGTGCACTGCCTGCGCCACAGGCAGACTGAATGCCTACAACACTCTCTGCGTAAGTGGCATGCCTGCTTGTTTTCGTGGCGTCTGGCCGACCTGCAGCACAGCTGACTGGCTACAACCCTTCCCCTGGTTTGCCGCAGTGCCCCAACCATCAACAACTGCATCACGACTGATGAGCTGGCTTGCACATGCACAGCCTGCAGCTCAGGAGTGCCTGTGGATTCAGGCAGCCAGTGTGTAAGCATGCAATGAATTGCAAACCGGGTTTCCCATGCATCTGCATTACATGACCACGGTTTGTGCCAACTGTCTAACGATGCACTCCAGCTATGCCGCAGTGCACAGCGGTCACCGACTGCACAGCATACGATGATACAACTTGTGTCTGCACCGCCTGCGACGTCGGCTTTAAGCTGGACGGCACCAGCTGTGTGGTGGTGAGAGCCGGCTGGGGCAGCAGGCAGGGTTTGGTGGGTGTGGGCCGCAGATGTGGCTGCGGCACCCAGATGCAGTGTTGCTTTGGGCTGCGCATGGCCATTTGGTGGTGTCTCTGGTTGCAGCAGCCAGCCTCAAACGCGCCTGCTGCACCCTGCCCCCATGTAGTGCGAGGTGGCCAACTGCAAAGCGCCCAACACCGCCAACAAGTGCCTGTGCGACGCGTGCGATCCAGACTACCAGCCCACTGGCGACAAGACGAGGTGCAGCTGGGTGCCGCGGAGCCCCAGCCCACCGGTCCCCTCCCCACCCACGTGCGCTCAGTTGTTGTTCGGGTCGAGCGCCCTTTTTCATGTTTTTTGTGGCTTTCCACCTTCACAGCTTTGAGCTTCATGCCGTTCACCCACGCAGCCCAAAGCCGCCATCGCCATCGCCACCGCTCCCTCCAAGCTCCCGGCCACCGCTCCCTCCGTCGCCGGCTCCACCCAGGTGAACAAGATGGTCTGGTGTGCATGATTGGGAGTCTTCTTGTGCAGCTGGCCGTGTTGCAGCATGCGATGCTCATGCCGCTCCCGCTGCTGCTGCCACTACCACTTGCAATGCCGCTGTCTCTGCAAGCATCGCTGCTCCTCGCTTGATTGTTTATTCTTCTGCGGCCCACACAGGCCTTCGCCGCCTCCGCCTCAGCCAAGCCCGGCACCACGACCCCCGCCCCCTGCTGCCACCCGCTCACCGCCGCCGCCAACCAGCCCATCCCTCATCATCAGCTATGACGGCAACCTGCCCATCCCACTGGCCAGCTTCAACCAATCGAGCTACGCAGCTGACGTGCAACAGGAGGCGCTGAGGTACAATCCCACTATCCCACCAACCGTCGTCATTGCCTCGGTCACCAAGAGCAGCCGCCGGCGCCGCCTCAGCGCCAGCCCCAGCGGTACCACTGTTGTTGCCACGCGTGTGCGGTTTGCAGCAGCAGATGTGGCAGCAGCACAGCGGTTCTATGCCTCGCTGCAGAACCCGAACAGCAACTTTTTGCAGCCAGTGTACGGCCCACAGGCTGCCATCGTCGACCCAGCCATCTGGCCGGCGCAGTCACCGCCCCCGCCACGTGCCCGCTCGCCGCCGCNAGACCGCCCGGCCGCCACCCCACCACCCGGAGCAGTGCGGCCGCCGCCACCGAAAGCAGTACGGCCGCCGCCACCAAGGGTTGCATGGCCCCCGCCCCCAAGCCCCCTTACGCCGGTGTCACGCAAGCCGCCACCGCCGCCGCCCAGGGCCCGGCCACCGCCACCGCCCTCAGTGCTGCCGAGCATTTACACGCTCAGCATTGCCCGAGCCAACTGCACAGGTGGGCTTCAATCAGGGATCCCCATGCTCTTATCTTACTTGCTGAGATAGGAGAGAAGGGGCCACTTGCAGGTGTGGTATCCTCACCTGTTTGCCCACCTGTTTGCCCTGCAGGCCCATCATACCTGTCCGCCCTGCCCTGTGGCAGGGGGGCTGGGCTGCACGTGCAGCAGCAGCAGGCCACCAGCCTCGTCCGCTTCAAAGTCGTGCGTGCTGCTGGCGTCCCATACAGCAGCAGCCTACTGGGCTCTCGCGTCCGCATCGTCAGCTACCCACGGGCGCTGGTTCCCACCTGCCCTGCCGTGTTGGCTCTGCACGCGCAGTGGACCTTCCCCCGCCCAGCAGCACGGACGGCAGGCCGCAACCCGCCATGCGACCGCATGACTCCCCAGCTGGGCAGCCTGGTCAGCCTGGGGGCACAGCAGTGGGTGCTGGAGGACGCCCGCCCGCCAGGCAGTGCCAGCTCCGACCTGCTGGTTCGCATCCGCACGGCGGTGAGGCTGGCGCAGGGGTTGCTGGGTTTCAGGCTTCAGAACGGCTGCTGGTTAGCAGTAACTGTCGACGCAGAAAGTCATACTATGAGTTGCCTGCAGCAACCAGCGGCTGCAACGCGGCTAACTGCTGCGCACGCTGTCGCCCTCGCCCTGCTCCCCACAGGTGCAGCCGCAGTGCTTCTGGTATCAGGGCGCCCCCGCCAGCTGTGCCGCCGGCGCCTCAGTGCAGCTGTACCCTGGGAGCAGCACGGCAGCGGCCACCGTGTGGCGCCTCACGCGCGTGGGGTGAAGCCTGCCGCCGAGTGTTGGTTGGCCGTTTGAACACCAATCTGAATGGACCCTTCCACTAGACCCTAGTAGCAGCTTGCAATACCTGGCTGGACCTTCGGGCACCTTGCAATCATACCACCCTTTCCAGCACCACTACCTTTCTCGTGTGCACCCGTCTCCACCACCCTCTGGATTTGCAACCATTCCTTTCCACCTCCTGACAACTGATACTCCCCTTCCATCTGCCCACCTTTCATGCTCAATTTCAAACCTGGTGCTCCTTTTCAGAAGCAATCGTGGCACGTGGGAGGCGGCCGGATTGTACTGAAGCTGCGAGAGGAGCGCGATGAAGCATGGTGCTGTTCAGTCCAGCCTGCCTTCTTCCCCTTGCTCCAGCAGTGAGGCCTGCCACCGCGCACACTGGAAGGCGCTCAGGGCTGAGTGCCTCCGCCTGCGGGCAGAGCAGCTGGGGGCATGGAATGGGCCACCAGCTGAACCTGATGACCGCTGATGAACAGTTGGGCCTCTGGCTTCCCTTCCAACTTCTTTGACGCTCGCTTTGTCGAGCCTGCTGCCACACCGCCCGGTTCATGAAACATGTTACACTGTGCAGCTTGCAGCATGCACGTCTAGGCATTGCGCATGCGACAGCAACAAGAAGGCCAAACAATTACGTCTGCAGTGGCCGCGGGGTGGCTGAGGCTTCGCCTTCTAACCGTGCGCCAGCTCAATCCACCCTGGCTCATTCCACCTTCCGTCCGATGAACCATTCCAGCCGACCATCCCCCAGCGGATCCTCAGAGCCTGCCCTCATCAGGCGCCCTGTCCCGGACAGGCCGCCCCTCATCAAAAGTCATCCTCCTCCTCCAGCGCCGCCGCCAGCTCCTCCTCCTGCTTCTCGCGCAGCGCAGTGGCGTCCTCAAACTCCTGCACCGCGCCGCCGCCCTCGCCGTACCGCATTGCCTTGACGGCCTGCATGGGAGGGGGAGGCGAGAGGAGGGCCGTGTGGTTGAGCAGGGAGGAGCCCTCAATGGCCACTGCGTGAGCAGCGAGCGGCAGGGAGGGCAAGGTGCGCCGTGCAGCTTAAGGGGTGCAGCATCATGGCGCACGGGCAGGCTTGCATGCAGGCAACGGAAGTGCGGCCCATGAAGCAAGCCCTGTGCGCGGCCCCCACCTCGTTGTGGACGTCCATGCAGAAGGCGATGCGCGCGTGGAAGGCGGCCTGCACACCAACGCACCAAGGGCAGCTTACGCATCAGCACATAATACGGCATGGTGCAGCAGCCCCCCCTGCTGGCAAGGTTGCAGACACATGCATGCAGCAGCCTGGGGTTCAATCAGCTTGACAACACTGTGCAGCAGCTCCGGCACCGGGAGCCGCATCAGACCAGCACACCCCAAGCAGCTCCAGCACAGGGAGCAGCACCAGATCAGCACACCCCAGCCCCGCACCTGCGGCTCGTCGGTGGCGTAGATGTCAGCGGGGCGGGCCGCCTGCAGCACCCCCGCCTCGTGGTCCAGCACACCCTCGATGCCGCCGTCGCTGTGAAAGCACATGGCGAGTGTTGGGACAGGGTTGAAGTCAGTATGGCAATGGCACTCTGTCTGTGTGCGGAGAAGGGCCGTAAAACGTCCCGGCGCTGGTCGCCATGACACTGGACAGCAGCTAGCCAGCCGGCCGCAGCCACACAGCACAAGCCAGCCGGTCCGGGCCGCTAATCCAAGCCCAGATGGCTGCGTACCGGATGGCCTTGGCCACGATGCTCTCGGTGTCGCGCACGCTGGGCAGGCCCAGCTTGGCGGCCTGTGGGACGGAATGGGGGGCAGGGAGCGGAAAATAGCACGGAAATCGGGCAAGGGTGTCCCGCTTGCTTGCGTGGCTTGGTGAGCGGCTGGCATGTGCACGGGTCCCCTGCCCAGTGGGCCGCCCACCCTGGCAGTGAGCATGAGCCACAACAACCATATCACCCCAACTCAGCACGTCCCGCAGCGAGGTGCGGGAGTGGACCAACGAGCAGCGGCCAGGGCCGACCAACTGCCCAAGAAAGAGGGCGCCAACAGGCACACTCACCACGTCCTGCAGCGAGATGCGGGAGTAGGCGAGGGAGATGCGGCGCAGGCCGGCACGGATCACCGAGTGGCGCAGCCGCACAATCAGGTTGTGGGTGCGGTCGGCNGAGGGGCGGGCGGTGGGAGGGGCGGGCTCATCCATGGGGTTGGTAAGCGGCAAGGACACTACAGGCAGGCAGAGACCAGCTGTTGTTTGTTTGTGTAGCGTGCTGTCAAAGTGCGGCAGCATCCACCAAACCAAGCAGCTGCGCCTTGCCTGCGCGTCGTGCTGCGCCGCCACGCGGGCAAAGGCGCTGAGGTCGCCACTGCGCACCGCCTGCAAGCAGGAGCACGCCAAGCCGGCTCGTTTGGGGGGTGGCCAGGCTGCAGTCGTGACTGCAGAGCCTGAGAACAACATTGATTGAGGCGCCCAGCGGCAGCGGCAGCAGCGAGCACTCGCCTGCGTGATGTCAAAGTAGGGCACCAGCTGCTGCGCCCAGTCGGGTGCCGTGAACTCGGTGCGGTCGGGCACCTCGCCCAGCAGCAGGCGCACCTGCACAGGCAATGGTGGTAGGAACAGGGCATGGTGATAGGAATGCCTGGACTCAGACCGCAGTGCTCACAGCGCATAGGGGCCAGGAGCTATAGTGCTGCACGAGCCGGCAACCGGCAGGCAGCGACGCCGCCATTTTCTGGCCACGCTGCTGGGTCAACAAGCAGCAGGAGCGCACCAGCACCAGCCATTTCTGCACCGCGACTCGGAAGCCGACCGCCGAGGTGGGGGCCTGCAGTGGCAGGGGCGTGCTGGCAAGCATCAGCCAACGGCAGCTCTCAAGCTCGTGCCGGTTGTTTGTTTGTGCAGAACGACGCTCCGGGCTGTCGCTGCCAGGGTGCACCTGCATCCACCTCGTTCCCCTAGCCGCATCACCAGCGGCGGCAACAGCAGCGGCCCACCTTGCGTGCCGCCTGCTGCAGGCAGTCCTTGGCCTCCGAGTACTCCAGCTGCGAAGGAGGCGGAGCGTTGGGGAGGTGTACCCCATCTTTTTGGACTGATTCGGGGGACCTGCTCGCTGCCCCAGCTTGCAAATTGCAGACACCTGCCGAATCCGTCCTCACCCCCACGCAGCAGCCCAGCCAGGCGCCCACCTGCACGGCGCGGATGCGGCCCAGGTAGTACAGGTAGCGGCACTGCTGCTGCATGGAGCGCGAGGCCTCGGGGCGCTGCGCCTTGGCACGCAGCCGCTCCGCCTGGTGGGTGGGCACAGGCGGGATAAATAAAATATTTGCTTGCCAAGGGACATGGTTGAACGGACCGGAATGCAGCATCTAATGGAACGGCCGACCATTGTTGGAGGCTGGTCAGCAGCAGCAGATGTCGGACGCGCCGCAGCTCGATCCTTGCCGACCACGCAACTCCACCACCAGCACCCCACCCGGTCGCACAGGCTGTCTGGCGCAACAGATTGCTCGCGCTTTGCTTGGTTCCAGTGGCAAAACCGCATTAAACAACTCAATGGTAACCCACCTGGTCGTACAGGTTGTCAGCCAGGTAGGAGCGCAGCAGCAGGTTGAGCAGCGTCTCGGCGCCCAGCTCGTCGTGGCGCAGCACCGCGGTGCGGTGCAGGCCCAGCAGCGAGGAGCGGATGGAGGCCAGGGAGCCTGCAAGTTGGTGGCGAATGGGGGGGGGGAGAGAAGAGGAAGGATGGCTGACAGAACGCGTGTGGGTGCAGGCCCAGCAGCGAGGAGTGGGTGGAGGCAAAGGAGCCTGCATGTAAGGAAGGCTGAAAGCCCAAGGGGCACACCAAACCGCGGGCACCTCATGGCAGGCAGCCAGCTGATCACCACAAGCAGTCGGGAGCACCCTTGCAAGCAGCACGTGTGCGCCTCACCCACCCCCTGCTGCCATGGCCCAAAGCAGTGCCGGCAGCCACCCACCCATGCGCTCGTGCGCCAGGGACAGGTACGAGTAAATGCGGGCACCCAGCACATCCAGCGTGCGGCGGTTCAGCCCCGACAGGCGGTCCACCGCAGCCCCCGCCACTGCCTGCGCCTGCAGATGGATGCAGGGGGAGCAAGGGGGTGCGGGCAATCGATGTAGGCTGATGTTCAGCGGCACTGCTGGTCATGGCCAAGGTCCCAGGTGGCAAGGGGACATGGTCCCTGGCCTGCTGCCGCAAATCCAGCAATGGCCACAGACTGCACCCGACGCGACATCATGCCATGACGCGACATCATGCCATGGCAAGCTCAGGACCCTGGCTGCTGCCCCTACCTGCTCGTACTGCTTGCGGTCTAGGAGGAACATGAGGGTGAGCAGGTAGGCGTAGCTGCACTCAGGGAAGGCGCGTGCACACTCGCTTCAATAGTGGGCAAGCATGCAAACAAGCCGGCATGGCGCGACATGCAGCCACATGGCACTCGCTTTTGCAAGCGAGTTTGCAGCAGGTGCGGCACAGCCCCGAGACGGACAGGCAGGCAGACAGCAGCACCGCTGTAGCACACCCACAGCACATCCAGCAGAGGCTCACATCTCGACCTCGGGCAGGCCGCTGGGCGGCGGCGGCGGCTGCGTGGGCGCCTCCTCAGCCGCGGAGCCGTTGGTGGCATCCCCATCTTCCATGGCGCTCTCCCCCGCCTGCAGATGGCATGGGAGGAAATGGGGGTGAGGGTGGTGTGGAGGGATGCACAGCAGCAGCCTCCATGCCGGCTGGAGATGGGGCATGTGCAGCATGGGCCATGCACACCAAGCAGCATCTCATGCAGGCAGCACCCAGCAACTGCACCGGCACGCCATGCCTGCCCTCACCCCTGCACGCCATGCCAGCCCTCACCCCTGCACCCGCACCTGCTTGACGGCGGGCACCAGCTGCTGCAGCGCGGGCGCGTCTGCCGGCAGCGCCCCCTCCAGAAATGCCACCAGGTCGGCGGCGGTCAGGCGCCGGCGCACCGCCGCTGTGTGGCGCAGCACGCGCCCAAACAGCGTGCGTGTCTCCTTCTGCGCCACTGCCTTCTCAATCAGGGCGGCGTTGGCGCGCAGCACTGCCAGGGGCTTGGGCGGCGGGGGAGGCGCCGTCGGCTCCTCGCCCTTCTTGCCGGCGCCGCCCTCCTGCCCCTTGCCCTCTTTCTCCTTGCCGGGCGCCTCGGCATCCCGCATCTCCACCTCCTTGCCCATGGTGCGCCGCTGCCTGCTGCCGGGCTGCCTGCCGCCGGGCTAGCTACGGGGCGGGCCTCGCCCGCAGCTGAACCGAACCGAACCGCCGCGACAGGCGGCCGCCGCTCGCGCCGCGCTGCTGTGGCCTGCAGGGAGGCGGGAAGGCGACAAGCTCCCGATCAGGCGGCCCCGATCCGCCGCGGGCAGGCTGTGGGAGGCCCAGAAGGCGGCGGAGCGGTGATGGTCGCCGGCCTTTGCAGGCAGCCAGGGCCGCTGCGACGGGCCTGCCAATCGCCACGTGCCGCGATCGCGTCGCTGTACCTCTATCAGCCCCCCAGGCCAGCCTGTGCGCCCGCACCTGAGCGGGGCGGGTTGCCAAAGCGTGCGACTGTGGTCTGCGAGTGATCCAGCCCCCTGGTTGGCTGCGATCTGCGATGCACTGATAACTGCGGAGCGCTGGCTGCACGCCATGCCCTCCCGCCTCCATGCCGCTGGCATTGCCAAGGGCTCGCCCAGGGGCGGCTTGCACCTTCTGTGCGACATCTCGGTGCTGCTCTAGTGTCGGAGCAGCGGCCCCGCAATCCCAAACCCCTGTCTGCCCCGTTGCCAGCAGCGAACTTCAAGCCCTGCGTCTCGCCCCAGCCTCTGTCCCCCTGCTCGGGATCCAATCGTCGCACACATGCTCTGAGCGGGTCCAGTGGGGCTGCAGCCTCCAAACCGGAGAGCTAGCCATGAACTCGCCCCTCTCCGTGTTTGTGGCCCACTCGGGCAAGAATGTGGAGCTGGCGGTAGGCCCGCATGCCAGGTGAGCGGCGACCAGGCCGTGGCGACGCCAGGGGGCGCTCAGGCTGAGGGCGCCTGCGCGGCGCCGCCGCCCGCCGGCGCCTGCTCACGTCCTGGGCCCCTGCCCTCTGCCTCGATGCAGGGTGGAGGCGGTGCAGCAGACGCTGGCAGACCTCACGGGCATTGCACAGGGGGACCAAATCCTCATGTGCGAGGGCGCCCGACTGGACGGTGCACGCCAGCTCTCCGCGTACGGCCTGCCATGGGTGAGAGCGGTTGAGTGCCAGTTGCGCCCGCCGGTACGGCGCCCTTGCCTGCACCGGTCAGCAGGGCCCGGTTTGCGTGCTCGGATAGTTTGCAAGCACGACATGTGCCGAGCGAGCCGCCTGGCAGGGGCGGTTGCTCGGTTGCCTGTCTGGTGAGCCCCACCTGGGTGGCCCCACCTTGCTGGTGCCACTGCCTCATGCTCAATCTCCCTACTTGCCTCACACATTGCCGCCTGCCCCCTTCCAGGCCGGCGAGGGCAAGGTGCCAGACGTGTTTCTGTACAGCCGCGCGCACCTGCGCGCGGATGCGCCGCTGACGCCATCCGAGGTGCTGCCCGAGTGCCCCCTTGACTGTGAGACCGGCTGAGCCTGATGTGTTGCAATCTGAGGCCGGCTGGGCCTGATGCATTGCCAGCGGGCGCCTCCCTCTCTGCATGCAACCCCTGTGGCCCGCAGCCAGCTCTGTTGTGCGTGTTCGCTTGGCGCATGAGCGTTGCTGCCTGGGCCAAGTGCAGTTGGCGGGTGCACTCATTGTGGCACACCCGTTTGCTCATCGTTTGTGTCCCGCATGTTCCAATGTCCTGCAGTGAGCGGGCTTGAGGGCATCCGGTCGGCGCGGCACCTCCTGGACAGCGCGGGCAGCCCGCTGCTGCGTGCGCTGCCGGACTACCAGCGCCAGTTCCAGGAGCACCTGCTGCAGGCCACCGCCCGCCATGAGGCCAGCCAGCAGCGGTGCGCAGGGGCGGCAGCTGTGCCGCTTGTGCCCTCCATGGGTTGCATGGCAGCAGGGCGTTGTGGAGGGGTGTGATGCAAGTTGCTGGCGGCCTTCGCTTGTTGCATGCTTGCCTCCTGTCCCGCTGCCGACTGCACCCCACCCCCTCATTGCGTGTACCCGCAGCATGGCCACCTGTGCACGGCTGGTGAGCGAGCAGGAGGTGCAGGCGCTGTCCATCGATGCGGCCACCAGCAATGTGGAGGCGCACTACGCGTACATCTGCGACGCATTCCAGGCGTTCATGCAGCGATATGCGCAGCAGGCGGCGGCGCATGCGGGTGAGGCGCTGGGAGGGGCGCACCCACCCGCAGCAGCATGCACGCCTGCACCTGTGCTGCGTGCCCAGTTCCTGGTCTGCATTTGATGCGCCATCCACCCTGCTTCCAGCCCACCCCGCATGCGTCCTCACGAGCTTGCTGCCTCCTCCTCCCCTGCCCTGCAGATGTGCTGGCCCGCTTCGAGTCTGACCTGCGCTACCTGGCGTCAGTGGAGCTGCACCCAGCGCTGCGCTCATCTGCATCCAGCAGCCTGACGGCCAGCGGCGGAGGCGGTGCAGGCGGTGGCACCGCCGCCTGTAGCGCTGTGTCTGCTGCCGCATCCGCCACCTCGGCTGCGTCCAGCATTGCATCGGCAGGCGGCACCAGCGGCTCCCTAGGCGGCGCCCCCACGCTGCTGCAGCTGGTGGACGCTGCGGCGCTGCGTGAGGCGGCGGCGGCGGCCAGCCGGGGACATGCCCACTTTTCGGGCAAGGTGGCGGAGCTGGAGGGACTGTTTGGCGCGCTCAAGGGCGAGCTGGAGGCGCTGTTCATGCAGGTGGGGTTTTGCTGCCCCAGATCTGTCGCCTTTCTTGTTGCTGGGCAGTAGGCATGCCGGGGACGCCGCTTTGGACAATGGTGGTTCCTGCCTGGGGCCTCCAAGCCGCACACGTCTGACCATGTCGCAGCTGCCCTGTCACCTCCTTCCTCATGCTGCTTCGCGTTGCATCCTCACTGGCAGGCCCCCAGCGTGGACCTGGAAGCGCTGACCCGCCAGCTGGAGGAGATGCACGGCCAGGTGGACGACCAGGTGAGGGGGAAGAAACAAAGGAAGAAAGAGTACGCCTTGGGCATGGATTGAGGGGGCCAGCTGTGTAATGAGGGGGCTGAGGCACGATCGCGGGTTGGGCGTGGCGTGGGGGCGGGCAGGCGCCGCTGTTGCTGCGTACAGTACAGTAATTTGGGCTTCCGTGGTTGCATGCACACGCCGACCACTGCGCCCACCCCGAACTGCAGGCCCCCATCGTGGCCGCCCTGTCCAGCGACTTGGGCAAGGTGGCGCAGCTGGTGGAGCAGGCGGGGGAGGCGCTGGCCTCCGACCCCGCCGCCTCTGTGCAGGTGGGCGGCAGGAGGGTGCTTGGAGGGGCAGGTGGCTGCTTCTGTGGGCCTGAGCAAGCCATGGACAGCGGACTTGCAGGCAATCTGTGGCGGAACGTGTGTTGCTGGCTGCAGCTCGCCCATTGCGCCCCATCCTCCCATCCTCCTCCCCCAGGTGTCGGACGCTGTGCACATGCTGGAGACGATGCACGAGACGCACGTGGCGCACCTGCTGCCCCGCGTGGCTGCCTGCCACGAGGCGGTGGAGGCCTTTGCAGCCAGCTGCCTGGCTTGCAAGGTGGGCGGGTGGGGTGCCATGCGGGCGGGGACGCTAGCTGCATGGTGCAGGGCGGACAGTGGCAGAGGAGGAGATGGCTCGCAATGTGGCATGACCTAGCTGCTGCCCGCTTGTCATCGCTTATCACCGTTATTCGCCCACCTCCATCTGGATGCCCTGCCACAGAACGCGCTGACGCGGGACGTGTTCAGCCAGCTGCGCACCATCTCCAGCCAGCAGAGCAAGATCCGGGAGATGAAGAACCGGCTGGCGCTGTTCAGGTGGGGTTGGGCGGAACATGTGCAGCCTGGGTGCCCTGCTGTGTCTGGAGGCTGGTCCACCCTGCACATCCGACAACTTCGGGCTGTGGTTGGCGAACATGGCATGCCTGAAGCAGCCACCTCCATTTCCATCCCCCGACCCATGCCCGCTCGGGTGCCCAACTGCCCGCAGGGAGGCGCTGGCGCGGCAGGAGGCGAGCGTGCAGGAGCTGGTGGTGGTGCGCCGCGTGCCCGCAGCCTACAAGCAGTGCCTGGCGGAGTGCGTGCGCAGGTGCGAGACGCGCCTTGCTGCCTGTGGGCGGCTGCTGCTTCTGGAACGGTTTGGGGCCATGGTTGCCGGACCCCCGGTCTCCCATGCGCAGTTGCAATCCAACCCCGCATGGAGGCCTGCATGGAACAGCACGCTCACAGCATGCGCGGTTGTTCCTGGCATGCCTTCCACAACGGTGCCACTGCAACGTGCTTATTTATTCCTGCAGGGGCGCCTTCATGGAGAAGTACGCCCACAGCGCGGCGCAGCTGGCGGAGCGCATGGGCGCCTTTCGCGAGAAGGAGCTGGCCATGCGGGACGCCTTCCGCAAGCACGTGGAGCGGTGGGTGGCCTGGGCTGCCTGGCCCGCTGCTGGGCGCACCAACTTGTGTCGTCGTTGGCCAGCTTGTGTTGTCGTTGGCCAGCTTGTGTCGTCGTTGGCCAGCTTGTGTTGTCGTTGGTTGCGTGTCTGGCCCAGTCGCTTTCACCCCTGGTTTGTCTGGATTGGCGACCAACTACCAAACCAACCAGAGCCCTGCACCTTCCCTTTCTCCGCAGGCTGATCCCTGGCCAGCTGCTGGAGCGCATGGGCCTGCTGGAGCAGCCGCCACACTGCCAGGTGAGCCAGGCCTGGCGCGACGGATGTTGCCACAGATGCCGGCCCTGCCCTCTGGTGGTGCAGCTGGGCTGGGTGGATCAATTCGTTGGGATGGCAGGGATCCACAAAGCACTGCGGTGCCACTGCCAACTTGCCTGCCTCTCTGACCCCCCGCGCAACTCCGCTGGTTCCTCCCCTGCTCTGCCTCTGCGACACCTCCGCGCTGTCCACTGGCTCCTCCCCTGCTCTGCTGCAGGTCAGCGTGTCGGCTGCAGAGGGCGAGCGCCTGCTGCCCGTCACAGTGGACGATGTGCGGCGCATCCAGCTGCCCTGGGGCACCGCCTCGCTCCTGCCCCCCGCCCAGCCAGCCACCGCAGCGGCTGCCTCGCCTACAGCCACTGCAGCAGCGGCAGCAGCAGCAGGTGCTGGCCCCAGCGGCAGCGCGCGCGGCAGCCGGGAGGCCTCAGCAGAGCCGCGGCAGCCACAGCAGGCCAGCGAGGCGCAGGCAGCGGAAGTGGACATCACCGCTTCGCTGCAGCTAGAGAATGCCAAGCTGCGTGCTGAGCTGGCATCCCAAATTGCGCTGGATTGCATCCGCACAGCCCAGCTGGCAGCCGCCAGCGGCGGCCTGGCAGGGCTAGCAGCCGCACCCCAGCAGCAACAGCAGCCGGCGAGCGCCGGTGCGTCTGGGCAGGCGTCGCCTCAGCTGGCTCAGTCGCTTGCCGCCAGCAGCGCCCAGGCTAGCACCAGCGCAGCAGCGGTCGCAGCAGCTGGCGCGCTGCCGCCGGATGCAGCACAGCGCTTCGAGCGGGCGCTTGCCGCCAAGGAAGGTCTTGTGGCTGAGCTGCAGGCGCAGCTGGGCGGTGCACGACAGCAGGCAGCCAGCTACGAAGCTCGCATTCGGCAGTTGGAAGCGCAGCTGGGCTCCATGGCTGCTGCAGCCGACGGCTGCTCTCGGGAGCCCCTGCTGGCTGGCTCTGGGCTGCTGGCGGCACGTGCAGCAGCCGAGGGGGAGGCTGTGGCACCTGCAGTGCCCACGGCAGGGCTTGCCCCGGCTGCACCTGCAGCTGCAGACCCTGCTGGCGCGGCTAGCAGCCAGTCGCAGCAGCTTGGTGGCATCGCCGGCCCCAGCAGCAGTGCTTCGAGCAGCCATGGAGTGGCCCTGCCGGCCTCTCCCAGCGCACAGCAGGCGGGCGCGGCAGCAGCAATGGAAGCCGCCCTTTCAGCCTCGGTCGATGCAGCTACTGGCTCCTCTCTGGCTGGCTACCTGCACGCTGCTGAATCAGCGTCCCGCTCCCTTGGCCCCAGCTCCTCCCTAGGCCCCTCTGCCCAGCGGGCACAGCAGGTGCCAACGCAGCAGCCGCAGCAGGCTGAGCAGCAGCAGCAGGAGCAGCAGCCAGCAGAGCAATCTGATGCGGGCCAGCCAGAGCGTGGGTCAGCCAAACCTGCAGCGGCAGCCGCCGATCCCCAGGCAGCAGAACAGCCAGCAGCAGCAGTAGAAGCACCCCACGATTCAGCATCCACAGCAGAGCCGGCTCCGCTTGAGGCTGCCGCAGTGTCAACACAGCCCCCGCCATCTGAGGCCGCAGCAGAAGCAGCCTCGGCGGCGGCCCAGCCCCCGCAGCAGCCTGACACGAGTGCAGCAGAAGCAGCTTCTGCAGCAGTCCAGCCCCCGCAGCAGCCTGACACGGGTGACGAAGCCGCCCTGGCAGCCTCCCAGCCCCAGCCCCAGCCCCAGCCCCAGCAGCTGCTGGCCTCCATGGTTGTGGACGAGGGCAGCGATGTGGAGGGCATCGAGCCTGTGTCGGACAGCGAGTATGAGAGCGGGGAAGAGCACCCGGCTGCTGGGGAGCACCTGGGCCCAGGGCACCCTGCCGGGGAGCGCCCCGCTGACGCGCAGCAGGAGCAGCCCCCTGCTGACGTGGGTTCTGCAGTGGCCCAGCAGCAGCAGCAGCAGCAGCAGCAGCAGCAGCAGCAGCAGCAGCAGCAGCAGCAGCAGCAGCAGCAGCAGCAGCCTGAAGAGGCAGACGATGTGGCGGCGCACCCCCTTGCGCAGTAACCAAATGGCGGGCAACCGCCGCCCCCCATGATGCCATGGCACCACAGACACACAGAGACATCACCCTTTCGTTCCCTCCCGGCCCTTTTGTCCGGCCTGTACACTGCTAGCGCGCCTTGTACCAGCACCTGCTCGAGAGCGCCATTTATTGTGTCCAAACCCTCTTCACTCGCCCATTCCGGCCTTCTAGCACAGCTGCCCCTCTCCTTCTCTGTATGCTAGCGCTGCTGGCATGTACCACCTGCACAACCCTTCTCTACCCCCTTTCCCCTCCTTGCTCAGCCCGCTCAACACCGGCGTGCTAACATCCAGCATGCCTTCGGCTCACATGTGTCATCGAAATGCAGCAACTGTTGCTGCTGGTGAGATGAGGGTGACACCGAGGTGCTGATTAGCGTTTCAGGCGCCCTCAGAATGGAAGGGGGTGGCTGCAAGGGCGACACAAGCAAGCATGCATTCACAGAGAAGCAAAGCGCAACTGGTTTGCAAGCAGGACATGCGACAACCTACACCTGAGCCGCGTCATCGGCCGTTGCCGCCGCCTTGGCGGCCTGCAGGCGGCGGCACTCGCCCTTGTGTGCCCGCCAGTGCGCACGGCTGCATTCTGCGCTGCAGTAGCGCACCGTGCCGCAGCCGCCGCAGCGGCGCAGGCCAGTTGCAACGTCGCAGCCGGGGGCCCGCACACGCGGGGCGGGCGGGGGGCCAGCGGTGTGGGTGTTGGTGATGACGGCTGCTCTGCCTGACGCACTGCCTACGAGTGTGCAGTTTGCCAGCGCAGGATGGTGATCCAAGGCGCAGGAAGCAACACACCTGCTAGCAGTGGCCTCAACACCAGCCAAGAGGCACAGGGCTGCGCTCCCCGCTTCTGCATATGCAGCTGCATACACATTGGACTCCCAGTATGGCTGTGCCTGCCGGATGCCTGCTGCTGCGCCCGCCGATCTGGCCGCCTGCATCCGCTGCTCGCTGTCCTGCGCCAGCACGCACAGCGCCACAGCTGAAGCGCCCTCCAAACAGCGCTCTTCTAACGCATCACGGCTACTGCTGGCGCCAGCACCACCACCACCGCTGGGGGAAATCCCATGCAGCCCGGGAAGAAAGATCCCGAAACCACCGCCGCTCGGTCCTGCCAGCCAGGCAGTCAACCCCACAGCCGGCCGACAAACGTCCGCTCGCTGAAAAGTGCCGAGGCGCGCTTCGCAGAGAGTCCCCCAAGTTGCTCCAACACTTACCTCGGGAGCATATGTCGCGGGAGTGCGTCTACACTCGTGCCCTTACGTCTCTGCTGGCGCTGTGGAGCGCGCTTTGCGCCGTTCAGGCGAGCGGAGGAGAGGGCGGCACGGCAGCTCTCTCCACGGCGGGGACCAGCAGTGCGTCAGCGGCGGCGGCCCTACGAGTAGCGGCTGCAAACTCTGCCCTTTCAATACCATGCCCAGAGGGTGAGTTGGAGCACCCATTGCCCTCCGGCAGTGTCGCAAGCTCTGCCCCATCTGGAGGGGATCTAACCTGCTCAGCGTTTACCATCACTGGGCACCACTCCATTGCAGATAATATAGCAGGCTGCATCCCCGACATTTGCTGCACCCAACTCATCGGGGCTGACCTGTGGAGGTGGTGCTGTCCTGAAGGCAGTCTGTGCGGCGTCGAAAAGGCGGTGTGTGAGGCGGACCCATCACAACAACTGCGTCCCTCCCCACCGCCTCGACCTCCTCAGCCTGGGGCAGGAGGGTCTGGAAAGTGCGCTGGCGAGCGTGAGCTCGTTTGTAGCCCTAGCCCTCACCGCCCAAGATGCCGCCGACGCCGCCGACAGCCTGCTGGCGAGGGCCAAAGGCCAACGGCTGGACGCCGAAGCGCAGCTGGGCGCGTTGAAGCAGAAAATTAAAGGGTGAGGTGGTGTGGGTGCATGTGTGTGTGTGGTGGTGGGGGGTGGGGGTCGGGGTGGGGGTGGGCAGTGCTGGCCCGTTTGCTGCTGGTGGCTGCGGCGGCCATCCAGCACACCCTTAAGCTTGCCCTTGTGGAGTGCCAAGGGTGCAGCGTGCTGGCTGGCGCATCAAATAGCTGTGCCACGGCGCCACGGCGCCGCGCGTCGGTGGCATCACGGAACAGGCCCCAGCTCCCACATCTACCACCCTGCCTTTCCCCCCTCTGCCAGGATCGATTTGAAGGCCGCCAAGGCTGACGCTGCCGCGAAGCAAGCGGGCTCGCTGGCTGCACAAGCCAAGGTGGATGCATTCCGGCAGGCGGTGCAGGCGTCCAGCGACAGCGTCAGTGCCGCGCAACGCCAGCTGGCTGCGTTTGATAGGCTGCCAGTCGGCGAGAGGCTGGCCAAGGCAGCTCTGCGGAGGCAGCTGGTCCGCCAGCTCAACACCGCACGTGCGCAGTTGGTGCAAGCCAAAGCGGCGCTGACGGCAGTGCTGCGCAAGTTCCCCCCCACCACGCTGTCAGCGCTCAAGGCCGCCGCTGCAGAGGCGGCCACGGCAGCGGCGCGGTTGCAAGCCGCCGTGGGCAAGCTGGAGGAGGCAGCAACAAAGCAGGCTCGGCGGATCCGTGCTGCCCGCGTGTTGTCACGTGCGGCCAAGCTGCTCGACGTCATGCTGGTGCTTTATGAATACAATGCGCTGGCGACGGAAAAGAGGGGCGCCGGAACACTGTACTTTGTGGCGTGCGACCGGCAGCGCCGGCCGCCCTTCTGCCTTGGCTGATGCCGCGTTCATCCCCGCCGCCGCCCACCCATGCACCACCCTCCCAACCCCACCCACACTCTGTTTTCCTTTTCAGTGCTTTATCCGTTTGCCCACTCCGCAGTTGCGTTGCTGCCGCCGCGCCGCGCCGAGCCGAGCCCCCGGTTTGTGGGTAGCAAGTGGCAAGTGGCAGCTCGCCCGTCGGAGGCTAGGGTCGGGTAGGATCAGAGCTGAAGTCGAGCCCAGGCTCCCTGTGCAGGGCCTGCTCCCACTATGCGTATCCCTGGCCAACAGCAGGAGTGTAGGAGCTTGGGCCGAGGCATTCATTGATGCTGCCACCCTCATGCGCTGGCGGCCCATCCAAGCGTTGCTCCCATCGCCCTTCCGCCCTCCAGTTCGTTGCAAATTGATACCATGGCCCAGCAGAGGTGCAATATGAGATGCCGGCGGCAAGAAGGCATGAATGGCGGGAGCGTTGTTTACACAAAAGGCAGGGTGCACGCTGGAGGTCAATGCACGGTCCTGCATGCTGCGCTTGCTAACAGGACTGCCAAGCCTGCTGCAACAACTGCGAAATAATCACTAGTCAATGGTCATTTCCCAGACCCGCAGGTGGTCGGGCAGCGTGTCCCCCGCCCACGTCAGCACAAAGCCGCAGCAGGACCAGCCGCGCCGGTTCTCCTGCCGCCGCAGCAGCATGTCGGCCTCAAGCTCCCGCAGCTTGGCCGCCGTCTCTTCCGCCTGTGAACAGGGGCGGTTGATGCACGCACAGAACAGACAACGGGTGGCAAGTTCGCAAGCGCATGTCGGCCTGCAACTCGCGCGGCTTGGCCGCCGTCTCCCGGCTGTTGCGGTCAGCAAGGCGTGAGTGCAGCAAGAATCGCGCGCGTGGACATGGCAGGGCGCACCTGAGAGGCTCGTATACGCACAGTGATTGTAACACACTTGGGCGGCGCAGGCGTGTGCAATATGCATGCCTCGGTGCTCAGCCGAGCGCATCACAGGCCCAACGCCTCCCCGCCCACCCACCCACCTGTTCCGGGCTCATGCTCAGCAGCTGCGGCTCCGCGGTGTCGTTGGGCGTGGACACAGGCACCACTGAGGAGCCGGTAGGGAGGGGAGGCATAGCTGGTTAGGGCACATGCCGGTGCAGGGAAGGGTCCATCAGCCGCCACTCCACACAGCGCTTGGCCTGCGCATCTGGTCTGCCACGCTGGGCGACCCATCTACAGCCCCGCCTCCCGGCCAACAAGCCCACAAGGGTCGCAGTGCATCCTCGCATTGGGTCCCACCTGCCATGATACCGCGTGAGTCCCCAAACTCGTGCAGCCGCTGGTTCATGAGCTGCTCGGCGGGTGTGAGGTGTGAGGTGGCGGGCGTGGAGCGAGGGCTGGCGCGGCCAGACACGGTGCTGCCGCCGCCTGCAGCCATGGTGGGCAGGCATAAGGTAGGGGCGCCCGGGTTGGCAGGAATGCAGGGAACGCTACCTGGCAGGTCGTGCACGCCAACATGGGGTGCTGCACAGCTGATGCTGCTCAGCAGCAACTCAACCATGCCCACCAACCCCCGACCCCACCCCTCAACAACGCACGTCGCGTGGAGTCGGCTGAGAGGCTCTTGTAGTGTGCCGCCCGCGCCGGGCCCGCGCTGCCTGTCGAGCCTGAGCGGTGGTGGTGCGGCGCGCTGTGCAGGGAGCCCCGTGTCGCCGCATCGCTTTCTGGGCCCGGCGGGTAGGGTCCATGCTGTGGGGCGCCGGCATGGGGCGCCGCTGCCTCGCCGTCTTGCCGCGGCGAGCTGCTTGCCGAGGGCCGGAAGGTCAGCGACCCGGCGGCTGGCGGCCCCTGCTGCCCGCCGTTGCTGGCTGCCGACGGCTCCACGGGGATGGCGCCATCTGGGGAGCGGGGGTAGGTCAGCGTGACCTCCCGCGTGAACTCCTTGGACTGCTGCCCGTGGGGTCCCTGCTGCGCCTCCACGTGTGTGGGCAGCGGAGGCACCGCGTGCTGCTGCTGCTGCTGCGCTGCATGGCCGGGGCCCAAGCGGCTGCTGCCTGCCGGCTGCGGCGCAACTACGGGGCCTGATGCCGACTGCGGCGAGGTGGCCTCGCCGTCGGGCGCCAGCGCCAGCGCCGCTGCCTGCCGCGCCATGCGGTCCAGCGCATTGTTGCTCAGCTCGCTCTCCGCTAGCCGGCTGCGGCTCAGCTCGCTGCGGATGGACTTGGCCTCGCTGCGCACCTCAACGCCTGGGGGCCCAGAGGAAGAAAGCAGTTGGCAGGTGAGCAGGCTTTTCCGCACAGTCATGGCAACAAGCGGCGGCAGGGAACGGGCAGGTTCAGGCACAGCCCGTTCAGCAACTGCAGCCGTGTCTCAGCTGCTGCAATACAAGGCATGCCCAGTGCAATCCACAGAGGGTACCGACTCCCCTCTCACCCGCGGGCAGCGCCGACAGCGAGTCATTGGATGGGCTCTTGCTCATGGACAGCGGGCTCATGGTGCGGGGCGAGCCGGCAGCCACTGAGCCGCCGGGCGAGCGGCGGCGGATGCGGGACGGCCCTGCACAGTGAGCAGGCAGCACAGCGTGGGCTGAGGCCAGGGCCCAGCAAGCAGCCACTCTACCCCATGTTTGATTGCCAGGTACAGCCAGCCATGAAAAACAACAGGCAACCTCAGCTCACGCGACATGGGTGGCGGCGAGATGACGTGGATGAAGTCGTCAGCAGGGCTGCGCCAGCGCTGCCAGTCCAGCAGCACGCTCTGAGCGGAGAAGCAGGGAGGGCAGAGCGGCATGGCGCAGCGGTGGGCAACGGGCAGCAGGTTAATCTACACACCGCGGGTAATGGGCAGTGTATTGCGCCTGGGCAGTGCCCTGTCTGCTGCTCACAAGGAGAGCTCAGTGTGCAAGTTGCCCAGCAGGCTGCACCCACCTGGATGTAGGCTGTGTCGTCCCGCGTCGCCTTCTCCACCCGCCGCTGGTCTGCAGTGGGGTGTGGGACAACACATGTAAGCCTGCAGTGATGGTAGGCATGTGCGAATGCAACCGACATGCAGAGCCACGCTGCCATGCCACAACTGGTGCACAGGAGCAGTGCAGCGCGCACCCGCTTCAATCTGCTGCCGCAGGCTGCGCCGCCCCATGCCGCCGCGCGCCACGTGCCGCTGCAGCGTCTCCATGCGGTCGAAGAACCAAAACATGACTGCCTGCGGTTCACAGATGAGTATGGCGAGCCAACAGGATGCCCATGGGTCAACACCTGCACTCTAGCAGTAAAGCAACATAGCTTCCACCCGCCCCTAGCACCCCATGGCACAGCACGGCATCAACGAGTCATGGCCAGGCTACACCCAGCAACCACCCCCGGCCCACCAACGACTGCGGAACATGCCCAGCTGCATCATCGCCCTGTTCCGCGCCGCACCTCGGGGCCGCCGCGGGCGGGGCGCAGCGCGGTGCGCACGGCCATTGAGTTGCCGCGCATGAAGCGCCACGACTCAAGCACCCCCAGCTCCGAGCCCTCCATGCGGCTGTGGAACACGCTGCCTGCACGGCGCAGCGCATGGAGTGCAGCGACACGGCTGAGAGGCTCGGTGACTGTTCGGCACGCAGGTCGGCCGGCAGGCAGCAGCAGAGCAGCGCCATCTGCTTGCACGTCCGACCATGCTGCCGCTCCTGCCGCTGCGCCACAAACAAACAAACAAACAGCCGCCGCGCAGCGCCTCCCCAGGCACCCTGCGCACCTTCCCACCAGCTGGTGGTCTTGCACATCGTGCCCTCCGCGTTGCGCTGCACCACCTCCCGCTCCACGTCGTAGCTGCAGCACCCACAGGGCAGCAGGCGCTCAGCAGCTGTTGGGCGCAAGCGGCTACTGCTGCTGGCACACACACACAGTCGGCAACCTTGTGAGGCAGCTTGGTCTACAGCCCGGCAGCAGCCCCAGGTGCTGCAGCAGCAGAAGCAGCGCTGGCCAGCGGCAGCAACCGCAACGTCAAACTATACACCACACAAGCACACACGCGGTCACACTTGGGGCTCAGTGCTGTACCGCGCCAACAGGCCTGCAGCCACCCGGCGCAGCCCAGCACCCACCTGCGCGTCCAGCTGCCCTTAGCATTGAGCGAGGTGACGCGCAGCAGGGGGCCGGAGTGGCTGATCACGTCCACCGCCGAGCCGCCAAACTTGAGCGCCGCCTTGCGCACCACCCCTGCAGAGGTGGGCACAGGCCAGCCACTTCAGGGTGTTGCAGTAGAGGTTATCTGCCGCGTTGCAGCAGAGGTTAACTGCCGGTTGGACGAACCCATGGCTCCTCTGCAGGCAGGTCAACTCCCTTGGTTCCACAGTCAATTGGCAGCCTTGACAGCCACGCTTGCGCACAGGGGAAGCCGGCGGCCTTCAGAAACTCGTCCATCTGCTCGTGCTTGGCCAGCGCCCAGTAGCCCGTGAAGTCTGCGCGCAGCACACGGGCGGCAAGAGGTTGGGGCGGGGTGTGCAAAGGCGAGGCGGGGCGGCGGCGAGCGGCGGCGCGGGTGTTAACCCAGAGTGCTGTTGGCGGTTGGCGCTGTCGGGAGGGGCACAGAGGGTTGCCACGAGACTTCCCAGCTGCCTGGCAGGTGGGGGCAGCGCCTGGACTCGCCTACTGGGCCCTTGACGCCGCTCCCGCTGGCGGAGTCGCACAGCGGCATGGTGGCGACGTGTGGGCTTCTTGATCGCCCCTTCTAATGGCTGTTGTCAGAGCGGCAGAGCCGCTCGTCCTGCTCGGAGCACGCCAGCGACTGGAGCGCGCGCTGCACGCAACTTGATTGAATTTTCTGGCTGACGGGTTGACCACGATGTTTGCAGAAGGGTGCTTGCAGGCTGCCCTGCAGGCTCGACACCAGCCGGCATGGGCTGCCATGGCCCAGGTCTCAGCCGGCGGTTCCTGCTGCATCCTGCAGTTTCGTTCCCCCATCTCGCCGTGTCGATCACTGTCGCCAGTGCCCGCACTTGACGCCGCAAGTTCGCTCGGCCCTCTGACCGCCAAGGTGGGCCCTGTGCTGCCGCTGGCAGCTGTGCCATTGATCGACAGTGCCTACCAGATGCCCTGTGGCACGAGAACGCGGCTGCACGCGCGGCTCAGCTTTGCAGCTCTCCCTGCAGAGGCCTGCCAGCGCGCATTGGCTCCGTGTGATCATGTGTGAGCAAGCGAGAGTGTCGACATGCCTCACCTGCAGCAGCTCCGGCCCCCTCGCTGCAGGCGGCAGCAGCGGCGGCAGCGGCGGCGCCTGCGCCTGCCCCCGACGCCCCCAGCAGCCAGCCAGCGTTTTGTAGCCAGCCTTGCTAATATGTCGACACCAGGCGGCGCGCGGCGTCTGGCCCTCGCATTGTACAAGGGCACGCTGCGATGGTGAGGGCGGAGCAGGAGGAGCCGTTCCTCGTCGATGCGAGGTGTCTCCGATCTCACGAGGGAGGCTGCACCGCATCCTGCTGCTGGGGCCGACATCGTTACCATGGTTTGCCTCACGAGCTGCAGGGCCAGGCAGAATGCAGATGTGCCCTTCTCCGTCCGCGCTGGCGACGTATACGCGCTGGCCCCGAGCCTGCGGGGCACCACAGTCGCTCTGCAGGACACGGCGGCGGTGCGCCAGATCGCGCGCACCGAGTACAGGGCGGGCAAGGCGGCGACTGGCGTCGAGGCGCAGGTGCGGGGGCGGGGAGCTACTCGCAGTTGCATGCCCCAGCTGACGGCACGCTGGTCGACCAACAGACGCGACCGTTTAACGGGGTTGGGGAGCTAGTCCCATCTGCGTGCCACGGCTGGGGGCACTGCTGGTCGACCAACAAACATGCCAAGGTTCCTCCCTAGCCATGGGACACCCTTGCCTCCCTGCCCCGCTGCAGGCGGCCCTGGACCGCGGGCTGGAAGCGCTGCGCCTGCTCAACACCAGCTACGCGGCGCAGCTGGCTGAGATGCGGGCGGTACGGGAGGAGCGGGGGGACCGCAGCGGCGTGCGGTTCTCGGTGGGCCAGGTGTTTATCCACAAAAAGGTGAGGGGTGGCTGATCGGGTGGATCAGTCGAGTGACATGCCCTGACCCAGGCCGCCTCGAGTGCTGGCGGGGCTTGCATTGCATGGCCCTGTGCTGTGGTGTGCTGAGGCATGCATGCCGCCGCCCCTCCTGCCTCGCAGTTTGGTTACCGAGGGGTGGTGTATGGTGAGCGCTTGGGCCCCAAAGCCTTGGCCGACTCGCCTTGGAACCTTTTGTCGTCATGGCCTGCCGCTGCAGCCCGGAATCGGTGCCCGCGCCCACATTGTCTTGTTCCTAAACGCTTCTTGTTCCTAAACGCTGCTTGCTGCCGCGCTGCAGGCTGGGACCGCGAGTGCCAGCGAGACGCCGACTGGCTCAAGGCCATGAACGTGGAGAACGGCCAGCAGGTGGGTGGCATGGAGGTGCTTGCCGAGTGGATTGGCAGGACAGCAGCATCTGGCTGGGCATTTTGATTTGCACATTTCCTCGCCACACGGCCGCTGCTGCTACGTGGCCTGCAGACGTTTGCGCCGCACACGGCTCCCCACGCTCTGTTAGCTGTCAACCGCTCAGCTCATCCCTGTCCGCTACATTCCGCCCTCCTGTGCAGCCGTTCTACTACTGCCTGCCGGATGAGACGGACACAGAGCGGCTGTTTGGCGGCGTGCGCATCACCAAGTATGTGGCGCAGGAGAACATGGAGGTGAGCAAGCAAACATGAATGTGATGGAGCGGTTTCTTAGGGCGGCAAGTGGCAGGCTCGCTCTGAAACTTTGCGCAAATCTGTGTGTTCCAGGTGCGTCCGTTCCAGGTGCTCCCGCTGACTGAGCAGGGCCATGGCACACTCGGTGCTCCTCCATGGACTCCCCAACCGCCCACCCCGCTGCCCTCCCGCAGCCGCTGACGGACTGCCGCGTCGTGCACCGCGCGCTCAACTCCTACTTTGATGCGTACAGCCCCGCGCAGGGCCGCTACATCCCCTCGCGCAAGCTGCAGGTGTGGGGGCAGCTGGGGCGGTTGGGGCGGGGGCATGCATGGCACTGCATGGTGGGGCACTCTATAGCCTGCACGGTGAACCCTGCCTGCCTCTGCATCTCACTGCCAGCACTCTGCATGGCGTGCATTCATCATGCTCTCCTGCTTGTCCTGCTCGCAGTGGGAGTACCCTGACTCATATGAGGCCGAGGACCGGGCGCCTGTGGGCGACGACAGCAACATCCTGGCACAGGTGCGCTCCTGGTTGCCGCTCTGCTGGCCTGCCGTCGTCCTTGAGCAGGCCAACCTACGTGGCTCGGCCCAGCAGCTGGCTGTGCCGGGCCTGTGCTTGTCATGCATTCTCACCCACTGGCACTGGCTGGGGCATCAGGTGCACTGCACTTTTACACATGTGTGTGGCACGCTAGGCACTGGCCCAATGCCGCCCTGCCCAACACCCACCCCCTGCTGCAGCCGGAGCCGGAGCCGGCGGCAGTGCAGCCAGGGCCGCAGCCCGGCTTTGAGCCTGGCCGCGACTTTGCCAGCCCGTGAGGAGCCCCTGCCCCAGGCTCAGCCCTCGCCTCTCCAGGCCCGATGAGAGATGGTTGCCTGCCACTCCTGAAGCCCCCGCATGATGTGGCCATGTGCAGGCGGCCTCCCGTCACCTCCAATTCTTGGCTGCGCCTCAGCGCCCCCTCTGTGTACCCTGCCCACTGTCCCCCGATTTTCCCCACCCTGGCCGACTAAATGCCACGGGACTGTACCAAACATGCGCCGCAGGCCTCCTGTACCCGCCACCACATTGCCTGCCTGCCCGCCACTGGCGGTTTGCCCTCTTTCATTCCAAACACGCCCCGCACCTGCCGTTGTTTGTGCTGCCTGAGTGCACGCTTTGACCGGCCTGCTCCTTTGTAGAGAGGCCGCAGCAAGCATGCCAGGGCGCCCTGCCCACTCACTAGGCGGCAAACGGCGATGCACCATCCTTCATGGGTGGGATCTCATCCGTGCCGTGCTGCAGCACACGCCTGCCTGGGACCGCCGGTCAGCTTGCTGCAGCACATCATCAACTGTGCGCATCTGCCTCGGTTACAGGCCGGGACGCTGCTGGGGGGAATTGCGGTAGGGCATGGCGGCCATGCGCCACATCACCGGCCGCCGCGGCCAAGCAAGAGGGGCCAGCTCGAGCTGGAGATCCCCCCATCGTAACTCAACGTGTCCACTTGTGCTTCCGCGGCTGCTAGCGGCGCTGTCGGCCCCAGCCAGGCTTGCTCACGGCAGCCGGACTTGCACGTGTGAGCTCCGCGGCAAAAGCCGCCGCGGTATGTGGTTGGTAGCTGGCCTGAACATGTGCATGCATGGCGGCGGAGCAGGCCCACGGCCGTGCCTCTGCGCCGCCCACTGCACAAGCTGCCGCCACGCCTCGCCGGTCGTCGGCCGAGTTTGCTCCTGTTTGCCACTGCCTACAGGCCCTTGTATCTTGGGAACAGGTGGAACACAACTACCTGAATCATCAGCCGAGCAGCGCACATGGTTCAGATGTCTAACGGGCGGGCGTCCGGCATCGGCGGCCCGCCCTCCGCCGGCTCAGCCTCCGAGCCGTCTCTCCTGCCGGCCGGCTCGGCGACGCAGCCAGCCCGGTTGTCGCGGCGGGAGCGCGCGGCTGCGGCGGTGGCGCAGGACAAAGCCTTCTCAGCGCTGATCATGGCCCTGTGGGCTGTCACATCCATCAAGAGCGCTCTGGCGTCGCCGCTGCTGGCGCACCACAACTTGCAGAGCCTGGCGGGGGCAATTGCCAGTGAGCATGGGGCATCTGGTGGTGGTGCAGGCCGCTGCTACAGCGTGCATGGCAACCTGGCTGTGCCGCGTCATGCCAGCTTCTGCTGCGTCGTTGCCACTGCGTATGACAGACATGCCCGTGCTTCCGCTCGGCTGTCTACCCTTGCCTGCAGTCGTGGGCCTTGGCCTCGCCTGGCCGGCCATCGCGCCACGCAGCTACAGCCGGTGGAGGGTGTCCGCCCTGGTCACCCTGCGCCTCTGCCTCATGACCCTGCCGGTGAGGCGCCGCAGCAGTGGAGGTTTGTGGGGCGGCAGGCTTCTCGCCTTCCTGCCTGCCGCAGCTGCTGCTGGCTGGTGCCAAGTCTGCCAAGGCAGCTCTCCTGAGCTGTGCGCATCTGACCCTGCCCCTGCTCCTCCTCCTGGTTCCTATCCTCCAGTACAACTTTGAGGAGGGCGCCTGGGACGAGGTCTTCCCCAGTGCGCAGAGCGGCCACATGCTGGCCTGGGCCCTCAACCTGTCCCACTTGGCCCTGGGTGCGTGGGGTAGGGTGAATCGCAGCAGCCAGCTGCTTGTTTTCAGTGGTGCCGTGATGAAGGCAGGGCCATCCGACTGCTGGTGTGCGGCCCAGCCTCCCGCTCCCAGCCCCCCACATCCCTGCCCCGGCACTCCCTGCTCCCCTGCAGGCACCGGCATCTTCATGCTGGTCCTCACTGCGCTGGGCTGGCGGCTGCCCATGCGGGCGCACCTGGGCCTGCAGACCTTCCTGGTCATGCTGTGGATGCACCTGGGGGTGGGGCCCCACAGCCGCAGCAAGGTGAGCACGGCGTCCTGCTGGGGTGCACAGGTCACTGCCTACGACTTGGAATGATACATGATGAAGAGCTGGCTCGTCCCCATTGCACCTCTTGCCTCGTGTTCTCCACGCCGCGTGCACACCCGCCAACTGTTCCTTGCCTGCTGGCCATGCCCCTCTCACCCCTGCAGCTGTGCACCAGCCCGGAGGTTGCGGCCGGCATCTCGGCTGTCTACCAGCTGGGCGAGCTGGCGGTGGCTGTGCTGCTGCCCTTTGCGGCCCGCCCGCCAGCAGGCAAGCTGGGCTGCTGATACTGCGTGGACATGCGGGCATGGAGCCATGTGTGTGTGTGCAAGCAGGATGGTCTAGAGCCACCTATGGCTGAGTCGCATGACTGGTTGCTTGCTGCATGTGGAGCCTGCCTGCCCACACAGCACCCTGCCGTCTCCTCCCCCTTGCAGGCCCCCACACCCAGGCCGCCACCGTGCTCCTGTTCTGCTGGCTGCTGCTGGGGTGGCTGCTGCCCACCCTGCTGCTGCTGCACCCCAGCGGGGTGCCCCCCAGGAGGCGGCGTGTGCGCCTCTGCACCCACAGCTGGCGCTGCTGGGCGGCGGCTGCCGGCACCCTCCTGGCACGCTGCGAGCACCGACTGCTGGTGGCGCTGCACTCCCTCACGGCAGCTGACGCCAACGCCGCGCGGCGCAGGGCGGGGCAGCGGCGCCGCCAGCAGGAGCAGCCGGAGCAGCCGGAACAGGAGCAGCAGCAGAGGCCGCAGGACGAGGCGCAGCAGGAGCAGGCTGCACAGGGGGAGGATGGCGAGCTGCAGCAGGCCGAGAATGGCGATGGCCTGTCGCCCGGTGTCCAGCTGGCCCTGCGCTGGCTCACCCTGCTCGTCCTGCTGTGGCTGCCCTGCCGCACAGTCGCGCCCTGGTACACTGGGGAGGGAGGCGCGCTCAGCGTGCAGCGCGCGCACTGAGGGAGGACGGCGTGCCAGCTATTCAGCACGCAGCTTGCAGTTTTGGAAGGCAGCGTGGCAGCTCAGCATGCTGCAAGTGCACTGAGCACCCCGGCTCGGCAGCTGAGCAGGCAAAGGGGGCACTGGCGCCCAACCGCGGCGCTTGGTGGCCACAAACTCACTTCCACTGCACTCCTGGCTCCACATGCACGGCAGCATCTGTTAATGCCGCCCATCGGCGGCTTTTCAAACACAATTTTCTGTACTGACGCGCTGACGCGTGCGACATGAATAACTGTTTGCCTGCTTGGCCCTGCCTTTTTCCCATGCACTGTTCCAGCTGTCCCATTTTTTGGAGGGCTCACGTGCGCTCGTGCGCCGGGGCCCTGCCGGTGAGCCCGATGAGCAACATAGCCTGCCGCAAGTCACAACCTCTTATGCCCTCGTGCCCGCCCATCATTCCCCCACGTGCCGCTGTCCACCAATGCGCGTGCGTTGATGCAGCACGTCAATGTGCCTCCTTGTATTGCAATCATTATGCATCAGCCAGCGCAGAGAGCATACCGCGTGTGGGAGGTGCGGGGCCAAGGCCATCCTGCGCCGCCGCCCAACTCGGCATGACTGTGCGACGGGCCCTGTCGCAAGGCAAGCTCACGACAGCAAATGAGCTGCCTGGCAGCATCTGGACGCAGTTCACAGGGAGGTCTGAAGAAGCCGACGAGAATGAAAGGGAAAAAATCAAGGGGTTCCGAAAGCAGCAGACGCAGGTACGGACTCGGCGGGTTGGTTGGTGAGGGCCCAGGTGGGGGCCTCAAGCATGCATGCATACACTGTGATGCATGGAGTGCCAGCAGATGGCAGCAGATCTGGATTCTGTTCCAAGCACAATACGCAGCTTTGCAGCCCCTCAGAAGTTGGTCAGGATGCGCTCCTTGGGCACGCCCTTGCTGGTCAGCAGCTCGGTAATGGCAGTGGCCATATCCTTCTGACCGCACAGCACCGCTGCCACGCCGCTCCAGTCGGAGATGCCGTTGTCCTGCGTCGGGGAAGGGCAGATATCAGTGAGGACTAGGGCGGGGCTGCAGCGAACGCTGCTGATGCCCGTAGCACCGCAGGGTTGCGCCCTGGCTGCTGGCGGCGGCACATGCAAGAACCGAGCGCTGAGCCATGCTGTTGCAAGCATGCCCGTAAAACTCCGAGCGAGATGAGATGGCACACAGAGCACAACCCACCTTGGCAAGCACGTCCTGCGCGTAGCCCTGCCCCTGCCGGCAGCGTTAATATTGGTCGAGCTGTGGAAGCAAGCACCCGCATTACGTGATAAACAAGCTCCCCACCCACCTTGGCGAACGCGTCCTGCACGTAGCCCTGCCCCTGCTCCGAGAACACGGTGTGCACCTTGACGCCCGCCGCCTCCCAGGCGGGGATGGAGGACGCAAAGGCCTGGTGGGCGGGCGAGCGCACGCCGTAGTACAGCCGCACCTGGGAGCAGGCAGGAGGAGGGCATGCTGATTGGTGAGCGGGGTGGAAGGGGGTGTGTGAGAACGACAGAGCGTAGGCTGAGCACGCACAAAGATGCTGCCTTGCCAGCCTCGGCATGCACCGCCAGGGCGGGGCGATGGCAGATTTGGCAGCCTGCATGTGGTCAGCAGGGCATGCAAACCACAGCACACAAGCGCAAACCAAGGCGAGCAGCGCCCACCTCGCGCCGCTTATCGGCCTGCAGCGCGCCGCTCTCAATCAGGGCCTTGATGGGGGAGATGCCTGCAAGGGAGAGGGGGGGGGTGAGGGGAACGGCAGGTGGGATCCAGCTTGTGTAGGCAGTGCTTCATGCGTCCATGCGTGCCGCAGTGCTTCATGCGTCCAGCAGCGGCCATGGCTGTTGGATGACCAGGCCCCTCCAATGCGAGCGTGACGCCCAGCCCCGCCCACCCACCCGAGCCGGTGGCGAAGATGAGCACGGTGTGCACATCGGAGGGGGGGATGGAGTCCACAGGGAAGCCCTTGCCCATGGGGGCGCTCACCAGCAGCGACGCGCCTGCAGGGCGGGGGGTGTTGGGCGGGGTGGAGTGCTGTTATGATCAGGGATGGAGGGCGGTTACGTTGAGGCAGGCGCCTTCCAGGGAGGAGGCGGTGTGTGCCGTTTGAGAGCACAGGGCCCAAGTCGAGGCTGTCTGGAGGGACAGCAGGCTGCACCTCACCCGCCCCCGTCCCCAGCTGCCGACCACGCTGTCCCCGGGACCGCAAGACCACAGCACAGCACAGCGCCCTCACCGCTGGCCGCCGCGCACAGCTGCTCCGCGGTGGCCCCCGGCTGGCTCTTGATCAGCAGCTCCACGGTGCCATTCTCCTTGTCGGCGCCGGGAGGGGAGGCGATGGCAAAGAAGCCGGGCTTGCCGTCCTCGCTAGTCTTGGCCTGGATGAACTGGCCCGCCTGCAGCACCGACAGGGCATGGAGCGAGGAGTTCTGAAAGTGGCCACTGCGCGCATATCCAAGCACAACATGTCGCCCACTCATCTGCCACATGCTGCTCTGGCAAAAGCGCTAGATGCAAACAACAGGGGCATTGCAGCAATGGCCGTGTCGCATGAGAGCTTGCCTTGGTGTAGGCCGAGGCCGCACCGCCAATCTGCACCTTGAGCCGCTGCAGCGGGCCCTCCGCCTCACGCTCGTTCTCCAGCACCTGAGAGGCAGGGAGTATTGAGTGGCATAGATTGACAGGAGAGCAGCAGGGCAGGAGAGGACAGATGGGTTGGCAACGGCAAGAGCGTGCGGCCCTCGCTGACTGGCAAGCGCCGGCCGTCCAGGGGGAGCGCCTTGGGGCTGGGAACGCACTCTGCCGACCATGGACACCAACTGCGGTGGAGGTTGACGGATCACCTTGCCAGCAGCGAACTCAACAGGGGCACCCCAGTTGGCGAAGACCACGAGGCCGCTGCCGCGCTGCCGCGTCAGCTGCCTGCGCGCAAGTCGTTGAGGGTTTGTCTCCTTGTGCAGTGCCAACAAACAGTTGCTGATGCTGCTGGGAAAAGTTGCTGCAGCTGGATGCACGTGCCACGCACCTGCGGCTTGCCGCAGGGCGCCCAGCGGTGAAGGCTGCGACGGGAGTGGGGCGCTGCGCGGCGGCCCGAGCCGCCCGAGCGGCAGCCGGGCGCGCTGACACAGCAGCTGCGGGCACGCGGGAGAGAGCGATCACGGTCATTGCTGCAAAGCGGCAAGCTGCAAGCCGGGGGCGCTGAGCGAGCGGCCTGTTGGCTGGCGCGGGCGCTGCTCAGCTGGCTGAAAGGCGTGCACAAATTTGTGACAGCGTGCCAGCAATGGGCGTGGCTTGCCGCCCCTGCCGCCGCCAGCCGGGCGCCCGCCGCTGTCGGAGGCTTCAGCTACCGGAGCTTGATCACAGGCATGTGCGGCCCTGCACAAGCATGTCCTTTCATACGAGTTTTGAGGCAGTCTGGGATGAGTCGCTGCTGCTGCTGGGTGCCCCAGGAACCGCGCTCGCGGTCGGCGGTCCTTGGGTGATAGGGCCAAGCTGACGGATGGGTGGACGGCGGCCAAATGCACAATGTCGAGTCACCCTCACCAGCATGATTCGCCCTCAGACAAACAGTCTCAACAACCCGACCCAGTCTGCGGTGTGTGCGGCAAGGACGGACATGCTTTGTTAGTGTGACCCGTGACTCCAACCCCAGCGTCCCCGGCGGGTCGGCTGCTTGCCGCCTGGTGGATGGCGTGCCTCCGGGTAGGGGCATCTTGGGCAGGCGTGAAAGTAGTAAGATGCACATGCTTGGTAGTGCAAAAGGGCAGGGTTGCCAAAGGGCAACCCCCGGGCAGGGCATTTTGGTGCCAGGTCCTGCTGGCAGGGTTGCCGCATGCGCGTGCTGTGCGCTGGGCTCCCCCGATCATCTCTCCGAGGCTCACGGCTACGCTCTGCACACACTCACGCCACCTCCCAGCTCTCAAGGGGCGCCGGCAAGGGCCCTCCACACACTCTTCACCGCCTCCCTTCCCGATTGAGTCCTACCACGCCGCCACCGCGCCGCCCCATTGCCGCCCCCCTCGACGCCTGACACCCTGACAACTACATGTGAGCGGCCCCCGGGGCTCCCGCGAGGGCCGCAGCAGATAACAGACGCGGGCGCTGAAGCACCGGCGGCCACTGCAGGCCCCCAGCTGCCCTCGGCGGGCATGGCCCGGCCCAAGCAGCTCCGTGCGGGCATGGGCGCGGCATGGCAGGCCTGGGTGCCGCCGTGCCGGAGCCTCCGCCGCTGAGTCGCGCTCACCCCACACCGTATGTCAGCCTCACCCCCGCCCTCACCCCACCCCCTGCTGCAGCATGCCCGGCAAGATCGCCCCCAGCGTGCGCTGCGCCCTGTGCGACGAGGCCGCTATCTGCTTCTGCGTGAACGACGACGCGCACCTGTGCGCCGGCTGCGACGTGAAGATGCACTCGGCTAACCCGCTGCTGGCGCGCCACGAGCGCCGCCCCATCTCCGCCCTGGCCTGCCAGGCCGAGTGCGCGTCCGCTGCGCCCTCGTCCGCACCCGCCGCCAGCCACAGCACCGACTGCGACGTGGGCGTGGTGCCGCAGCTGACGCCCTCCGCGCCGGCCTTCGTCCCCCCGGCGCCCGCTGCCCCCGTGGTGGCCGAGCCCGCCCCCGTGATGGCTGCCCCGCTGGACCTGTATGAGGACTCCTTCCTGGGCCGCAGCCTCACCACCTCCGACCTGCTGGACCTGGACGAGCTGGAGCTGCCCGGCAGGTGGGTGCTGCAGGGGAGACCGCCGGTCTGCGCCGCCGCGTTGTCGCGCACCAGCTCCCACCCCGGGGGCAGCTGCTTGTTCTGGGCTGAAAAGGGGCCCAGCTGGTCATGCCGCAGTCTGCCTGCACCTGTGCATGCCCTGTGCAGCTGGTAGGCGCCACCGAGTGCTGCTGGCTCCTGCAGCTAGCCTCCTGCGTGTCCCGCACTCGCACCGCTCACCCCTTGAACCCCCCATCAAACCTCTCATTCTTCTTCAAATCCTCCCCCACTGCAGCGGCGCCTTCTTTGACCCCCTGGACGACTGCGTGGTGCCCAGCTTTGATGCCGAGCTGCGCCCCGCCAGCGGCGACCGCCACATGGACGGCGCCACTTCGGTGCAGGTACGCCCGCCGCCGACGTTGCAGGGCTGGTGGTGGTACCCGTTGCTGTGTCATGAGCGGCACTTTGTCGCTTGTGCTGCCTGTCATGGGGGTGGCTTGCGGCGAGCATGCGTGCGAGTCTGCCGGCAGTCCTGCTGATGGCACCCCTCCCTCGCGCCTCCACCTGCCGCAGAGTTCCTTCCTGTCGCAGCCGCCCGCGTTTGTGCCCTCCTACCTGCGCCACGCGCCCTACATGAAGCAGCAGCAGCAGCAGCAGCCGGTGCACATGGTGCCGCTGGGCATGGGTGCACCCGCCGCGCACGCGCACGTGGCAGCCGTGCCCCAGGCGGGCCCCGGCCCCATGTCTGCTGCGGATGCCGAGGCGGAGGCGGCGCGCGTGCAGCGCCACCGCGAGCGCCAGCGCAAGAAGCGCGCCTTTGGCCGCGCCGTGCGCTACCAGGTGGGCAGAGCTGCAGTCGGGGGGGTGCTAGTGCAGCATGCGTGACGGCCCGGTTCAAGTGTGGTGGCATGTGG
>RRZL01000083.1:744005-809456 GCA_006782975.1 Chlorella sp. Dachan | reverse complement strand
GCCGCCCCTGCCCCCGCTGCCGCCGCGCCGGTCACCAGCGGCCGTCCGTCTGCCGCCTCGATCCCCCGCGAGACGATTTACCGGCTGGTGCTGGATGTGGTGGACACTGCGCTGATCATTGGGCGGGGCGGCAACACCGTGCGCTCCATCGAGCAGGCCACGGGTGCGGCTGTGGGGGGTTGCTGTTGGAAGCAGCATTTGAAGCCCCACTCGCCTGCGACATTGACTCCAGCTCTGCCTAATGACGTCCCGCTCAGCCTGAACATCACCACCTATGATGTGGCACGACGTGCTCACAGCTGCTGCTGCCATGTGCGGCCTCCCCCCACCGCAGGCGGGCGCATCAAGCGGCTGCAGGAGCCTCCCGGGGCGCGCGAGCAGACGCTGGTCATCTGGAGCAACAGCCGCGAGCTGCCCGCGCCCAACCGCATGGGCCGTAACACGGCGCAGGTGCGGTGGCAGGCACCGCTGCTGCGGAAGGGCAGGAAGCTACCTGGCAGGCTTGGCATGGCGGGTGCATGCTACTCAGCGCTCAGCGGAGCACGCTCGCCCTGTTTGTCCTGGAATCGCTGCCTGCCCGTGCACCTTCTTTCTGCCCAGCAGCTCGTCTCACCCACCACTGCGCCTACCTGGTTCCCTGCTGCAGGAGGCGCTGCTCGACTGCGTGAAGCGGGTTGTGTTCCAGGAGAATGCGCCCATGGGGCAGCCCGCCAACCTGCGCTTCCTCATCGGCCGCAGCCAGGAGGCAGGCGTGGTGGACAAGTGAGCGCGGGCCGGGCCGGGGATGCAGTGGACTGTCGGGGCGGGAGGCTGCAGGGCTGCAGGTGGCTCACTGCCACCGATCTTGCATGGCAGCGTGTGCCGCCGCTGCGGTGGTGTGTCAGTGCCCACTCACCTGGCACAGTGGAGCTTGTGCTCTCACCCCAGCCACAGTTTTCAACGACGAGCCGCCTTGCCTGCTCGCCCCTCGCAGCATCGGCGCCATCATGGCCGACAACCCGGGGGTCAGCCTGCAGATCCGGCGCGAGCTGCCACCCTGCGCCCTGGACAACGATGTCATTGCGGAGGTGCGCGCCGCTGTGGCAGCTGCTAGCGCGTTGCAGCGGGCTGCAGCAATGCAGGGCAGCGATGTAGTCTGGCGGTTGGGGTGGCCGCATGGCCAAAGCACCCCCTGCCCCAGCTCCCAGCCGGCCATTGACCAGCGGCCGCCCTGCTTCCCTCGTCTTTGCAGGTGCGGGGCGAGAAGTACGCGCTCATGGCGGCGGTGGAGCTGCTGAGCCATGTGCTGAGGGAGCACCCCATCCTGGAGCGGCCGGGCGGCGCGCCGCCGTCGCTGCGGGCGGGCATTGGTGCGTCGGCTGCGGGGCCCCCAGCTGCAGCGCCGCCTGCGCAACCGCCGGCGGGCGGGTATTATGGCGCCCCTCCTGCAGGCGCTCCCCAGTACGGGGCTCCGGCGCCTGGCTATGCTGCACCTGCACCTTATGGCGCTCGGCCCTACTGAGCAGCGAAGCCGGCTGTGTGAAGCATGGCACCCCTGCCTTGGTGTTGCCGCACTGCACTGAGCCACCTCACTCTCCTGTGCAATACTGCGATACTGCCCTCACTGATTGCCAACAGCACCGCCTGTCCGCCCTCTGTTGCCTTTCCGCCCAACAACGTCCTTAGTTGCTGCAACACGACCGTTATGGCAGGGGGTAGTGCCAGGGGAGGAAAGGCGGAGCAAGGAACCAGACCAAAAAAAAATGAAAGGCTTCAGCTGCTCACGTGCTGGAAATCGACGCAACACAAGGGCACCTGCAGTTGGAGCCAGGACCCACGGCTCTCCCCAGGGCCGCCATCAAGCGGCCCAGCAATATTCCTGTATCAAGGTGCAAGCCCCGCCCACCGGCGGCGCCTCAGGCGGCCTGGTGTGACAGCGGGCGGGGGCAGGGGGCGCAGCGCGGACGCAAGTACACATGTCAACTGTGCTGGTACGCAGGGCGCCAGCTTGGCACCGAGCATCCAAGCATTGGGTGGTGCTGGGTGCGCTCAGCGGTACATGGCCTCGTTCCGCAGGTTCTGCAAGGGGCAACAGGGCGGTGAGGAGGCGGCAGGAGCTGGCTCAGCGACAAACAAACGAATCAGCACGTGCACACCAGCGAGGACGACCCAAGCCCGTCCGCGCCATGAACAAGCCCAGCCACCCAGCCAGCCACGACCCACGGCTCCCCCACTCAACCCACAACCCGCCCCTGCCCAGAGGGTGCGCACCTTCTCCACCTCCACCTCCCAGCGGTCGCCGTTGGCCAGCAGCTTCTGCTTGTCGTACAGCAGCTCCTCGCGCGTGCCCGTGGAGTACTCAAAGCTGCGCAGGGCAGGAAGGAGGTGTTGAGGGAGTGAGGGGAGGGGGAGGGTGGGGGGGAGAGCTCGACAAAAAATTCCACAGGACAGCCGGATGGCGAGAGTGCTCGCAGCGGTTGCGCAGCCAGTGCGCCGTTCTGCATGGGATGCCGCCGCGCTGCCCTGCTGGGAGCCGCATGAAGCATTCCAGCGGCCAGCCTCGCCCTGCTCTACATCTGGCCACTGCGACAGCCAACACTCCCTTCCCAGCCCTGCCGCCGCGCACTTGGGCGTCTCCACAATGGCATCCACGGGGCAGGCCTCCTGGCAGAAGCCGCAGTAGATGCACTTGGTCATGTCGATGTCGTAGCTGCAGGAGGAAACACAACAAGTTAGTTACACACAAGTTGGTGGTGCATGAGCAACAGACTTGCAAGGCTGCGAGTTGATCGGCTGACGGCCTCAAAATGCCTGCAAGCGTTGGCCATCGATGCAGCCAAGCACTGGCGCAGCTGCCGCTGTGCACCAGGCGGCAGTTGGGTCAGAGCAGCGGGCCGTGGCAGCCACGCACCGCGTAGTCTTGCGGCTGCCGTCCTCGCGCTCCTCCGTCTCAATGGTGATGGCCTGGGCGGGGCAGATCTGCAAGGCAGAGGGCAGCGGCAGGTGGAGGGTTGGCACCTCATGCGGGCAAAGGCATCACAGCAGGAGGGACAGGGTTGTCTGCTTTGGGACCCGCAGCAGCGCCGAGCCCTTCCAACCAGCCGCAGCCTGCGTCAGCCCGCACAGCTTGCAGGGGATGCAGCACCACCTGCCAACAACGCCTCGCAGCGGCGCACTGCAACCTGCAGCTCCCAGGCATGCTTGCCCACGTCGCACAGCTTGCAGGAGATGCAGCGCATTCAGCCATCAATGAAGCACATCAGCAGCATGCTCACCGCCTCGCACAGCTTGCAGGCGATGCAGCGCTCCTCGCCAGTGGGGTAGCGGCGCAGCGCGTGCTCGCCGCGGAAGCGCGGCGACAGCGGGCCCTTCTCAAAGGGGTAGTTGATCTGCGGGGGGCACAGCCAGTAATGAGAGCTCTGTTGAGCAGAGCTGCTTCAGAGGGGGGTCCGCGCCTGCGGCAGCATCAGCACTTCCATGCGCCCTGCGTGCCTCATCTCGACACAACGTGCTAGCAGCAGTGGCGGCGGCAGCAGCAGGGGCACCACTGACCGTGACAGGTGGCTCGAAGAAGCACTTGAGCGTCATGGCCAGGCCGCGCCAGAGCTCGGTGAGGAACAGCGTGTTGGCGCTCGCGTCCAGCACACCTGAGGGACGGAAGGTTATGCAGTGTGGCGGGGTTCAGGCGGGGGCGGGCAGCCCAGAGCATGCAAAACTGGAACTGGGCTTCAGCAGCTGCAATATCACGCCCCCTCGTGCACCCATGCCACATGGTCAGCGGCCAGAAGATGATTGCAGCACCCCCGGGCAGGGGAGGTGCCCCATCAGCATGCTGGCGCACCCGCCAGGTCCTTGGGCGCCTCCTTCTGGCTCTGCATGTACTCCTCATGGCTCAGGTCCGCACCGCTGCGCTGCAGGCCTGCGTTGTAGCACAATTGGGGCCAGCAGGAGGCCGGTAAGTGGGGCAGGCGGCACGTGGCGGCGGCAGCGGCACGGCAAGAGGCGGCGGCGGGGGCCAACCCGGCTTGCAGGGCCGCGGCGGGGGTCCCGGGCTCACCCTCGAAGCGGCCGGGGTAGGTGTGGGTGCCCAGCGGGTGCCGGCGCTCAGGAATGCCCACGCCCTGCTGAGCAGCGCTGGTGTGCAGGCCCGCTGCGGCCGAGAGCTCCAGCGTCCCGGTGAGCCGCGGGGCCAGGCGGCCCAGCTGCCTCAACATCCTGGCTGGAGGGCCGCTGCTCGCGCCGGACGGGGACCGCTCTTGCTGCCTGGGCGCTTGCTGGAGGGGCCCACTGCCTCTGACCAGTGATCACAGCGTCCCGATCGACGGTGGCAGCGCCGGAGCTCGGGGTTTTCCCTACCCTCGCGCATTGGTTCCGAGCTGGCAAGTCGGGACCTCAAAGTGGCTGTGAGCGCCTTTCAGCAGGCGGTTCAGCTCGGTTGCAAGCTCAGATGTCGACTGCAGCGAGTAGACCGCTGCAGCAAGACCACGCCAGCCTCAGCTCCAGCCGCCAGCAGGAGCAGCTGCGGGGCAGGGCTGCGTGCGGGCGTCTCGCGCCCACTCGGCAAAAGCGACGAGCGGGGCGAGCGGCGGCGCCGGCTGGTTGTGCTGCCGCGTGCGGCCCGCGGGCAGCGGCGGCGGCAGCGGCGGCGGCACCTCCCGCGGCGGCCAGCCAGCAGCTGGGGGAGGAGCTGGGGCTGGTGGTGGAGCAGCAGCCCTCGTGGCTCGACCCCACGTTAGCGGAGGATGACACAAATGTCGTCGACTTCATGTTCCACCAGGTGGGTGTGGGGTTCCCGTGGGCACATACTCCCGCTGGCACGCATGAGGTACCGTTGTCGGCACGAGCTGCCTGCAAGGACTGGTCCTGCAGCCCACGGTTGCAGGCCCGCGGGTTCAACCCCATGCCCAGATGCTCTGCTGTCGCCGTGCACAGCAGCACTGCCGCCTTGCCAGCGTCGACTGGCCCTCCTGTGCCATGTGGGCTGTCGTGATTGCCCGTGCCCCCCAACTTCAATGTGCCTCCTGCTCACCATTCCACTGCATCCCCTGATCCACCTGCCCCGCAGTACAAGATGAGCGCACGGCGGCAGGTGCGCGGCAAGGTGGAGCGCGCGCTGGCGGCGCTGCGGGAGGCGCAGCCCGATGCGGCGCACCTGTCGGTGGAGCGAGATGTGCTGCCTAAGCTGGAGGTGAGGGGTGAGGGGGGGAGGGAGGGAGGGAGGGAGGGAATGCCGTTACAGCCTGCATTGGGCCGCTGCGGTTGATAAGCTGCACCTGCAGCAGCAGTATCTCTGTTCGGAGGACAGGAATGATGGACGCCCGGATGACACGTCCCCCCATCCACCCCACCCGCCCCCTGCTGCATCAGCTGCTGGAGGGCCTGAGCCCTGGGCTGGGCTGGAAGGTGTTCCGCGACTTCCCCGAGCAGTTTGGCTCGCCGGACGCCCTCGAGTGCTGGCGCCTGTTGGCCGCCTACCTGTTCACGCTGGGCATCGAGCCGGAGCAGGTGAATGGGTGGGCGGGTGCAGGGTCAGCCATTCAGGGGTGGATCAGGGAGGTTTAGGCGGGGTGCAGCAGCCATCCTGGACGAGTGCTCAGGCTCCCTGAACAGCCAGCCGGCAAGCCGCCGCCACCACACCGCTGCTCCCTCTGCACCGCCTGGCCCCCAGATCACGGCTATGTTCACACGGCACCACGTGCTGTTCCGGCACGCGGTGGCGCGGCCGGACGCGCTGCGCCGCCTGTTCACCTGGCTGCAGCACGATCTGGACCTACCGCCCGCCTCCATCATCCGCATGCTGCACCGCTGCCCCACGGTGCTGCAGGTGAGGCGGGTCGGGGGCGCAGGGTGTGCTTTTGGAGGGCAGGGCACTGCGGTATACCGGGCCGGAGGGCAGCAGCCGAGCTGGGCAGACGTGGCAGTGTCAGGGTCCCCACGCATTGACGGAAGCACGCATCTCTGCTGCAGACGTGGCAGTGTCAGGGTTCCCACGCATTGACGGAAGCATGCGTCCCTCCTCCACCATGCCCCGCCCCCCTGCAGCTGGACGTGGACGAGGTGCTGAAGCCCCGACTGCAGCTGCTGCTGGACCTGGGCCTCTCAGTGGTGCGCTTGCTAGGGCGGCCGTGCAGATTGCGTGTGCAGCGTGCAAAGCAGAGGCAGGCAGCCTGCTGGCATGGCCGGATAGACTTGCGCCGGCTGCTGGCGGCTGCGCCCCGTGCCAGGCATGCCGCGGCATCCATGCGCCTGGTGAAAGCAGTTCGGCTGTCACAACGCGATGCGCAACACGTGCAGGAGCGGGCGATGAAGGGCGTGCTGCGGGTGCCCGAGGTGCTGCGAGTCAGCCCGGGGGTGCTAGACGCCAAGGTGGACTACTACACAGGTGCGGACTTTGGGGCAAGCACACTTTATTACATCAATCTGATTCAGAGTTAATAGTGTGTGGAGTGTCTGGCTGGTTGTGCAGCCATGGGTTGGGGCGAGCCAGCAGCAGGCGGCAGGCCCGAGTGTCTTGCCGCACATGCGCAGCTTGTGCTGCTCGCACCACCCGCATGCCCCAACTGCTGCCTGTGGCTGCTCACCTGTGTGCAGAGGAGCTGGGGCTGACCAAGCGGGAGGTGGGCGCGATGTATGCTCGCGACCCAGGGACCCTGCTGGCCTCGCTTGCGCACATCCAAGAAGTGGCGACCTGGCTCGGGTGAGCGGACGCACACCGGGGCTGTCAAGGGGATGAGGCCGCAGGAGGGCATTCGGGGGGCCTGGATCGCATTGCGCTTCAGGCGGCCTTTGCTTTGTGAGGCGTGCAAGGTGGCCGTTGCTTCTGACACGGGTCATTTGGCATCGAAGGCATGCAGCCGTGAGGCACCGTTGTCCAATCGCTGGCGTTGCTCCCTCATCTCATGCCCGCAGCGACAAGGAGGGGCTGGGGCTCAGCCGCCAGCTGCGCGCCAAGGTGATGTCCAAGGGCGCGCTGCTCAAGTACTCGCTGCCCACCGTCCAGGTCGGTCCATCTCACCTTGGTAGATGGGAGTATTGGTTTGGGTGTTGGGCTGCGGTGTCATCCCAATCTGGTCGCATGTGCCCTGCAGACATGCGCGGCATGGCAGGCACACTCGTGGCTCGACACCCCGCCAACCCGTACCGTTCTTGGCCCGGCATGCAGGAACGCGTGGCCTACTGGCGCAGCCACATGGGCTTCACCCAGGCCGAACTGCACGTGGCCCTGGATCGCCTGCCCCGCCTGCTGCTGTACCCCGTGCACGAGCGCAAGTACCAAGACAAGCTCGCCTTCCTGCGAGGTACGCTCAGAAGATTGTCAAGGCCTGAGAAGGAGTGCAGCCTTCTGCCAGCTGAATCAACCCCCGGAATGAGCGTGAAGCCCATAAGTGCATGCCCCGTCCCCGCTCAGCATCCCCCACCCCTGCCAACCCCTCACAACCCCGCCCCTGCCCGCCTGCAGACGAGCTGCACCTACCGCAGCACGCCGTGCTGCTGTCCTTCCCAGCCTTCATCACCTACTCACTGCCCGGCCGCATCGCGCCGCGCGCCGCCGCCGCCCGCGCCTTCAAGGACTGCCAGCTGCCGCTGGAGAAGCTGGCTTACGGCGAGGCTGCCTTCATTAACTGGCTCAAGGTGGAGCCGGAAGAGTATTACGAGTGGCTAGATGGCTGGCGGACGGGCGCCGGCGCGCGCTGGGTGGCGGCAGCGGGGGACGACAGCGGCGGAGAGGGCGACGCAGCGGCGGCAGGCGGTGAGCTGTCGCAAGGGTTGGGCGAGTCTGAGGAGGAGCAGCTCTAGCGTCTCTGCATTGGGAGAGGCTTGCGCACCCTGGCATTGCTCCAAACTCGAGCACCTTGCGCTGCCCACAGCGCTAGCATCTGTGCTTTGCACCCCTTGTTGTCAACAGGCGTTTGCCAACCGAAGGATTTTGCTCCGCACTGCCCTGTACCTGTACATGCATCTATCCGATTTTCGAGCGCTTACAATGTCGCCTGTCTGAGGCCCCTATTTGATGCGATTCATCGACTCCAAGTCAAACCCAAGGCAGGAGTAGCACAGACTCTGAGGCACTGCAACAGGAAACTCACACAAAGCTGTGGCCATCACACAGCCATCCCAGCCGCACCCCTTCACTCCTCCTTGCGCTTGGTCTGCTCCCCCAGGGAGCCCTCCTTCTCCTGCGCCCCCTGCTCCTGGCCCTGCGCTTCCTGGCCAGCCATCAGCTGCTGCACCGCCCAGCAGTAGCAGGAGCACAGGTGGTCCTGCAGGGGCAGCAGGCGTGTGGGTAGGGTGATGGGTGGACGGGCGGCTGGCAAGATGTGGACCCAACCTGCCGCTGAAACTGCGCTCAATCAATCCTGCCAGCAGCCGCCGCCTTCCTGCCCCCACCTTTAGGCACGTGTCCTGCAGCACGATGCGGCGGAAGCGCTCCTCGGGGGCGCCCCGGATCAGCTCAAACTTGGCGCCTGCAGGGGGGGCGGTTGGGGACGTGATGGGACTTAGCCTGAGTACCGCCGCATCTGAAGGATCGGACGGACAGTGACTGCTAGCTAAACCTTGTGAATGCACTGGTTGGATGAATGCACTGGTTGGACACCAGTGCGTTCACGCCCGCCCAAAGGCCGCCACAGCCTCACCCGGGTACAGCAGCTCGTCCTCGTCATCGCTGCTGCTGCCGCTGCTGCTGGCATCCGCTGCCGCCGCTGCCACTGCCTCCACCGCAGGCGCCACGCCGCGCTTGCCACCGCCCTCAGTGGCGGCACCATTGGCAGAGGCGGCCTGCTCTGCCTTGCGAGACGCACGCCGCTCCAGCACCGCCTGCAGCTGGAGCGGCGGGCAGGTAAGCCTGGCATCTCTGGCACATCAAACATTGCCGGTCACAGCAGGCCGCCAGAATAGCACATCCTCCCTTGCGAAAACCCCACCCACCTTACGAATGGCCTCTGCCTCCTCTCGGCTTGCATCGGTGCGCTTCAAGAAAAACAGGCGTCCAGGAGCATAGAGGGCGTGGATGCACGCGTCGCCCTGGATGTTGGCGGGCAGGAGGAATGTGGACTGCTGGTCACAAGCAGCCACAATGCGTCCACATGCAGCCACAATGCGGCGCCCAAAGCAGGTTTGCAGACAACAATGCCCCACCCACCCAACAGCCATGCCCACCTTGGTGGCCTGCTCGCACGCGCGCTCAATGGCGGCCAGCGTCTCGTCAGGCAGCCCCCGGTGGTGCATGATGGGCCCCCCTATGATCATCTGCGCCGCCCGGGCCGTGGCCCGCAGGCCGCCACGCACCGTGTCCCGTACCACCTGGCGCGCGGTACGGTGCACCGCATCCGGCTCTGCCGTACCGCTGCCACTGGCGCTGCTGGCGGCTGTGGTGGGGCCGTTGCTGTCGCCTTCCAGGCGCAGCAGGCCGGTCCAGCGCAGGAATGTGACCACCCACTGCACCAGCACGAGGTACCAGCGGGCCAGGGCGCGCGTCGCCACCGCCAGCTGCAGTGAGGGGCAGGGGAGTGGGGTGGTTGGCAGGCAAAGAGGGCAAGGTGGGTGTGCATTGGCAGTACTGGTCTCGCTGGACGCAGCAAGGCGTGCTGTAAAGAGTAGGATTGTCAGAGCTGCCGCTTACCACGCTGTGCGACTGGCGCACCAGCCTTTTGTACGTCTCTGCGGCGCGGCAGCAGGGGCAGGGGAGCCGGTCATGGACGACTGCAACACACCAGGCGTCATGTTCCCTGCTATCCCCTACACTGCCTACATAGAATCGCAACGGTTCAGAACTTAGAACCTAGTTCCAAGCTAAGGTGCACGCCTCAGGCACGTACCCGAGTGCTCGATAACGTCCGGCACCATCCAGTCCTTTGCCGTGGCCTTCAGCTTCTCCTGCCACCCCGTGGCATCCATCTCCTGCAGGCAGCCAGTTGGGCGCAGCGGGATGGCGGTGTTCAAAAGCGGCTCAGGCGACATGAATGACCGCCTGGTTTTCGGCGGGCCTCCCTTGCTGCTTCCTGGTGGTGTTGTGGGCACACGCACCGCCTCACCTCCTTCATAGCAAAAACGTTGTAAACCGAAAACCTGGGCACAATGTCATGCTGCAGGGAGACAGAAGTGATGCGTCTGTGAGCAGCCTTTTTTCACAGCCAAGGAAGGGCAGCCGCAGTGAGAAATTGACAGCAAGTTCGAGCTGCTGCCCCCAGCTTTCGAGCACGCAAGCGGCCATGCCTGCAGGACCACGCTGGAGATGTAGCCGTTGCAGCCGTCGGCCAGGTTGGCTGTCAGAACGGCAGGCGTTGCAATGCCCACTGCAAGGGAAGGGAGTCGGGTTCTAAAGCTCCATCGTGCGTGGTGCAGCGGCACTGCAATGCCGCGACGGCAGCCACCTCAGGAGGCATGTTTTGAAGGAGTTGGGCGGAGCCAGGCACGCAGCAGAACTCAAGGTGAGTGCCCTCGGCCCTCGGTGCACGCCTGCTGCGTCAACATCCAGCACCTGCCCCGCAAGCCGGTCTACAGGACACAGCAGCGCACCCGCGTGCAGCTTAATGCCTTTCATCAGCTCCCCTGCCTCGGGGTCCCCCATGCGGATCAGGTGCGCCACCAGGGTCGCCGTGCCTGCAGGGAGGGAAGCTGGCATTGGAGCTCGTTCGGCACAGCCCCGCTAGCGAGCAGTTGGCCATGCACAGGGCGAGCAGTTGGCCATGCACAGGTGTGGGCAATTGATGGCTTGGCTGCATGGCTGGCATCGTTCATTCTTTCATCCACAGGCGCAAGTCACAGGGTCAGACCTGCCAGCCCTCCCACTGCGCACCTGCCCCCAGGCTGTGCCCCACGAGCAGCAGGCCGTAGCCGGGGTGCTCGTCACACAGCTCCCGCAGCATGCCCAGCTTGTGCTTCACAAACCAGCGCGCCTGCGCCGACGAGTTGCAAATGGCAGCAGTTGGTGCTGCAAACCTGCGACAATTGGCAGAAGCAAGCATCGCAGTTGGAGCCGCACAGGATCATGCAAGGGCCGCAGCCGGTAACGCTACTCGCCGCCTTGAGCATGCCGAAATGCGCATAGCCGTCCAGGTAGGGTGTGCTGCGTGGCAATTGTGGCAGGAGAGGACGGGCCGGAGGCCTGGTCAGTGTGGACTAAGCCCGGCGCCAGGTGATGTGCCATACTGTTTGCAAGGCGGCAAGCGGGGACCTTGACTTGCGCAGACAGAGATCAGGGCTCAGCCCTGCGCCAGCCATCCTGCCAGCCAGCCTGCCTGCCAGCCAGCCAGCGCCAGCCCCGCCTCACCACACGGCGCATGCATCCGTCAGCATGTCGTTCAAGTCTGTGGTGCCGCGGAAAGCCAGCACCACCTGCATGGAGCCCAGGGCATTCGGCAAGGGAATCCAGCCACGCAGCAGGACAACCAAGGCCCCTGTGGCCAGCACATGCCCTATGCTGTGCCACCTGCCATGTGCGCCAAGCAGGGCGGCAAGCCGAGCACACACTGGACAGGCCCAAAGCTGCCTGCGCCCTAGGCCCCCAACACCAGCCAGCAGGCCCACCAATGCGCTTGCACGGCCCGTCCTCCAACGCACCTGCCGCGCCTTGTGGTCCACTCCTATAGCGTACGCAGGCCGTGTGCTGTCGCTGTCCGCCTGGAGCTCCACAATGTCCTCCGCCTTGCACAGCATTGGGTGGCACGGTTGTCGGTGCCCTACTCGCGTGCGCCAGTAGTGGCAGCATGCTGCAATGGGCACACAGCCCGCAACTGGTAGATGCACATTGCCGGAGACCAGCCAGGCGCCTGCCATGTGACCGCTCCCAACCATCTCCTGGGCTGCCCCACCTTGCAGTTGGCAGCAGCTGCAAACTCCCGCTCGGTGGGGCAGTAGGCCGCCATGGCCAGGTTGCAGCAGTAGAGCAGCCACGTGAGCATGACGGGGCTGCGCACGGGGGTGCCGCGCACCGCATCCTCTGCCTGCGTCTCCACATGGTGCTGCGCCAGGCTGTAGATGCCTGCAAGTTGCGACGCATGCGCACAGCAAAGCAGCGATCAAGGGGACGCCAGCTGGAATGGAGGACACCTGCAGGGAGGCTTTGCATGCTGGGGTACCCCACTGGGCTGTTAAAGGAGACCCGCAACCGCACGACAGCAGCCAAGTTGTGACCCACCAAAGATGATGTCGTGGACATCCAGCGCACTCATAGCATACTTCATGGCTCGCAGCAGGGCCGCAGCGACCTCGCCGACCCCCAAGTCGAAGTTGGTTTTCAAGCGCGAGTAGCGCCCTGGTGGGCGGCGAGGAGAAGGGGCACTGACGTCAGAGCAGCTCAGGGCAAGGCAAGGCCAGTGCACCGTGACATGCTGGATTGAAACTGCCATGCCTGCTCGTGGAAGCAGCTTGCTTGACGTTGCACAGCACACAGGCACTCACGTGCCACCCGCTGCGCCCCCCGCTCCATCTTGGCCTCAAAGGCGTCCGGCAGCAGCGCATCCACCGCATCCTCCAGCACATCCGGAATGAAAGCGGCCTGCCAGACAGAAAGTACAATGGGGTTTGGCTGCTGTTCCAGGCAGAGCGTCAAGGGGTTTGGCTGCTGTTCCAGGCAGAGCGTCAAGGGGTTTGGCTGCTATTCCAGGCAGAGCGTCAAGGGGTTTGGCTGCTATTCCAGGCAAAGCGTCAAGGGGTTTGGCTGCTGTTCCAGGCAGAGCGGCAAGGGGGCGCGACGGAGACCACGCAGCGGCAGCGGCGGCGGTTGGCGCACCAGCAGAGGGTTTCGCCGAGCGAAGGCCGTTGTCGCCTGCTCTGGCGTCCCGTACTCGTGCTCCTCCTCCTCCTCAGAGAGGGGTGGGGTCTGGGGCGAATCCCCGCTCGCGCTCTCCTTGCCCTTTGCCTTCTTTCGCCGCTCGACCATTTGTGTTGTTGAAATCCACCGCAGTGTATCGGTGATGTGATCGACGCTCGGATGGAAGCAACGCGATTGGGGCAAGGGCCGCCACCCTGGCATTGTGTTCCCGCCGCCCTTGCGTCAGCGTGTGGCCCTGGTATGCCCGTCCAGTCCGGTTGCTGTGCATTGCAATGCTTGCAGTGCAATCATAATGCAGTGCTGCATATGTTGATCAGTGCATTCATATCGCAAGCCTGCTGGGAGGCGCAGTGTGGGATGGGAGGGGCACTTGATGCGGTACGGGATGCCTCGCAGTGAGGGGCAGGGGGCATGGAAAACAGGGTACTCATTCACTCGCACATCACACTCTCAAACTGGTATCACACGTTGCTCAGGTCCAGCTGGTTCTCTCGGGAGCTGCCATGCCGCTGCAGGGCTGCCGCGCCAGGCGCCTCAGCGGCAGCCTTGGCCGCCGCACTGCTACCCAGCGCCTGCTCTGGGCTGGGCTCCAGTGCAGCGGTTGCCGCGCTGCTGGTCAGCCTGGCCGCCGCTGCCACTGCTGCTGCCGCCGCTGCTGCGCCCTGCTTGAGGCGAGGTGCAACGAAGAGCTTGAGCATGGCAGATTGATCAGCATGGCAAGCCGGCTGCGAGAGCCCCATACCCCCACTGCCGCCCACTACGCACGGCCCCCCCCACCTTGCTGGTGCCTGCCGCCTCAAAGGTGGTGCGCAGCCGCTTGGCGCTAGGGGGGCTGGGAAGGGCGGAGCCAGCCAGCCCAGGCAGCGGGCTGCCGCGCTTGCCAGCCGAGCCAGGTGCGGCGCTGCCGCCGCCTGCCGCCCGCTTGGCACTGCCGCCTGCGTCCGGCAGGTCGCGCCGGCTGCCTGCCCCGCCCTTGCGCACCGTGCTCTGGCCGCCACTGCCGCCAGCATCTGCTGCACCCGCTGCCGTCACCGCTGGTGAGCGGAGGAAGGAGGCAATGCTGCGCTGCTTGGTGGTGCGCCGGGTGCTGGGGGCTGGGTTGTTCAGCAGGTCGCCTGTTGGCGGCCAGGGGGGCAGGGGTGTGCAGGAGGTTCATGGAGCAGCCCGCTGGCCTAAAGCACAAATGGCTGAACATCACAAATTGCCTGCCCTTCGAACTCACCTTGCCCGCGCAGCCCCTGTTGCATTGCATCTCCCCGTGCTGCCCACTCACCGATGCGGCGCACGGTGCGGGTGCCTGCTGCCGGGCTGCCCGCCGGTGCAGCGCCCGCCGGCGCAAATGGCGTCATGAAGTGCGCCAGGCGGCTGCCGCCTGCCTGCTGCTGCTGCTGCTCTGCGGGTCCTGCCGCCCCCTGCTGCAGGCGCTGGTTGGCGTGTGCATTTTCGTCCGCCTGCCCACCCTCCACTGTGGGGGTGGCACCTTGCGGCCATGCCGAGGGGCCGGCGGCGCCGCCCTGTGTGCGCAGCGCCGCCAGCATGGCAGCGCTGCTGCTGCCGCCCAGCCCTGCGGCGCTCCAGGGGGTGGCAGCACCCAGCCCTGCCGAAGCTGCCGCGGCAGAGCCCAGCGCTGTGCCGGGGGTGGCTGAGCCGACTGGTGCCTCCTGGCCCATGCCTTGGTACGCAGCAGCGGCAGCGGCCGCCGCCTGCACTTGCGAGGCCTGCCGCCACCAGGGCTGCCACGCCTGCTGCCCTGGTTCGTCCGCCGCCTGCTCCTCAGGCTGCTGCCGCTGGATGTGCCACACCTTGACCGTTGCGTCATCCGCGGTGGTGGCAATCTGGAGGGGCGATAATGCATGCAAGGTGGATGGCGCCGCTGGTCAGTGGGACCGGCAAGGTGGCAGTCGCCATCTGCGCATGGCAGCGCCACACCACCATGCATACGTGGCAAGCGCTGCCCCTCAGCGGACCTGGTGGAAGTCTGAGGGGCACCACGCCACCGCCGTCACCTCGCCCTGGTGCCCCGGCAGCACGTAGGGGGAGGCGCCGTCGGGGGCGTCGACCTGGGGGGCGGAGGGGGGAGGGGGAGCAGGGCAGCTGCGTAGGCGGTGCACGGCGTGCGCATGGGAAGGGTTGCCATGCACACGGTGCAGCAGAGGGCCGGCAGCACAGGCCACCGCTCTGTGCAAGCTGCGTGCGCAGCAGCCTCAGCAGTCCTTCCAGGCAGCACAGCCCAGCCCCCGCCTACCTCCCAGATGTACACGGATCGGTCGGTGGAGCCGGAGATGATGTGGCTGCCGTCGGGGCTCCAGGCCGCCTTGACGTAAAAGGAGGCCACTGCCGAGGGTGGGAGGGTGAGCACGGTTTGAAGTAAGCAGTTCAGCACCTGCACTGACCCATCATGACAGCGGATCAGGAGCTGCCCTGCCGCTCCATGCGCACCCCAACCCACCTGTATGGCCGCCGAACCAGCGGATGGGGCCGATGTGTGGGCGCAGCGGGTCGTAGATGAAGTGGTGCCCGCCCGTCAGGCTCACCAGCAGCTGGCTGCCTGCTGGGCATGACGCGGGGGGAGGGGAGGGGAGGTCACGACTCAGGCCACCATGGCTGGCACGCTGCCAACAGCAGACTGTCGGTTACCAGCCTCCCAGCCTGCCATCCCGGCACTCCTTCCCTCCCACCCACCCTGGGGGTGCAGCGCCAGCGAGGTGATGCCGTGCTGCTTCTGTGAGATGTGGGGCACCGAGGCGTCGCACAGGCGGGCCAGGTCCCAGGCGGGGGCGGCTGCAGCGGTGGCGCCACCCGCCGCCTGGCGCAGGTCCCAAAACTTGACGATGCCGTCCACGCCTGCTAGGGTGGCGGGCAGGATGGCAGTGGCAGGTGGGAGGGGGGCAGTGGGAGCAAGGGAGCTGGACGGGCGGTGTTGCCGTGCATGCAAATTGGATCATCAACCTGCCGTCACTTGAATGCGTCAAGACACACCAACAGCCGTCCCTTCCCAGCAGCCAGCCCCCAAGTTGCGCACCTCCCGTGGCCAGCTGGTTGCCGGCGCCCTGCAGGAAGGTGAGGGAGGTGACAGAGGGGCGGGTGCGCCCCTGCAGCGGCGTGCGCCGCCGCTTCTGTCGGTCGTTCAGCGCGTGCGCGTCCTGCAAGCGGAGCGGCAGCGGCAGGTGTGGCACTTCAACACTGATGGTGGGAGGTGAAGGGCAGCATTAGTACAGGAAAGTCCCGCTCGTCCACCTGCACGTGGAGCACTCCAGCTGCGCACTGCCCTTACACAAGCGGGAAGATGCACAACGACGACACAGCCTGGCCATCCGGGACTCAGCCCCCGCACCTGGATGGTGACCACGGGCGAGTGGAAGGGCTCCCCAGTGGTGGCGTCGGCACGGGAAGGCACGCGCGCATCCCACACCATGAGCGCACCGTCGCGGGCGCCTGCGGGGGGTGGGCCGTGCGTGCCAGGCAGCTGAGTGCGCAGATGGCTGGAGACGGGCGGGGCAGCACTGCTGCAAAGGCGGTCCATGGAGCCACAACCTGCCCAAGCTACACATGCGCCTACCGGGGCAGCCACAGCCACGCATCTTCCCCGTCCAACCCCCCTTCACGGCCCCTCACCCGATGCGAATACGTCGTTGCATGCGGGCATGGGGCACACCGTCTTGACGGACCCAGAGTGGCCTCGGAAGGAGGCCAGCAGGTCGGCGTGGCCTGCGGGGAGGGTGCGCGACAGCCGTGGCCGAGTGTGTGCATGATAATGTCACAGATACGGCACCTCGCGCCCTCCATAACTGCCGCTGGCTGCTGTTGCCGCTGCAACGGCCACACCAGTCCTGTCGCCTGCTGCGCGCACCGGTGTCCCACAGGGAGATGGTCTGGTCCCCGCTGGCCGTCAGCATGCGCATGTCGTCCTGCACAGGAGGAAGCATGTGGCGGGAGGCAGCGGGAGGGTGGTGCGTGAAGCAAACTGCAGCAGGGCCGTCCAATGCACAGCAGCTGTGTGTGGGCAGCCGCCCCGCCCTGCCCGCCTGGCATCCATGCGCGCCATGCATCCAGCCCAAATGCACCTGTGCGCCCAGTTCTACACTCAATCTTCCCAAACACCACGCACATTGCACCAGCAGAGGTCAAAGACGGCGTTGCGGTGGGCCATCCACTGCGCGCGCGGCTTGTTGGGGCCCCAGTCGTCAGCCATCTCTCCAGGCAGCTCGCATGAGGTGTCCACAATGGACACAAACCCCTCCTCGTCCGCCACCGCCAGCAGCCTGCTGTCGTTGTAGATCTGCCAGGGAGAAAGGGTAGGGCTGAAGCGGGGACAGTGGAGCGCACAGCTTGCGCAGAAGGCGGGGGCAGCAGGAAAGCAACGCGAGCGCGGCATCCGCGCCGCCGCTCCCGCCTGCCGCCCGCCGACCTTGGAGTACTGCGCCGCAAAGGCGGGGGTGCCCATGCCGCCGGGGTTGTTCATCACCGTGCCGCTGCATGATCCCTCCACAGAGAACTCGGCCACGAAGGGGCGGCGGTGCACTGCAGTGGGGCAGCAGGCGGGCGGGAGCGCGGGCGGTCGGCGGCGCCGGCGTCGGGCGGCGGCCCGGTTTGGTTTGGATTTGAACCCCGGCACGGCGGCGACAGCTTTTCTCGCCCCGCATTGCCTCTTCTCGACGTTTCCAGGGCGCCCCGCCCGCGCACCTGGCCCGCCGAGCAGCTGGCGGTCGAGGACTTGCAGCAGCATGGTCTGCGGCGGCTGCCGGTGGACCAGCATTGCTGCCAGACTCTGAACAGCCGTCAAGGGACAGGCCAGCCGCGCCGCCACCGCGGAGCTCTGAGACCCCCGCCTCTCGCCGCCCCTGGGCCCCTGTGGGCTCTGGCCGTGCTCTGAGCGACGTGGGAGTAAGCGTGGAAGACAATCAAGTGCACGTGACGGGCAGAGGCGGCATGGATCTCACGATGCCGCCGCTGCGGCGCCCGCTCAGCAGCTGCATGCAGGTGGCGACAGGCGGCAGCAGCCAGGAGGGGGCTCTGCAGTGATGTTGTGTGCATGCTCGGCTGTGAGACTGTGTGCATGCTTTGATGGGAACGGTTGCAACTGCTGCTGCATTGGCAGCACGCCAGGCTGCGCTGCCCCTACGCGCTTCGCATGCATGGACCCACTGCTCCGCCGCTTCGAGCAGCCGCCTCGCTCGCAGTCTCGCCCTTTGTTGCACCTTGTTGACCACAGCAAATAACGAAAGCCACAGGCATGCCGCAACAACTGCTATAATGCATCCATGGGCGCTGCGTCGCCTGCGTCTGCTGCCGCCCCATCTGCCGCTGCCGCGCTGCTAGCGGCCGCTCCCGCCGCTGCCGCCTCCGCCGCCGGCATCTGCACGTGCCTCCAAATCTTCAGGGTTCCGTCCCCAGCATGGCCGCCTGTCGCAATGAGCATGCAGCCCACCTGCTGCGCGGCATCAACTGCAAGCACGGTGGCAGAGTGGCCGCCGCCGGGGGCATCTGCACTGGGCCGCCCCCGCAGGATCCCCACAATCTGCAAGGGTGGCAGGGGTGTGGGTGGGCAGCGCTGGCTTGCGGTGCAGGCGGCTGGCCGCGACGGCATGGCCTTTGCCTTGGTGGGCTTCGCGCACGTGCACGCATCCAAGCTGCGCCTGCATGGTGCTGGACTCCCACCAGCCGACAAGCTGCCCACCTGCTTAGTGTTGAGGTCCCACAGGTACACGTGCCGGTCCTCGCTGCCGCAGGCTACAAACTTCTGGGGCGGGTCGTGCAGGCTGTCGTGCACCACGAAGCAGGCCTGAGGGGTGGAGTGGGATGGGGGTGTGGGGATGGTGGCAGTGCATGTACGGGACCTGCGCAGGCAGATGTGCAGCAGGTTGAAGGCAGGGCTGCGAGAGGCAAGTGATCTCGCGCACCACTCCATAGCACTGCCACCCGTACGATTCTGATGTGCGCCCCACCTGCAGGGAGGTGCTGCGGTTGAGGTGGCCCTTGTACGTCTTCTTGATCTTGTGGCTCAGCGGCTCCCACAGCAGCAGCCGGCTGTCCATGGTGACTGCGGGGTGCAGGGTGCAGACGTGGGGTTGGCGCAGGCTGGCGCGGCAGGCTGCTGATAAGTGTGAGCAAAGGCAGCATCTGCACCAGCCTCAACATTCGGTGTACCACAGGGTGGTATGCAGAGCCCGCCGCCAGACCCGTGCCCGCAAGGCAGGCACATGAGGGTGTGCACCCGTCAGCAGGAATTTGCCATTGGGCGTGAAGCGCAGCGATGCCAGCGCAGGGCTGTTGTTGTGGCGGTCCACCAGGCTGGCGGCGCACTTGCCGGTGGGCAGCTGCCAGCACCGCCTGCGGGCACGTGTTGGGGGAGACGCCAGCCTATGAGGCCCCCTCCGCAACGCGTCCACCGGAGGTCCGGGACCACAGCTGCTGCCTGTGCCAAGCAAGATCAAGCCGCTTGCCACGCATTAAAGCATCCCTCACTCACGCCAGGCCGTCAAAGGAGCAGGAGGCAATCATCTCGGCCCCCGCATCGCCGCCAAAGGCCACTCCGGACACCGGGTCGGCGTGGCCGGGGATGATGCGGATGGGCTTGCCCTGGCGCACGTCCCACACCACCACCACCTCATCAAAGCCGCCGCTGGCCTGGGGGGGGGGGGAGGGGAGGGCAACAATGGGGAGGGGTCCAGGTGGGGTGAGGCGCGAGGCTAGAAGACGGGGGGTTGCTCAGAGTGCACTGTGCAACAATGCAGCGTCCGCCGGGTGCCCGCTGCCACTCCCAAGCAGTCCCAAGCTTGCCACACACGAAGCAAAGGTTTGCAGCGGCGGAATCAGGTCGGCTCACCAGCAGGTTGCCGCCGGAGCTCCAGGCGCAGCACATCGCGTGGTGCGAGTGGGCCTGCAGGATGCGGCAGCACGCGCCAGTCACCGCGTCCCACACCTGTGCGCAGCAGGGGGGGAGCGGTGCAAGGAGCGTGTGCATTGCTGGTATGGCGCTAGAAGCACAGCTGGGCAAACCTCGCAGCATGATTGGAGTGCCAGGGCATGGTGGCCACAATCCCACCAACGGGGCAGCTGCAAGCTTGTGCGGCGCACCCGCACGGTGTGGTCGTCGCCGGCGGTGGCCAGGTAGCGGCCATCGGGCGACCATGCAACATCTGCAGGGTGGAAGCAGCAACAATGCACCTCTTGCTGTTGGCAGCCAAACAGAGGCCAGATCCATCTCGACTGCCAACTGATCAACAACCAAAACGCAAGAAGGGTGGCAAGTGACCGCTGCTGCCCAACCACCAAAACGCAAGAAGGGTGGCAAGTGACCGCTGCTGGCCAACCAGCAGCAACAACGCCTGCCAGCGCCCACCTGACAGGCCGCCCTTGTGGCCGGTGAGCCGCTGCAGCAGCCGGCCGGTGCGCGCGTCCCAAATGGCTGCCGTGCCATCCGCTCCCGCACTGGCAACGCAGTGCCCTGCGGCGTCAAACTGCACTGCCGTCACCGCCTGGCCGCCGTGTGCCTCCAGGCTGTGCAGCAGGCGGTAGGGCGCATCCGGCAGATCTTCCCGGTCTCGCCACTCGCCGGTGCCGAAGTGGGCAGCCGTCTGGGCGATGTTAGACGAGGGTGCGCCTTGCAGCTCCTGGGCTGGGTGCTGCTCCGGCGGTGGAGCCGCTCCCGCCGCCTGCTGATCGGCCATCGCATCCATCGGGCCTGGCCGGGCGCGCTGCAAGTGCGTCGGCAGAGAGACCGCCCGGCGCTCGCCTTCAGCAGAAGGCCGTCGCCGCTAGTGGTCAGTGAGATCTTGTACGTATAGGCCCAGCGTGAGATCGAAGAAGCAGCAAGGTCGCAGATCGTGGCCAGGCACCCGCGCGACGCTTCGGCGGCAGCGCACCGTCGCCGCGCTGGGCAAGGCTGCGAGGCTGCACAGGGCTTGGCGTGTTGACTCTGGTGCAGACTGTTCTCAGCTGCACACACCATGTTTTAGGCCACTGAATGAGTCACAGGGCAGCAACGACCTGGCTGCCGCACGCCGGCGTTGCTTTCCATGCCCGCAGCCGCGCAGCATCGCAAGGCGGCTCAAGGTGCAGTGCCTGGCTTAACACATGATCATCCGATGCCCAGATGGCTGCCATGCTGAGGTGCGCTGTCAGCCCTGCCAGTGGGGCATGGATTTGTCTTGCCGCACCCAAAGGCGATGCCTGGCGGCGGCTGGCGGCGGCAGCATGGCCATGCCCTGACCTTGCGTGGCACCCCTGATAGAGTCCCTAGCATCCATTGTGCGTGCTTGCTGGGCACAAGGGCAACAGGAGCTTGCGTTGGCGCTCTCCCCGTTCAGCTTCTCCGCCGTCGTGCAGCGGCGCTTGCTGGAATTGCGATCCACCCCCTCTCCGTCTGTATAGGTTGGCGATCCGACTGCTGGTGGCCGACAAGGTGCGACCCAGCGTTTGGGAGGTGGCGGTGCAGCCTTCCCCGCTCGCTGCGGCTTGGCTGCGGTCCCCATCCTGCATGCGCGGTGATCGCAGCTCAATAGGCGAACGCCGAGCTCGCTTGATGCTGCAGAGCTGCCGCCGCCGCTGCCGCCGCCGCCTGAACCGCTGCCCGCATGTTGCCCGCTGCAGGCCTGGCGGCACTCTCCCTGCCCCGCTTGCGTAACGATCCACTGAGGCACACCATGTCAGCCAGTGCGAGCGTGGATGCGGAGTGCCCCTCCTCGCTGCGGCATGTGGAGGAGGCGGGGGAGCTCGAGGCGTTGGTGCAGCGGGTCGTGGCCAGCGGCGGCCAGGACGCGGGGACCGCCTTCCCGCGCTTTGCAGCCATCGTGAGTAGGTGCCTGGAATGGAGCGTGGTGGGCGTGTCTGGCCAGTCGATTACACTGCTGGTGTAGCTGTATGAAGCGAGGCTGCCCTGCCAGCTCATGCCATGCCACCAGCACCTCACAACCGGCTGGCTGCAAGAGGCCCTCTCGGAGGTAGAGCCAGCTCACTCCCCTGTCCGCCCCCTTCCCGCCCCCGGCAGATCAGCAAGTACCAGGAGCAGCCGCAGCTTCTGGACCCGCTGCTAGAGGGCCTGGTGCAGCCGCTGGCAGCCCTGCTGCGCGCAGCTGCCGCGGAGCCGGCGGCAGCCGACCTGGGCGCTGTGCGCGGCGTGAGCCGCCTGCTGTGGCAGCTCTCGGTGGTCAGGTGCGCACCCTGCCCACGTTCGTGCCTGTGTATAGTCATGGACCCTTGCAGTCTTGACGTTGTGCGCTGGCTTAATGCTTGCGGTGCACTCCACATGTGTGTGGGCCCCACTCACGCTTTCAGTCTTGAGCTCGGCCATTGCTCGTCTGCCCACCCTGCAGGGGCTACAAGACGGTGCTGCGCTTCTTTCCCAACGACGTGGCCTGCCTGGAGCCAGTGGTGGCTCTGCTGGTGCACCTGGATGCTCTGGCCTCGCCCGCCCTGGCCGCCGCACCCGCGGATGGCGGCAGCAGCGGCAGCAGCGGGGCAGCAGCAGCAGTGCCACGGCTGGACAGCGGGGCGCAGAGCCTGTGGGAGGCGCAGGAAAGCTTGGGCATGCTTGCACTGCTCACAGTGCGTGTTGGCGTCTGTTTCAAGTGTGTCTGCTTGCAACGCTCGCAGTGCTGGCTGCTTGTGACGGCCAGCCAGGTTCAAGGGGCCATTCCATCACCCCTCTCCTGGCTGCAGTACGTCCTGCTCCTCTGGCTCTCCATGCTAGTGCTGATCCCCTTTGACATCGCCATCGTCGACTCCTCGCTGGCGGCGGCAGCCAGCGGCAGCAGCGAGCAGAGCGGCAGCAGCGGCGGTGCGGCTGCCTCCCCGGCGGCGGCTGCCCCCGCCTACCCTCCCCTGGTTGGCACCATTCTGGAGCTGTGCCAGCGCTACCTGGCCAGCCCAGGCAGCACCCGGGAGATGGCGGCAGTGGTGGTGGGCCGCCTGCTGACGCGGCCCGACATGGCACCTGCCCTGGACGCCTTCCTGGGCTGGGGCTGTGCCGCACTGGCCGGCGCCGACGACAGCCAGCGCGCCTCGTTCCTGGTGCCAGGTGCGCTGATGGGGCTAGGGTGGGCTCTGCTGGGGCTGGGCGCAGGCTTCTTCTGTCCAAACCTCGGAGGCTTCCTTTCAAAGGGAGTTGAGCACCATACAACTTCCACCTGCTGCACTGCCCCGCCCCGCAGGCACTGCCCTTGCATTTGCCACGCTTTTCAAGCTGGGCCAGCGCTCTGCGCTGCTGGCGCCCGCCGCCCGCGTCTTCCCACACGCTGTGCAGCTGCTGGGCAGCCGGCTGGCCGCCACCAACGCACTGGCCAGGCAAGCGTGCTGTATGTCCCCAGGGTTGACGGCCGTTTGTGCAACAGTGTTGAGTTGGGCATTTGGGACGGCCAACTGCCTTCCCCTGCTGCGCTCCCGCGCCTTTTGTGCAGGAAGCTGGCCGTCAAGCTGATCCAGCGCATCGGCCTGGTGTACCTGCGCCCCCGGGTGGCCGCCTGGCGCTACCAAAAGGGCCAGACGAACAGCATCGCGGCCAATCTGAGCGCGCCCAGCGGCACAGCAGTGGGCAGCAGCGCAGCAGGCAGCGCGGCGGCGCAGGCGGTGGCGGCAGAGGCGCAGCAGCAGGCTGCAGCGGCAGCTGCTGCGGCAGAGGCGGAGGCTGAAGAGGATGTGGAGCACGCTGAGCAGCTGGAAGGTGGGAAGGGGGACGATGGTTGGGTGCAAGCTTGGGTGGGTTCTCTAACTGCATGCCCTGCGAACATCTCAACTCATCGCCCCGCCAGCCCACCTGCCCTGTTCCCCCTGCAGGCGTGATTGAGGCGCTGCTGCAGGGGCTGGCTGACCGTGACACGGTGGTGCGGTGGAGCGCTGCCAAGGGCGTGGGCCGCGTGACGGGGCGCCTGCCACGCGACCTGGCCGATGATGTGGTGGCCTCGCTGCTGGACGCCTTCTTCTCCCAAGGCGAGGCAACGGGCGACATGTTGGGTGCTGGCATACAGCATGGTAGGAGGGAGCATGGAGGCGTGTATCAACAGTAGTGGCCGAGCTGTGCATGAGTCGAACAACCACTGACCACTGACTCACCTGCAGGCGCCAGCGACACGGCCTGGCACGGCGGCTGCATGGGCCTGGCTGAGCTGGCGCGGCGCGGCCTGCTGCTGCCAGAGCGCCTGCCCACCGTGGCTCCGCTGGTGGTGCGCGCGCTCGAGTATGATGTGCGCCGTGGGCCCTGCAGGTGGGTGGGTGGGTGCACATGGATTGGGCGCCTCCAGTGCGGTGGCTGCCCCTGGGTAAGGTTTGTTGCATATCACCTGGCCTGTGGTGAGACAGGACATTTCCTGCGTTGACCCCGGTTGCCGCACCACTCCACACATGGCCGCAGCGTGGGTGCGCACGTGCGCGATGCCGCGGCCTACGTCTGCTGGGCCTTTGCCCGCGCCTACTCTCCAGAAGCCCTGGGCGCGACAGGTGGGTGGGCAACCCTGCACAGCCGCCTGGCTGGGTTGCGCAATGCATCCTTGCGCAGCCAAGCACATCAACATGCGGCGCCACCCGGGCACTTACACATGCCCCGCCGTGCCTGCCCCCCCCTCACGGCCCTCTGCTTGCAGTGGTCACGCTGGCCCCCGCCCTCATCACCACCGCGTGCTACGACCGGGAGGTCAACTGCCGCCGGGCTGCGGCCGCCGCCTTCCAGGTGCCGGCCTATCCCCCCTGGGGTGCTCGTTGCTCGCTGGAATACAGGGCCAGCTTGCTGGCATCGTCACTCACCACATGCGCCAGGACGCAAGCAGTCGCGGTTTTCTGCCAGCCTCTGCGCCAATGTTGTTCTGCCAGCCTCTGCGCCAATGTTGTTCTGCCAACCTCTGCGCCAATGTTGTTCTGCCAACCTCTGCGCCAATGTTGTTCTGCCAACCTCTGCGCCAATGTTGTTCTGCCAGCCTCTGCGCCAATGTGGTGCCCGTGCGACCGTCCCCCACTCCACCGCAGGAGTGCGTGGGCCGGCTGGGCAGCTTCCCCCACGGCATTGAGATTCTGACCACAGCCGACTACTTCACCGTCTCTGTGCGCCAAAACGTGAGTAGGTTAGGGTCGGGTCGGTTCTGGTCTGGTCGGGTCTGGTCTGGCCACTCTGCTCACACGACTGTATGCGTGCCTTTGCCTGCCATCTCACAGTTTGACGAGCCGCCCATGCCTCGGCGCCATTGATCAGAGCATCTCCCCTGCCCCCACCACGCATCCTGCAGGCGTACCTGTTGGTGGCCCCCCATGTGGCCGCGTTTGCCGAGTATTTTGAGCCGCTGGCCTGGCACCTGCTGCGCTCCAAGCTGCGGCACTGGGAGAAAGGGCTGCGCGAGCTGGCTGCGCAGGCGCTGGCGGGTGCGCGGTCGTAGTGTCTCTGATGGGATGTGAGGGGGTGGTGCCGCTTGTGCGCTTGCTGTGCGAGTTGTCTAGCATGTCTGTTCACCTGCTCCCTGCTTGATGCATGCCAACCTGCGCCGAACCTGGCCCACTGTCCGCCCCCGCCTCATCCCACCGCCCACGCAGCGCTGGTGCCCCACCGCCCCGCCTTCTTTGTGGACCATGCCCTGCCCTTCCTGCTGCCGCTGTGCACCGACCCAGTGCTGGAGGTGCGGCACGGCGCCGTGGCGGCGGTGGCGGAGCTGCTGCCAGCCCTCAGGTGCGCCGGGTGGGGATGGGCAGCCAAGCTGGGTTTGCTGTGCAAGGTTCTCACGTACCGGCTGTGATGTGAAGGTGTGGATCCTGTGCCCCAGCAGGCAAGGCATAGCAGCAGGGTCCAACCAACGTGCCCTGGTCTGCTCCACAGGGCCGCGGGCGCTGCTCTGCCTCCAGCACTGGAGGCCGCCGCCGCCGAGGTGGTGCCCGCCATCGAGCGCGGCCGCCTGACTCGGGGCAAGGGCGGCGAAATCATGCGCAGCGCCATCTGCCGTCTGGTGGAGACCACCTCTGCCGCGGGGCTGCCCCTGAGCGACGAGCAGCAGCAGTGCCTGTATGCGCAGCTGCGGGATACCCTGCGGCACCCCGCACCCCAGATACAGGCCGCAGCAGCGGCGGCTCTGGCCGCGTTTGCAGGGCACTACCTGCCGCACACGGCGCCCGAGGTGCAGCAGCAGCTGGTGCAGCAGTCGGTGGCAGCGCTGGAAGAGGCTGGCAATGTGGCAGCGCGCCGCGGCGGCGCCCTTGCGCTGGGAGCCCTGCCACGCTGGCTGCTGCAGCCGCAGGCGGCCGCCGTGCTGGCTGCCCTGGCCGCTGCCAGCGTGCCAGAAGAGGCAGCTGAGGCTCGGGATGCAGAGACACGGGTGAATGCCGTCAAGGCCCTCACAGCCGTGGCACTGGCGCTGCTGGGCCAGCCAGCGGAGGGTGGCAGCAGCGGCAGCAGCAGCGGGGAGGCCGGCCTAGACAGCGGCAGTGTGCCGGCGGACGCCATGCAGCTGGCTGCGGGAGGGGCGATAGAGCCGCTGTTGGCTGCCCTTGAGGACTACAGCATAGACAACAGGCAAGTGGCACCTTAGCATGGGTGGCTGGGCAGCAGGACACCGTGTGGTGTGGCCATGCCTTGCGACAGAGCTATCCAGGCGTCTCAACTGTTCGGTCTGTCAACCTTCCATGCTGCTATCAACCCGCCCACCCGCAGGGGCGACGTGGGCAGCTGGGTGCGAGAGGCAGCAATGGAGGGGCTGGCCCGCCTGCTGCCCCTGCTGCTGCCGGCAGCCGCAACGCAGCAGACAGGCCAGCTGCCTCGCCTGCTAGAGTTGACTCAGCGTGCCCTGCTGGCCATGCTGCGGCAAGCGGTGGAGCGCATTGCTCGCATGCGCGAGGCGGCGGCAGCTTGCCTGCAGCAGCTGCTTCCGGCGGCACAGGCGGCAGCGGTACCCATGGCAGCTGAGCTGGCCGAGGCGGTACAGGGGCGCCCGCTGGAGCAGTACAGCAACCTTGAGGCGCTGCCGCCGCTAGCGGCGCTGATTGTGCACCCGCCGCTGCAGCAGACGCTGTTGGAGGGGCTGACGTTCAGCATCGGCGGCCTGGATGCGCAGCTGTCGGCAGCGGCGGGCAACGCTCTGGCGGACGCGGTGCAGGAGCAGCTGCAGGCGAGTGTGACGGTTGGTCGGCATGGTGCGGAGAGTACGTGAGATGTGCTCCCGGATTTAGTTGTGCAAGCCAGCGGAGCTTCACCTGGAAGCTGCTGCTGAGGCACATCCTCTGTGGCCTCGCTCACCGCCCATCCTCACCACCCTTCCTTGGCTTGCTTTTCCGCCAATTGCAGGAGGACCTGCCCCAGTTGGAGCAGCTGGGAGGCAACCTGCTGGCGCTTTGGCGCCGCCACCGCCGCGGCGGCCGCATGTGTACGCCGCTGCTGGTGGCGGCTGACCTGCTGCTCAGCCGGACGGCGCTGCGTGACCTGCAGCCGCCCGAGTCCAGCTTCCCTGAGCAGGTCAGCGATGGAAGACAAGCATTTTGATGCGTGGGCTGGGCCACCTTGCGCCCCTATCCCTGCCCTCTTTGCCGGCCGCTGTGCTGCCTTGTGTGATCACCCATTTCTCAAACCGAAACACGCAAACACCCTCCCGCCTCGCAGCTGCTGGAGCTGGTGAGGGAGGAGGTCAAGGGGTGCACCGACGTGCCGCGCCTGCACGCCGCGGCGGGCGTGCTGTGCCAGCTGGCGGGCAGTACCGAGCCTGTACGCTCTGGCGCGCTGCGCTCCGCCCTCATCCTGCTGGCCAACCGCTACCCCAAGGTAGGCCGCGACTGCCTGCGTCAACTGCTGGGGCTGCATGTGCTGCGCTGTTGTTTTCGGGGCGATGGGGCGATGGCTTCAATCGACACAGACGTATCAAACACCGTTGAGCTCTCGTGCGACCGCAGGTGCGGCGCTACGCCGCGGAGCAGCTGTACACCATGCTGCTGACCTTTGAGCCGGCGGAGGATGGCAGCCAGGACGTGGAGGCTGTGTTGGAGCTGGTGGAGGGAACCGCCTGGGATGGCCCGCTGGCCGCTGTTCGCCCCGCCCGTGCCCAGGTGTTCAGCCTGCTGGGCTTGCCAGAGCCAGTCCCCGCGGCAGCAGCAGAGGGGGCTGCTGCGGAGCAGCAGGGCAATGGCGCACACCAGGGAAACGGGGCGGCGCCTGTGCGGGATGAGAACGCCTCGTACTCCGCCCTGCTCACCCACACGGCGCGTGGCATGTGACCTGCAATTGCTTGTTGCTGGTGCCGGCACTGCCAACCGCTGTTCAGATACTGCCCTGTACCTTCATGTGTCGCACATGTGTCACATTTTTACACTTGTCAAGCGCTCAACTTGGCTCCCGCCCCCGTCAATGCCGCTGCCCAGCGGCCCCCAGTCCCACCCCTCCTCAGCGTGTGCTGCGGAACAGACGCATCCCCAGCCCCCACCGCATGTGCTGCTTCTGCTGTCGGCCAGCCTTCTCAGCTGGCGTGGCATCTGTAGCCTGCGGCGCTACCGCGGTGCCTGTTGCTGCAACAGTCATGCTGGTGTGCCCCAAGACATGTTCCGCCACTTCCGCTTCACAGCTGCTGGTGGGGATGTGGCTGCCCCCGCCCCCATCGCTGCTGCTGCGCCCACCAGCCACCAGCTCGGCCAGGCCAAACACCAGCGTGGCATCCTCCTCTGGCGCTCGAGGTGAGGCAAACGGCGAGCCGGGGTCTGGCTCAGCGCGCATGGCACGCGCGTAGGCGGCCCACACATCCACAACCTGCGCCAGCAGTGCCGCTGCCCGCCGGCCAGCCAGCTCGTCTGCCAGAGCCGCCAGCCGCTGGCCCCGCTGCACTGCTTGCTGCCACCTGTGCCAGCCGGACACCAGCTGCTGCCTGCGAGGCGCTGCTGCGCCATCCAGGTTGGCAAGCAGCGCTCCTAGGTGCTGTCGGCGCAGCTGCTGGAGCTCCATCCACGCTTCCCACTGCCGCCACGCTGCCGACAGCACCTTGCAACGGGCAAACGAGGCGGCCACCTCTGTCGTCTGCTGCTCCTCTTCACCTGCGGCCGCCAGGGCGGCACTTAGGGCCACCAGTGCCCGCCGCTGCAGTGCTGCCGCGTAATGCTCTCTGGCCAGCTGTGCCTGGTAGCGCCTCCCCACCTGCAGCAACGCAGGTCCGAATCAGGCCTCCATTGCAGCATTATGAGAGCCCGTATTGTGTGCACGCAGCGTCTTCAAAGGTGTTGGGCCAAAGGGCACAGTCGCGGGTCCAATTGCAGCCACCACCGCACAGTCCGTGACATACCTTGTGCTCGCAGTAGGCCGCCCAGCGGCGGAAGCAGCTCTGCACGCTGCCACGCAGACGCTCCTCAAAGCGCTGCTGCACCAGCTGTGACACGCGGGTGCAGGTGCGCCAGGCCTTCAGGCAGGACAGCGCCAGCTCCCGCCTGGGTGGAGAAGGGCAGTCGGGAGGGCACAGGGCAACATGCTAAGACATAACGACTAAGTCTGTGGCTCTTCCTGTTGGCAACCGCCACCCCACCACCAACCCGTTGCCCGGACCCACCGTCGCTGCCGCACAATGGCATCCCCAATGGTCACTGCCTGCCGGATCGCCGCCTGCTTGCGAGCGAAGGCGGCTCGCTTCAGCGCCATGGCTGCCGCCAGGGAGCGCCAGGCCACAAAACAGCGGGCCGCCGCTCCCTGGGACAGCAGGTTGACGGCACGGCGCAGTGCCTCTCGCTTGGCCTGTGGGGAGGGGTTGGGTTGACCGTGGGATCCATCAGCAACTGTGAGCTCCAAGCTTGACGGAGCTCATCAGCTGGTGCAGCAGCGTTTCAGTTTAGACCATGCACAACAGCAGCAACCATTCGCTCCCCACCTTGGCGGCCGCAGTCTTCTCTGCCCATGCCGCAAAGGCGCGGGCGCAGTAGCACCGGCGCAGGAAGGCGGCAGCAGCAGCAGCCCAGCGCCACTCTGTCAGGACAGCAGCTAGCAGGCGGCGAGCAGCCAGGGCCTGCAGGTGCTGCTGCTTCACCGCCAGCCGCTGCTTGGCTTCCGACCGCTCCCGCCATGCCTCAAAACAGCGGCGCAGCCTGCCAGCCTGGAAGCGCTCCTGTGCTGCCTGCTTCTTGCGCTGGTGGGCCACATAGAGCGTCCAGGCCTTCCAGGCTCGCTGCCGGCTGCTGCCAAAGGCCCAGGACGCCGCCTTCTCCAACTGCTGCCGCTTGCGCTGGCCCAGCTGCAGCGCCCCGTGCCACTGCTGGAAGGCACGCCGCAGCTGCTTGGGAGCCAGCGCCGCCACGGCGGCCTCCGCCTTGCCGTCCTCCATCGCAGCCTGCCAAGTGGAGAATGCTGCCCTGACCTGCCGCAGGCGTATTACGGCCAGGCACCGCTTGGCCGCCGCGTGCCGGAGGGCTGACGCGCGCCACAGCCCAAAGCAGGCATCCAGCCGGCACCGCCGCCTGGCCTGCTGGGCTGCATGCTCGGCATTGTCCAGCTCCCGCTTGCGCTCTGCCCACCGCCGCCAGGCCTGGAAGCAGTCACCTAGCTGCCGGCCGCGCAGCTTGCTGACAGCTGCTCCAACCAGCCGGCGGTGGTGCTGCCGCTGCGCCGCAGCCAGCCGCCAACCTGCAAATGCGGTGCTGCACTGGCGCTGCATCAGCCGCCCCAGAGCCTGCCGCAACACCTGCTGGCGGCGGGCGCTGTCTTGGGCTGCGGACCTCCATGCCTCAAAGCAGGCATTCAAGGACCGCTCGGCCCGGCCTTGCAGGGCGCCCTGCACCAGCAGCGTCGCCGCCCGCTTGGTGCGCCCATGCTCCGCCCAGGCATTCCAGGCGGCACGCAGCAGCCGCTGCTGCAGGCTGGAAACTAGCAGGCCAGCGCGGCGCCGCAGCTCAGCGCCCTCCGTGGCATGCGCCCGCCAGCCCGAGAAGGCTGCTGCCGCGACCCTGCACAAGCGGCGGAGGTGGGCGCAGTAGCAAGCTGGGAGATGCGCCCATGCCTTCCGCCTACACTGCTAAAGCAAGCCTCGCGAAATCGATGCGTAGCCTCCCCTGCAGCCCACCTGTTTTGCATGTGGCGCACCACCACCTGGCCCTTGTGGCGTAGCGCCTGCTGCTGCTTGACGGCGGCCTCCCACGCAGTGTAGGCCCGCAGCAGCAGCAGACGGGTGTGCTGCTGCTCGGCCGCTGCCTCTGCCCGGCCCTCAGCCGCATTGCTCCGCCAGGTGTTGAAGCAGCGGCGCAGCATGCTGCCTGTGAAGTACTCGGCAGCGCGACGCACCAGCTGCCGCTTGCCTGCTGCTTCAGCTGCTGCCTCCCGCCATGCCGCCAAAGCACAGGCCAGCCTCATGTGCTGCATGCGCTGCACCACAGCCAGCGCCTGCCCCCGCTGAGCTTTGCGAGCAGCCACAAACAGCCGCCAGCTGGCCCAAGCAGAGGCCAGGCTGCGGTGCTGCAGGCGGGTGGCCACAGCAGCCAGGATGGAGTGGTGGCGGCGCAGCAACGGGGCCACGCCCCTCCATGCCTGTGCACACAGGAGCAGGCAAGGTCAGCTTCTGTTCTGTTGGCGCCCGCAAACCTCGCAAGGTGCAGGGTGCGCAAGCAACTTTCGTTGCATCCAGTGATTTAGGGCCCTGCTCTTCGCACCAGCCCCACCTGAAAGACTTGATGAGCGGTGCGGGCCAGGTGTCGGGTCGCAGCCGCAGCCCCAAACGCCCGCAGCTGGCGAGACAGCGCCGCAGCCCGCCGCCAAGCAGAGAAGCACCGGCCCAGCCGGCGCAGCTCAAAGCTATGGGCCACCTGCGCGCCAAGGGAACAGGGTCTCAATTGTAATCAAGCAGCCATCTCACACAGGGGACCGTGGCTCCAGCTTAGAAAACTTGAAACCCATCAGGCTCGGCACGGAGCCCTTGCCTGGTGCAGGTAGCGCTGGCGTGCAGCCCACCATCGCCACATCATCACACAGCGGTGCAGCCGGCCCAAGGTGGTGGCGGCCGCCAGGTGGCGTGCCGCCCGCCGCAGGTGGGCCTGCCGGGCAGCTGTGGCACGCCAGGCTCGGAAACGGATGGCCACCAGCCTGCAGGGCCAGTTGTGGCACATTCGCAATCACAGGTGAATCATAACTCAGCAAACACAGGTGAGCCTCAGCAGGCGACATTTGTGCTACCACTGGCTGTTCGATCTGCTCACCAGCCCTGCATGTGGCCCTCCATCAGGTGCACCCGCCATCGCTGCTCCTGCACGTGCAGCCGGGCCAGCCACAGCGCCAGCAGTGCCCGCCGCTGCACCTTCCGCCTGTAGTGCTCCCCTGCTGCGCTGTTGGCCGCCCTCTGCTGCTTCTTGGCAGCAGCATAGGCTCGCCAGCTCAGCCAGCACTTGATGGCAGTGTTGCCCGCCCACAGCCGCACACAGTGCTGCAGCATGGCTCCTTTGACCTGCCGGTGCTGCACGTGGCCACGCCAGCTGGCCCACGCCTTGCACAGCGCGGCGTGCCGGAACTTGGCCACTGCTGCCCGCAGGCGACGCTGCTGCTCGGCATGGTGCCTGGCGATGAGGCGGTGTGCGGGCATGGGTGAGGAAGCTTGGGTGTAACAGACACAAGCAGCTCACTGTCACAGGACACCACACCCAAGCAGACCACCCGTACGTTGACCATCGGCATGGCCTCTGAGCCAAGCCTCTCACCGCAACACAGCAAAGCAGCGGCGGCCCAGTGAGTAGTACAAGTGGCGGTAGGCCAGCAGCGTCAGGTCGCGCCGACGGCGCCGCCCGGCTGCTGCTGCAGCCCAGCCGGACCAGCAGTGCATGAGCAGCGCGCGGTCGTGGTCTCCCAGCAGCGAGTAGAGCACTTTCTTGGGGGTGGAGCGCCCTGTGCGGCCCTCCACTTCGGCAGCCTGGGAACAAACGCGGTGAAATCTGGGGTGAAGATGACATTGCAGGCGGCCAGCACAGGTTGTGGTGGTAGCAACATGCTGTGCCGGCAAGCCAGCCCTGGTTCGTACCCGCTTGAGCTCGGCAGCTCAAGTGCCCACCTGTTCCAGCGCCCAGCGCGCCTCGGCGCCAGCAGCGGCGGCATCGCGCCACACAGCAAACGCCCAGGCCTGAGTGCCGGCCAGGGAGCGCTGCATGAGGTGGCGAGCGCGTGCCATGCGCGCTGCCCAGCCGCGCCAGCTGTGCAGGGCCGCCAGCAGGCTGCGCTGCTGGATGCGGCGCAGCACCTGCCGCAAGCGCTGGTTGAGCTGGGTGTGAGCTCGCCAGGCACACAGCGCCTTGGCCAGCAGCTGGTTCAAGAAAGAAAGAAAGAAAGACTACGCCCGCGGGCGTGGGTTGAGGGAGCCAGCAGGATATTAAGCCCAGGAGGGCACCTGCCGGCTACCGTAGGAGGGGGTGAGGGGGCCCACTGGCCATGCCACTACCCTACCCCGGTTCTGTGCTCTCTACACTCCAATCGCCGTCGCGTTGTCACTACGTCCTGCAGAGCCAGTATTGCCTCCACATGCAGCTGCTGCAACAGCTCCCTTGCCTTGCCCACGGGCAGCCCCAGATTCTGCAAGGCTTCAAGCGATTGTCTGTAAACAGTTCCTGCTGTGCCGAGCAAGATAATATGCTCCTTCTCATCAACCCGCCAGCCTTCAAGGCGCAGCAGCTCTTGCAGCTCCGCATGTTGCGCCCGCTTGGCCCTGGCCTTGTCCTCCCATCTTGTGTCAGGGCAGTAGCCAACTTCCACAACTTGCACAGTGTACGCGCCCTTGTGCTCGGTTGCATGCCGCAGCTGTGCTTCGGTTGGGTGGGTGGGCAGCTCCAGGATGCGCAGCAGATCTGGACGCAGCCTGCACCTGTCCCCGGCTGGCACCGCAGGCAGCACCCATTCAGGTATTCGCTTGCCATCCGCCTCTAGGGCCTCCAGGTCAGCAGCCTTGCATGCATCCATTAAGGTGTATGCGCCGCCGTGCCGCGCGTGTCGCCTGATCCACTTGTGGACCAGGCGTACGGCTTTGTCATGCCGCCGGATGTACAAGGCCCGCATGATGCGGTGCATGCACCCTCCGGTCAGGTGGCCGCAGGAGTCAGGCTCGCCACAAAGGGGGCACCGGCCGTTCAACAGCCCGCACCCGCGCCCCTTTCGCACGCGGCGGCCACCCACCATGTAGGCCATGCCGTACACTTTTGCAAGCTTGGCATTCCAGATCAAGCCAAGTCTGGCCTTGATGGCCAGTCGCACAACTGAGAAAGGGACTCGCTTGTCGGTCCACATGGTGTTGCTCTCCTTGGGTAGGGCGCCCTCAGGGTGGGCGTATGCACGTTGCCACGCCGTGGCATACTTGCCCAATTTGCTATACCCGAGCCGGGTGGTGGCATGGAAGGCATCCCGCAGCGCGCGGCGCAGGTTAGCCACCTCGCGAGGTTGCAGCCGGCTGTCCCCCTCATCCCCTCCGCGGGCTGGCGGCGTGAACGCCGGGCACCATCTGCCCGAGAAGGGCACTGTTGCCGCAGTGGTGTGGTCATGCCCATCCAGCATCAGTGCAGCCTCCTTGGCCGCCTCATCTGCCCTCTCATTGCCTGGGATTCCCGCGTGGGCTGGCACTTTTACGATCACCGTGCGCAGGCCCCGATTGGCACGGTCCACAATCCTGCTGGCAATTCGCATCACCAGCTCGCCGTGCAGGCGGCCATGCATGGTGTGGGGTTTGCGCAGCGCCCTCCTAAGGTTGTGGAGGCTCGCCAGGCTGTCGGTGAAGACGGGGCTTTCATCCTCACCCAGCAGCGTGCACACCGCATACTCCAGGCCTGCCAACTCAGCTCGCTGGATCGTGCTATCCGGGCCGCTGCCATTCACCATGATTTTGAATGCATCCCCCGACTTGGCAGAGTAGACGCCCGCTCCCACGCAGCTACCGTTGTCACGCTCTTGCACGCTGCCATCGGTGTACAGCGCCTCCGCCCACTCATAGCGGGGGCGGTAGGTCGCGCTATACGTTGCCGCCAGGCTGGCCTGCAGGTCAGGCGTGGGTGCAGACCAGGGCCCCACCAAGCTGTGCGTGCAGTGGGCGGCTTGCACCAGCTTGCGGGGTGGCCGGTAGCTCTGGGAGGCGGCAGCCTGCCTTCCTTGCCAATCCAGCAACTGGGCAGCGTAGGCGGCGGAGAACTGGTCCCAATCGTATTCGAGCGGGCGGCCCAGCAGGAGGCCCGGGGGGTGCCTGCTGGCCTCCTCCGGTGTTGCCGGCCTCCATGGCCATGGCACTGAGCCGCCAACCAGCCGGCGGGGTAGGTCTCTCCACTGCGGGATAGCTGCCAGGTTCCGTTGTGCCAGCCATTCCCTGCCAGCACTATTGCCGACGGCTGCCAGCACATACCCTGGGGCACCCCCCCGCGGCTCAGCGGCGCCGCGGTAGGACCACCGCGGCCCGTTCCCCTGCCAGCGCCGGGCGTCAGCTTTGTGCATGTTGTGGGGGAGTCGGGCCAGCACCGCCGTTTCTGGGAACGCCAGCCACTGGTTGTGGTCAGCCGAAGGCCAGTCCGGAAGCAGCAGCAGTGTCAGCACCGGCCTGGAGTCCGCTGCTGCCAGCTTGGCGCTAGCCAGCGCCCACCTCACTGCCCGCTGAACATCGTGCTCCGTCTCAGGAGGGTGGGCAAAGTTCACCCCTGTCCATCTGTGCCGGTAGGCGTCCCAGCCGGCACCAAATAGCTGGTCGCGCTCACGAGCGCTGAAGTACGCCGGTGTTGCTGGGTGCACATCCAGAGGGGAGGCAAACAGTTCCGCCGTCGTGCCAGCCACAGCGGACGCCGCCTCCACCAATTCCGCAGGGGCGCTGTCGTATTGTTGGGCCAGCTCCTTGGCGGAGAGCGTGCGCGTCTGGGCGCTCCGACTCAGAATGAGCCCCGCCACTTCCGTCTCGAAACTGCCAGCCTGCAGCCGGGTGAAGAGTTCCGGGCGCGCGGCCTGTGCCCTGTCCCAGCGTGCACGGAGGTGGGCCAGCCGCTCCAGCGTGATTGTGCCAGCCCATCTGCCATCTGGCCAGTGCACGTAGGCCAGTGGCTCGGACCGCCGGAGGCATTGCTCTGGCGGGGCCATGCGGATGAAGCAGCCTCTCACACTAGCCGGCGGCACCACATCCAGTTCTGGATGCACAGGGTCTGTACGCAGCTCCACGAAAGCAGAGATGTCTCGCCTCCCCAGGGGCCACGCGAAGCGGGGGGGCTGAACAACCCCCTGGCGCTCGATCGCAGGGAGGTGGCTGTCAGGCCTCAGTTTTGGGGCGGGTTGTTGGCCCGCCGTTTTTGACATTCTCCGCCTGCAGGCCGCCACCAGCTCTGGGTGGGACGCCTCAAGTTCAGACTGCACCTCCTCTGAGGGGTTCCACCGCACGCGCACCAAGCTGCGGGCTGGCCTGGCCCAGCGCCGCCAAACTGGCGCGCTGCCTGGCCGCAGGGCAGGCTGCGCTCCATTCCTCTGAGAGCCCAGTTGCGTGCGCGAGGGCAGGTGTGCGGCGCCGAAGGCTGGAACAGGGTGCACGCTAGCAGGGGTATACTGGAGCTCGCTGTATTGGGCCAGGTGGGCCCGGCGGATCGTGGTGTCGTGCCATTGCACCAGGCACTTGGCTTGGTGGGCAACCCTGCGCCGTTTCAAGCCCTTGCCGGCAAACGCGTTCCCATGAATGTCCAGGGAGAGCACCTGTCGCGGCTTTTCCTGCTCCTTGTACAGTTGTGCCACTATTCTGGCCTCCAGGCAGTGCATTCGCACCCACGTCAGCAGCGCGTCGGTGAGTGCCAGCTTCCTGCCTGCCTCTAGGTCAGGCGGTGGGCAGGCGGCGTAGGTGGACTGTAGCGGACTGTGTTGCTTGGTGTATTCGGTCCGAAACTGCCTCAGGAGTTGGAGCATGCCGACGTGCATGGCTTCACGCATGCCAGTCTGCGGGTGGCGGCTGCGCCGGCAGCGGGCCCTGGTGTGTCCCTGCTGGGCTTTTGGTTGCTCGGGCAGGGGGTCGGTGCCCATGTGTTGCGGCGCGTCTGCTCGTTGGTAATAACTGTGCAGCGTGTTAAGGGCAGGGGGTCTGGCACTCATAGTGTCGCCGTACAAGTGGGCGGCTCGCAGCTCTCGCCGCTCCTTTGGGAGGTCTGATGCTCCGACTGCGACACTGTAGGGGGCGCCTTCCCCTGCCGTCACGTTCAGGCACACTGTGAGGCTGTTCAACGCCCGCTTGTGCCACCGGGTGACCTTGGCAGCAACGCCCTGCTGCTGTAAGTGGCCCTGCAGAGCGGAGGCCGGCACCACATGCGTTCCTCCCTGGGTGAGCAGTTGCGCCACCGAGCGCACCCCCAGTTGGTGCAGCGCGTCAAAGTGGTGGGCGGGCACGGGTTTGGGCTGGCGTGTGTTTTCAGATGGGTCGAACTTCAGCTGGCGCAGCAGCTGGGACAGCTCAGTGGCGGAGGTGTCCCACCTCTCCACCACATCCGGTGCCAGGCGGCGCTGTAGGCATGCACCGTGTTCATGTAGGAGGGAAGCTGCACGCAGCAGCCTGCTGTAGCGTAGCCTATCGGTGGCCGCTCGGCCAACGGGCAGGCCCCCTGCCCGCTGGAGCTGCAGTTTGAGCAGGTGGCGGGTCACGGCTCCCAGCCTGCCTTCATCGTTCATGGCGTTGGCCAGGTGAGCGGCCAGTTCCGTTGCGTAGGCCTCCAGCACTGAGGTGACCCCCAGGCCCGCCCTATCCCTGTCCTCATGCACCATGGCATTTGGGGTGGACTTGGGCAGCCCCAGTGCCAGCTTAGCCGCCTGGCACACTAGCCTGTCCAGCCTGGCGATGTCATTGGTTGTGTAGGCTGCTGTGGCCAGTGAGTAGCGAATCGTCGGCTTCAGCAGCGTGTCGATCAGCCGGAGCTTTTGGGCAGGTGAGGCCGGGGAGCGCATGATGCCATCTGCCCGGTCAATCACCTGCTCCGTCAGCTCTTGCATTTGTTTCTGCCAGTTGAGTGTGGGCGTGACCCACACCCCCAGGTACTTGTATGGCTGGGTGTGCGGGTGGTGGAACGGCACCTGGCCCCCGCAGATGCGGACAGATTGCAGCTGCCGCTGCAGTGCTGCCACTGTGCCGGTGCCCATCGCGCTCCCCCCGCCATCCCGGCAGGCCGTCCCGTACAGCATGCCCGTGATGCCGCACTTTTTGTGGTTGACTTTCATGCCTGACCACTCGCAGAAGCGGGTTACTTTGGCGGCCTGCACCTGCATGTCCCGCAGGGAGCCAGTCAGGGTTGCCAGGTCGTCTGCAAATCCATTGCTAGCACTGGCGTATTTGGCGCGCAGGTCCTTTGGCAGGCATCCGTGCTGGTACCCTCTGCCCCCATTTTGGAGCCATCGCAGCAACGGGTCGATGAATAGCAGGAAGAGGAAGGGGGACAGCGTGTCGCCCTGGATAGTGCCTCGCTCCACATCAATGGGGGGCGATTGGCGGGTGCCAGATTGGACTAGAGTGGTGGCCCCTTGGTACAGGTCCTGCACTATTCGCACCGCTGGCAGGGGGAAGCCCATGTCCCACATAAGTTGCAGCAGTTTGCTGTGCTCCACTGTTGTGAAAGCGCTGCTAAAGTCAACGTACAGCACATAAATATTTTGGTTTGTGTGCCATGCGTCCTCGAGCGCCATCAACAAGTTGGCAATCTGACGCTGTGTGCACCGGCCCTCCAGGAACCCTTCCTGCGCATCGCTCAGAATTCGTTGCTCCACAGCGTAGCTACACAACACCTCTGTTAGCATGCGCGTCCACAGCTTGTACACGGTCAGGGCCAGGCCAATGGGTCTGTAGTTGTTAGGGTCAGTAGGGTCGCCCTTTTTGTACAACATCACAGTCAGGCTGCGCTTCCATGCCCTGGGCGTCACTCCCGTGAGCCACATCACAACAAACAGGTTGTGGATGGCTCGCAGAGCGGGCTCAGGCAAGCATTTCAGCAGTTCGTTGGGAACGCCATCTTCCCCGGCAGATTTCCCATTGGCGGCGCGCCTCACGCAGTCTTTGAAAAACTCGTAATCATTCATGCGCGGTAGCAGGTCCTCTCTGGCGGCCCCTGGCGGGGCGCCGGTGGCCAACTGGAAGGCATCGGGCGCGTCCTCTGCCTCCCAGGGGTAGTGCCGGGCGGCAGTGCAATCCGTTGTGAAGGTGTGGTCAGTTAGCCCGTCAGGCGCAGCCATCATCTGGGCCAGGTTGTGCCTCATGATGTCGAGTTTTGCAGCGGGATCAGTGGTGAGGGAGCCTGTGCGGGGGTCCCGCAAAATCTCTGCTCCGCGAGGCAGCTCCGCCCCCCGTCGGGCAATGTCCTGGTGCCCCCACTTTGGTTTGGCCGCATACCTTCTGCGCCAGCTTGCGGCGGCTTTTTGTGCCGCCGTTTTCTGATCCGCTTCAATCAGCCTGCTTTTTTGTTGTTTGAGCGTGCTGAGGCAAGTGTCCATGGATTTCAGCCAACACTCCCTGGCTCCCTCCCCCTCTGCTAGTTGGCCGCGCAGGTCTGCCATCACCTCGTCGACCAGTCGGGGCGGTGCGAGCGAGAGGGCGGTGGCCTGGAGTGGCCCGGTTGTTGCGTCTGTCGGCCCTGCCACAGGCTCGGCTGGCCCCGTGCCAACCACTGCCTGGAGCTCGCTTTGGATGCTATCTCCCAGTTGGGAGATGGAGAGGGGAGGGCCTGTTGGTGCCTCACTCAGCCAGCGTTGGGAGTACTTGATCATGCGTGCCTTATTAAGTAGGGTCTGCAGCTCCCGCTGGCAGGAGCGGCGTAGGTAGTGGCCCTCCGTCGTGTGGTAGGTGGTGCACACCCTCCTGCCGGTGTCCAGGACCCGTGCCAGTACCAAGGCTAGGCTGTCCGCGGCCGCATTCACGGCCCCCTCTCCCAGCCCGCGATCCTGCAGTTGGCGTGCAAGCTCCGCCTCGGCCAGGGCAGGGTCAGTTGGGCCGGCCTGGGCGGCTGTGTGAGCCTGCAGGGCGCACTGACACAACTCGGCGGTCCCCATCGTCTGCACCATGTCGAGCAGTTGGGTATCGGCCCTCAGCTCAGTTGTGAGGGCCTGCAGTTCTGCCGCAGCAAAGGGGGTGCGGAAGCGCTGCTCAGAGTGGAACTCCTCTACCGCAGGCGGTGGCGGTTGCACATAGCCCAGCACGGCGCGGGGCACTGCCGCCCACAGCGGCTCGTGGTCGCCATTGCCACCGGCCAATAGCACTGTGCAGGAGCCTGGGTGCCAGCATGTGCCGTTCACGGGTTGGCCGGGCAGTGTGTCTTGGCACACCAGCACGTCATCAATGCGGCTGGTCATTGCACCCTCCGGCCGCTGCTGGGTGTAGGTGTGTTGCCTACTCGGGCCTCCTGCGGGGTTATCATGCAGGCCTCCCACCGGCACCAAGTTGTGCTCGGTAACAAATGCCCTATAGCGCCTGTCGACTCCCCTCACCCAGCCGGAGGACCGGTCGTCGTCCAGCAGGGTGGCGTTCAGGTCGCCTCCCACCACCAGGGTGGTGCTAGTCTGGATGCAGTCCCGGCGGGCATGCGCAATGTATTCGTAGGCCCTCTCTCTAGTCTCTTGCCCCTCCCCGTCAGTAGGCATGTACACTCCAATTGTCTCCAGTGCCCTGCCCTGGGGTGGCTCCAGCCGCGTGTGGCACACGTATCCCCTGAGGCCATCCGGTACAGCGATTTCCTTCCAGCTGTTGTGCATTGTGTGCTCCTTGGCGGTTGCGATGCACAGGCTAGCCTTGCGGGTTGGGCTGCCGCCCTGTAGCAGGCTCCTGCCATCCACCAGGCTGAAGGCAATGCGGTAGCCCGGAAGCAGTTTCCTGAACAGATTCTTTTTCCGGTCAAGTGAGTGCGCCTTCAGTTCTGTCAGGATCACTTGGGCTGGGCGCCGCCGGCAGATGTCCTCAAGGTCAGCCGCCGTGCCCCTGGCCCCCATCATATTAAAGGTGACCCAGCTAAATTCCGATCCGTCCGAGCCTTGCCCATCACCTGGTGCCTCCTTGCACGGCTCTGGGTGGGCTACAGGCGCACACCCCTCCCGCGAGGGTTGGGCCTGGGGCTGCTTGCCTTCGCTCGCCCTTGCTGGGCGTGCGGGCCCAGGTGGCCTGTGCTGCTTAAGGGCCAGCAGTGCGTCAGTCGTTGGTGCATGCTGTTGCGTTTTCAAGAAGCCATGGATGCTCAGTTGCTTCAGCGTTGTCGCCCTGCCGGCCCGGCACCCGGCCTCCTGCAGTAGCGCCACGACGCGGCGCTGCCGAGGGGTGGGTGTCGGGCTGGCGGGGCAGGCCTCGGCTGGGCCGCCTGCCGCCCTCTTCCCGCCCGGGTGCGTGTTGCGCAGCTGGGCTGCCGCCGCCCGCCCGGGCGCTTTGGGATTGTTGCGGGTAACGTGCCCTGTGAACTGTTTCCTCTTGGCGCCTGCCTGGCTAGCGTGCTGCCCAGTGTGGGGGTCGCCTTGCCTGTGCCGGCCCAAGATGGCCTCCACCTGGCGGAGGGCTTCACGCACCGCTGCCCGCTGTCGTGAGCTTCCTAGTGAGCGCCAGCCATGCCCCTGTGTGGCGTGCTCCCACTGTAGCTGAGGGTCCCGCTCTGTGTAGTAGGAGCGCAGATAGAAGGGGCAGCCGGGCTGGCGCAAGGTGGCATAATCCGCCCTGCTGCCCAGGAAGCCTGCCTCGAAGTGGTTGGGGGACCAGTTCTCGCCAAGCTGGGCGCGGGGCCCATCTTCACTGCATGACCAGAGCAGGAGCGCAGGGATCCTGCCACTGTAGTCCCCCTGGCTAAACAGGGGAGGGATGTAGCGGCTGTGCGCCGTGCTGGCCTCCCAGTCTGGGAAGCCTGGGTTGTAGAGGAGGGCAGGGGTTTGGACTACACTAGCAATGACCGCGCTGGTCAGCATTGCTTGGTAGCCGCCGGGTGTGGCCATCCTGCTAAATTCGCTGGGGCCGAAGTCGGTGCCAGGCTCGTTCCAGTCAGTATCGTGGGTGAAGAAGTACATAGCAGAGTTGGGGATGAAGTGCAGTAGTCCCCTCAACCTGAGTGCCGTGCGGCCTTGCCGCTCGTCTCCTGTGAGGGCAACCAGCCAGGAGCCGTACTTGCAGTTGCCATCCCCCCGCACCTCCTTCACCCGGGGGTAGCGAGGGGCGTGGCGGAAAGGCGCGGCATCCCTAAAGTAGGCCGCTCTGTGTGCTTCAAACACTGCGCTGTCCTGTAGCGCTTCCACCGTTGCGGCGGTGCGGCCTTCGGTGGGCCGCACCGCTCCCAGGAGGGCATCGATTTTGCACGCCAGCACCCGCATCATTTGATGATTCCATTCATGGCAGGTGCTACCGTCACCGGCAGTGGGATGGGCCATGTGTTCTGCCCGGATGGTGGCAGCAAAGCGGCGCAGCTCGGCCAGCACCTCCCCGGCGGCCGCATCAGAGATGCCCAGCCACCGCTCGTTGGCATGCCACTCTGCCGCAGGCCCGGGGTTTTCCTCCACATCTCCTGCTCTGATCAGCAGCAGCAGCCGTACTAGCGAGTATGCGGGGCAGCGCCCAAGCGGGCGCGCCAGGCAGCAAGGGCACATGGGCTCACCGCAGGCGGCGCCTGCCGCCACCCCGCCCGGGGCGCCACCAGCGCCGCGCCCGCTCCCTCGCCATGCTTCCAGGCGGCAGTGCGCTCCCCCCGCTTCGATTCCCGCGGTATCGCCCGCTCCAATAGCGCTGGCTGCCAGGGGCGCGCGCGCGCGGGCGGCCTGGGCGGTCAGAGGCGCCACGCCCCCCAGAGCTGGTGTAGTAGGTGGATCGCAACTGTCAGACAGGTTGTGGCTGCGGGTGGGGCACGCAACGGCATGTTGCCCGCCGCCGCTCGCCGCGCGCAGCGCAGCTGTGCTCACCCTCCCCCACAACGTGCGCAGTGTGTTGGCATACGGCGGCCGCACCACACGTTCCACTGGCATCGTGGCATTGCAGCGGGCCGCAGAGTAGTTTACACGCGCAGTGCCGGCGGTAGGGCAGTTGGGGCCTGTCTGCTGCCAGCCGGCGGAGGCTGCCAGCAGGGCCGGGCGCAGGGGGTAAGCACAGAGGGTCGGCCAGGGAGGTGGCCAGGATGGGGGTTGCAGCCCCAACTTGGAGGGGGCAGGGAGGGGCTGCGGGCTCGAGGGGCCGCTAAGGCTGCAGCAGTGCAGCAACGATGGCAGCAGGTCACGGCACTGGGTAGGCTCTGCCCCCGGCGCCCGCACCAGTCGGTCGGGGGGAGAAAGCGTGGAGGGGGGCATGAAAGGGCCTGCCGGCAGGGGCGCTAGTATATTAGTAGTGGAAGGCTGGGGAAGGGTGGACAGCCTCGGAGGCGAGGTGCAGTTGCGGGTACGGATGGTTTCATGAGTTGTTGCTTGGGCAGCGGCGCTGCCTGGGTGGGGCGGTCGCAGTGGGCCCAGTGGGTCGCAGTAGAGCTGAGCAGACATCACTGGCGCGAGGTTCTCAGCCAGATCCAGAAGTGGCGCATGGCTGGGGACCTCCAGGCTTTGGCCCCCGAGGGGGATGAGGGGCGGGCGTGCCTGCGCAGGCGGGTGGCGGCGGCAGTGCTCCTGAGGCGTGTTTGGTCTCCTGCCAGCCGGATGCTCGCTCTGATGCACGCTGCGGCGCGCCCAATACACAGTGGGCCCCGCGCGCCCCTGCTCACCGCGGCCATCGCCACCGCCCTTGCTCGGCAGACTCGCCGCCGGCTCCGGGGCGCCTGCGGCAACGCGATCACCGTGCAGTGGGCCAGCAGCGGCAGTGCTATAGTCCGAGGGCTGCTCCCCGCGGCGCCCCAGTGCAAGGGTCCGGCTAACTTGAAAACTGCACCCCGCAGCGCACCACTGGGGGCCTCCCGGCTCTCTATATACTATTGCAAGTTGGTTCCCGCGGCTGCCGCAGCGCGCAAGTGAGCACAGGGCCCGATCGGCCTTCTGAAGCGCCTTCCGGGGGGAGCCGGCTACAGCTCGGCACGTGTTGCGACAGATTGAGAGCAAGGGCCGCGAGGGCCCGTCTATAGCACCATCCAGAGCGAGGAGGTTGGGCCCTGCCGCAGCAGGCCTCCCGGGGGTGTGCCGGGCGAGCGCGGCGACGGCCGCGAGCACAAGGGTCTTGGTCAGCAGCCTTAGGAGACTGTTCTGCGCGCGCGGGCGGCGGCCCGGGCGGCCGCCGCCGTTGCTCGATGGTGCCATCGCCGTTGGTTTGGCTGGCCCCGCCGCTTCACATCGCTATTCTCTCAGACGATGCCAGCAGCTGGTTCTGCATGCGCAGCACCACAGAACGCCCCCTTTCTGCGGCAGTTGCCGCCAGGGAGAGGCTAGCCTGCGTCCGCTCGCGCCAGGAAGCAAAAGCGGCCGCCAGCTGGTGGTGGAGCAGGCGGCGTAAGCAGGCCTCCGCCACGGCCTTGCGAGCCAGCAGGGCCCGGAAGGCGGCCAGCGAGACGGCCATCAAGTGCCGCTCCCGGTGCACGTCTGCTTGCATCTTTGCATGCCTGGAGTGGTTGGGGAGAGCAGGTGATGTGAGAGCAGTGCGCAAGTTGCCGAGGCCTTCTAGCCAACTACTTGCAGGAGCCAGCCTTGCAGTTCTCACCTGTACTGCAACCAGGCGCGCCACTGGCTCCATGCCAGCGCCTGCTGCCGGTGAACCAGGCGCAGCAGGCAGCCCTCCACCTTTGAGCGCTGCTCCGACGTCTGAGCAGCCACTGCCCGCCACTGCAGGGCAGTTCAGGGGGCCAGACTTGCAACATGGACAGCTTCATGTCACAGCGAAGCAGTGCGCAGTAGTGCCTGTCACCACCCATTTCCACTCACCTGAGCAAATGATGCGGCCAGTGCTCCTTGCATCCAAAACGCAGCTGCCCGGCGCAGCCCTCGCTGCTCGTCAGCAAAGCCGCGCCACTGGGCAAAGGCCGCTGCGAGGGTGTGCTGCACCCAGCGCGCAACCGCTGCCTCCAGCTGCTGGTTTTTGAGTTGGCGCAGCGCTAGCGCATCGCGCCACGCTGTGGCCAAGTGAAAGCAGATATAGGGTGAGGGCAAGCGATGTAAGACAACAGTGGCCTTGATGGCAGCAAGCCGTGCCATATTTGCCTCACCTGCAAAGGCGGCGGCTAGGGAACGGTTGCGCATGCGAGCCACTGCGGAGGCCAGCTTGGCAGCCAGCTGGGCGCGACGGGATGCAGCCTCCCGCCAGCTTGTGAAGGCCCTGGCCAGAGCCTGCTGCGTGAAGCGAGCCAGCACTGCTCGGGCGTGCCGCCTGAAGGCGCTGAATGCCTGCCAGGCAGCCCATGCTGACCGAAGCTGGTGGTGCTGCCACAGGCGCATGGCGGCCTGCAGGCGAGCGTGCTTCTCCCGCTGCCGCTGCAGGCCGTCACGCCAGCTGGCCCAGGCTGCCCGCAGGGCCCCTTGCCGCCAGCTGTGCACAGCCCTCTCCAACTTGGCGCACTTATGCTGCTGCTCTGCCACCCGCTGCCGCCAGGCTGCCCAGGCTCGGCACAGCTCACGCTGCCGCAGGCGGGTTGCAGCCGCTGACACCACCTGGCGCTGGTAGGCAAGGCGCTGCGCAGTGTCACGCCAGGCTGCACGGCCAGGGCGGGTTGGGTGCAGCGTGAGCAATGTGGACCAATGGCTGGTTTCCAGGGCGTTGGCACACAAGGCAGCTTCGCATGTGCTGGTCAAGCTCACCGTAGAATGCCGCTGCCGACCGCGAGCAGCGCCACGTGGCCATGACTGCCTCGCCCACAGACGCCAGCTGCTTGCGGTAGGCGCTGTGCCCTCGCCAGGTCTGTAGCAGACCCGGGGAGACGGTGGATACAAGGTGGGAAGAAGGTTAGGAGTTGGCGGAATGGGAAGCACCCAGCCTGTGTTTGCATGCACCTGCGGCAATGGCACCAGGTCCTGCCGCGATGGCAGCCTCCCAGCCCACCTGGAACGCCTTGGCGACGGTGTGACAGCTGAAGAAGGCGGCCGCCTTGCGCAGCGCCTTGTACTTCCACACCTGTGGCACAGGCAAAGACTGCTTGAAAGCCGCTGGCGTGCAAACGCATGTGGTCATGAAACGGTGCGGCCCGCCTTATGCAGCAAGATGTATGCCGCTGCATGCCCTCCCCTATCTGCTGCCCACCTGGTAGCGCCAGGTGTTGAAGGCTGTAGCCAGCGCGGCGTTCATCCAGTGCGCCACAGCCGTCTGCAGCTGGGCGGCCAGCAGCCGCTGGGCGCGGGCTTGGCCCAGCCACTCAGCGAATGCCTCAGCAAGCAGGGGCTGATGCCAGCGCTGGGCGGCAGCCATGAGCCTGGCGATGCGCGACTTCTGGTCAGCTGCACCCTCCCGCCAGGCCTGAGGAGTGCGGGGGTGCAAGGTGGTCAGCACAAGCAGCGCCTGCCGTGGGTGGCAGGCATGGCATGGCCAACACACATGGCACACAACTCTCACTATGCCCAACCGCGTGCTCGAGCACACTCACCCGCAGCGCCTTGGCCAGCACCGCACCCTGCCAGTGCTGCACCACTGCCGCCAGCTGCTCCCGCGTGCGCTGCTGCTCTTCAACAAACTCCCGCCATCTGCACCAAGCAGCCGCTTCTGTGCGCTGCTGGAGCCGGGCCAGGCAGGTCGCCAGCGTGTGGCGCATGGAGGCTCGTTCAGTGGCTGCCTCGCGCCAGCCAGCAAAGGCGGCTGCTGCGGTGCGGTTGGTCAGGACGGCCACTGCGGCCTGAAGCTTGGCAGCCAGGGTGCGCCTGCGCCACAGAGGGGCAGTTGCCTGGATGAGTTGGAGTAAGGCCCTTGGGTACTTTGAGAGGGAGACTTCCTGCGTTCAAGCACATTTCGCTCGCTGCCAGATTGCATCAAGCTCACCTCTCCTGGGCGCGCTCCCTCCAAGTCTGAAAGGCAACAGCCAAGCGGCGGTTGGCCCAGAAGCTGGCTGCGCTGTGAAGCTTGGTCGCCCTCGCCTGCTGCTGCTCTGCTGCCTCCCGCCAGCCAGCAAATGCGGCGGCTGCCCGCCGATTCAGCAGGCGGCTGACCGCAGCGGCCAGCAGGGCGCGCTTGCCCCGCCGTGCCTCAGCACAGGCCACCCAGCCAGACCAGGCTGACCGCAGACGGATGACCTGCCAGAGGGCCACGGCAGCCCGCAGCCGCTCGGCTGCCACTTGACGGTCGGCCACAAAGGCTTGCCATGCCACCCAAGCTGCCCGCAAGCGGCAGCCCAACATCGCCTGCACCGCCCTCCGCAGCACCTGCTGCTTCTGCTGCCGGGCCTGCACATGTGCCACCCAGCTGTTCCAGGCTGCCCGCAGGGCTGCCTGCCGCCAGCGGGCCAAAAACGCCTGCAGCTTGGAGCCCTCCACCCGCTGCTCCTCCACCCAGACCCGCCAGGTGCTGAATGCGCGGGACAGCGCCTGGTTGGTCAGGCGGCCGGCCGCCTGCTGCATCAGCTCGCGCAGCCTGCGCCGCTCCATTGTTGCAACCTGCGCAGGGCAGAAGGGGCAGGGAGGGCACACGTGCATGTGCATGCCCAGCCTGTCCGTGCAGAGGCCAAAGATGCCACCTCAGGCTGCTTCGTCATGCATGCAGATAGTCCCACCTCGGCCCACCTGCCAGCCCTGAAGCACGCGGACGGCTGTGTCATGGCGCAAGCGAGCCACAACCGCACGCATGCGTGCCTCCTCCGCCACCGCAGCCTGCCAGCCGGCGAAGCACTCGCGCTGGATGCGAGCATGGCGGCGGGGTTGGAAGCCCTCGACCATGGCGCGGCTGGCGGCCTTGGAAGCCAGGTATGCCCGCCACTGCAAACACGTTTGGGAGAGACAGCAAGGCTGGGTTGGCAGCATACAGCAACTGCCCATGCCAGAAGCGTGGCCACCCTCCATTAAACATCTGGAAAACACTCCCCAGGCCCCGCTCGCCTGCTCCCAGGCCCGTGTCAGCGCCAGTTGACGCAGCCGCAGGATGCAGCGCTCAGCTACAGACCGCAGCTGCACACGCCGTGCCACACTCGCCCGCCAGCTGGCAAGGCAGCGAGCTGCAGCTCCCTGTTGCAGACGCGCAACGCAGGCCTGCAGCACCTGCCGTTTCTCGGCCCGGCGCCCGCAAGCATCCCGCCACGCTGTCATGGCAGCAGCCAGCTGCAGGTGCTGCATGCGGCCCACCACCACAACAGCCTTGCTGCGCAGCTGGCGAGCCCTGTCGGCCGCCTGTCGCCAGCCGCAGAAGGCGGCAGACATGTTGGCAGCACGCCAGTGGCCCACGGCAGCTTGCAGGCGAGCCGCCTTCTGTCGCCGCAGCATCACAGCCTCCAGCCAGCTGCGCCAGCACCGTGCCAGAGTGCCGTGGCTGCACGGGGTAAGGATCGGACACCATGGTTGATGTGATATTGCACCTGGCAGGTGAGCAGCCCGAACGGCAAATCGCCACCAACTTATGCCTCAACCTGTTACCTCAGCACCGCGACACAGCGCTCCACCGTCTGCCGGTTCTCCGCCCACGCTGCCACGCGGCCCCGCCAAAGCTGCCAAGCTGCCGCCAAGTGCCATAGCTGCATGCGCCGCACACAGGCCGCCACTTGCTCGCGCTGGACCTGCTGCTCTCCCGCCCAGCTGCGCCACTGCTGCAGGGCAGCCGCCGCGTGACGCTGGGTGAGTCGTGCAGCGCAGCGTCGAGCAGTCTGCTGCTTGCGGGTGAGCTCCCGCCACCATGAGAAGGAGCTGGCCAGCTGGCAGCCAGCCAGCCGGGCCAGGCAGCGAGCCAGCACATCCCGGCGGTGCCGGCGCGCACCAGTCACAGCCAGCCAAGCCCGCAGGTGCGCTCGCAGCGTGGTTGCCACGCTCTTCTGTGCCAGGACTGCCCCGCAGCGAGCCAGCAGCGCCTGCCTGCGCGCCTGCCGCTGCCACGCAACCAGGGTGCGCCGCCGGCAGGCGGACCAAAAGTGGGCATCGGCTGCGCCCTCCCTGGCTGCGGCCTCAGCAACCACACAGCGCCACATCGCAAAGCGCTGCTTCAGGGTGCGGCCGTTGAAGTGCGACAGAGCAGCCACGCACTTGAGGCCTTTGGCCTGCCGCCGCATGGCGCCCATCTGCCAAGCCTGTGGCAAGCGGATGAAGGATGAGGGAAGGAATAAGCTGGATCCGCAGCAGCAGGACTGGTTTGCAGTGTCACACCACGGTGGTGCCTCCAGCGTGGGCAGCACCCGCACCTTGAGCACAGCCCGCAGCATACTTGCGTTGTAGTGCAGGGCAGCACGGCGGTTGCGTTCAGCAGCGCTGCGTGTCGCACATCGCCACTGCATGGGATAAGGAGATTGGGAGGAATCTGATGAGCGGCAGCAGTGCATGCACACCATTTCGGTGCTGCCGCCATGTCCACTCTGGCCAGCTGCATTCGCGCACAGGCAGCCACACTGGACCCCGATGTCCACCACTTGCTCACCTTGAAGAATGCGTGCCGCTGTGCAGCGCTGCTCATGTGTGCCAGCACCTGCTGCACCACTGCCAGCCGGTGGTGCCGCCACACACCAAAGCACCGCCGCAGCAGCTGTGCCTCCCAAAACTCTTCTGCCCGAGCGCAGCCCCGCAGCTCAGCGGCTCTCCGGGCTGCTGAGGCAGCGCTGGCCAGGCTGTGCCAGGCTGCGCAGCACTCCCGCAGCACCTGCAGGCGCCCTGCCTGAGCTGCAGCAGAGGTAGCACCGCTGGTCCCCCCTGCCACCGCAGGCGCTGCACTGGCTGCTCCTGGTCCTGCTGGCACGGGTGGCGCATGCAGTCTGCTCGGCTCTGGGTACGCCAGGATGCGAGGGCTCTCTGCCTCGGGCCAGCCGGATGGCGGCAGAGCACCTACCGGGGCGCAGGAGCCCTCCGGGGTGTACCACACGGGCGGGTACTTGCTGTGCACACTGCCTGGTGCGGGGCTGGCCTGGCTGGACAACCAAGGGGCCCAGGCTAGGGGCTCCACAGCCGGGTACGCAGGCCGTGCGGTCCTGGCGCCTGTGGAGGGAGACGGCACAGCCTCATGGGCCCACGGCGACTGAGCCGGCAGCGGCGGCGGCACGGCCACTCGCACCGTCACGCGTGGGGCCCGCCCAGTGGAGCTGGGGCGAGACCAGCCCGTGATGGCATCCTCAACTGAAGCCTGGCTGAGTGGCTCGGCCTTGCCCTCTGCAGGTCCACCTGCCTCCTGGCTGCCTGCCTCCTGAAAGTGCTGCTGCGGCTGCTGCTGCTGCACTGCCGTGGATGCCAGACTGGCCGCCTGCCAGGCGAGCAGCGCCTGCTGCAGCTGGTGCCCCTGTGGGATGGTCACCTGCAGCTGCTGGCGCTGAGCGGACGGGCGTGGTGGTGCACGACCCTCAGAGCCCTGTGGCATGCCGGCAGGAGAGGCTGCTTGCCACGCCACCACCGCCTGCTCCAAGCTGTGTGCCCGCTGCGCCTCCGCCTCCAAGCCAGGGGGCAGGCTCGCAAAGCTGGCTGCTGGTTCCAAGCCATCTGCCGCTGCCATTCCTGCTGGCGGTGCCGCCATTTGGGGCATGCCAAGTGTCCCCTGTGCCGAGGCCTGGCATGCAGGCGCCGGGCCGGTCCAGATTGGCGGCGGTGGGGCGGTGTAGGCTGCTGCGCTGCCTGGCCGGCTGGCTGCCACGACCTCTCGAGCCCACTCTGCTGCCCCCGGGTCCTCCGCCGCACCCGCTGCCTCTGGGAGCCAGCCACCGACGCGGCAGCGCAGCAGCACGTCCATCAGCGCCTGCTGCTGCTCGGGCGGCGTGTCGTAGCGCCTGCGCACAAGGGTGTTGTGAGGATGGGCACAGGATCGGACACGTAGGGCACGGGGCGCATGCCGAGCTTGATCATTGCACGCGTTGAGGCTGGGCAGTAGACTGCAGGATGCTCCGTTCTCAAGCTGGGCCCCTGTCCCACCTGCAGTTGGCCGAGATCTCCCGGAACAGGCGGCCCCACCAGCAGGGCTCCCCCGGGTCCAGGCTGAGGCGCAGCAGGGTGCGGTAGTAGTGCGTGTCAGCGGCGGGGTCCAGGCCCGTGGCCAGCAGCACCTGCTGGTATGCACGCAGCACCTGGGACAGCGTGGCCTGCGGGAGCGCGGTGGGTGGGGAAGGGCATCGTGGGTGGGGAAGGGCATCGTGGGTGGGGAAGGGCATCGTGGGTGCTCGGTGTTTCAATGCGGGCGGGCCGAGCAGGGTGGGCAGATGGCCACTCCCCTCACTGAATGATGCTGGCTGACAGCGCACCTGCTGCTGCCCAGGAGCGGAATCCCCAGCGCAGTCCAGCTCCGCCTCGGCGGTGCGCAGGATCTGCGCCAGGACGGCCACGTCGGTGGCGGTGTGCTGCGAGCCGCCGGGCAGGGCTTGGTACGTCTCGTACGCGGCCACCGCGGCGGCGGCCTCGGTGTAGCGCTCGCTGCGCACGTACTCAAAGCCGCCGCCCACGCGCCGCACAGTCGTGGGGTGCGGCGGCGCCGGCCGGNGGCGCCGCCCGCATTGGCGGCACGCTGGGTGGCCAGGGCGGGGCGCCGGCAGCCGGCGGGCTGCCTCTGCGCCGGGCGCTCATGGCGGGGGGTGTGGAGAGCTGGGCGTCCTAGGCGTCGGTTTGGGGTGCGGCAGAGCGGCGATTCTTGGTTCCGTGAAGGAGGGCGGCCCTGGTTGGTTGATTGGGTCGAGCCCAGCAAGTAAGTCTCGATTGAAATGGACCACTTGAAAGCTCGCCTTCCCCATGTTGGGCGCCCAAAATGAGCGAGGACCCGCCTCACGGCGTGTTTCTCCGCAAACCCAAGCCTCCCCAGGTCTGCTTTCAATTCAATCGCGGCTCCCAAAGGCCAGCCTGCAGCAGACAAGAGGCCGCGAGCGCCCAGCCATGAACAGAACCCTGGCGCCGCTGGGGCTGCCCGCCACGCCTCTGCAGCATGCCAGACGCTGCCTGGGCAGCACGGCGCCGCTGGCAACCGCGACTCGGCGCTCCAGAGCGCCCCGCCCGGCGGCGCGCCTCTGTGTGCACGCCAACGAACTCAACAAATGGTGGGAATGCTGCAGCAGTGATCAGGCCCTGTCGCGCTCTGCCCGGCACTGTTTTGCAGCTGCCTGCGCCCTTCCAGGGCATTTCCGGCTCTGGGTTGATTAGTTTTGGCGTGGCGGCACCTTGTAAAGTTGTGAGCAGCACAACGGGGCATGCGCAAGCCCTCACTGGCGGCGGGGCAGGTTGACCGCCGCCGCTGCCGCTGCCGCCCTCACTCACGAATGCCTTGCACCGCACCGGCTGCGCCGCTGCCACAGGGCGGATCGCAGCAACTATGATGAGCACGACGAGTCAAGCTGGGAGTGGAGCACGTATGACCGCGAGACGGCCAACCTGGTGCTGCGGGTGCGCTCGCCTCGGCAGGCTTGCTGCTGCCGCACTCGCAGTCGGCCCAGGGCGCTCGCTGTGCTGATCAACACGCCCCGCTGACAACCAGCCAGCCTTGCCCATGCTGCTCGCCCTGCAGGTGCTGACCTCCAAGGCAGCGCAGCGGCTGCTGAACCAGCTGGGGGTGCGTGCCAGCGTGCCAGGGGTGGTGGGCGCGGCGCACTTTTGCCGGCACGCCTGCGGTTGTTGATGCACCGTGCATCAGCACGTGCATGCCCTCCATCCCTACCAGCCTGTACATGGGCACACCCTGTCCTCGTCTGAAGCCTTCTGCACCCACGCAACCACCCTGCCGCAGGAGCTGGATGGCTACAAGCAGCAGTGGTTCCACGAGTACCTCTCCTCGCACCCGCCCTCCGAGGGCAACAAGGTGAGGGCGGCTGGGGTAGCTGCCCCTGCACCCTGCCTCCTCCTCTTGTCTGTTTGCCAGCTACTGCGGCAGCTGGCTGCTACTGCATTCCCTCACGCCTGCACTCCGGTGGTTCGCCCTCCCACCTGCTACCCCCTCCCCTCATCCACCCTCCCACTTGCCGCTCTCCTGCCCTGCGCCCCCCCAGTTCCTGGCCGAGCTGCTGCGCCAGCCCAACAGCGAGGTGCACGACGTCTCCACCGACACGGTGCACAAGATTGAGCCGGCCAACCTGGCGCACCGCATCATCGAGATCCGGGCCGCCATGAGCCAGGCCATGCTCACATTCCCAAAGTGAGCTGCCGCCGCTGCGGCGGCTGGTGGGGGGACATGTCAGGGGGCCTCGACTGCAGCCGAATTGTGGCGCCCGCTCGATTGGCTCGGCGGCAGCTTGCGGTTTTTGGATGCCGGGGTCTGCCCAGAAGCAGACGCACAGCGGTGCGCCACCTTGTGGATGGCACCCACCCTCACGCACTCCATCGCCCTCCCTCAACCCATCGCCCTCCCTCAACCCATCGCCCTCTCTCAACCCCTCAACCCCTGCCCAGATACGTGGAGGTAGAGAATGCAGAGGTGCTGCGGGCCTACTTGCGCAGCAGCACCTTTGTGAGCGGCAGCAGCGAGCCCGGCTACAAAGAGAGGCGAGGCTACAGGGGCCAGCGCCGCCGCTCCTGAGCCGCTACGCCGCCTGCCGCATGCCTGGTCTGGCGGCTGCGAGCTGCACATGCCAGCTGTCGCAGCAGCTGCCTGCCTGCCAGGAAGCAACAACCCCCGCCAGCCCGCTGGCGTTAGACATTGATCCTCTCCCATCTCTCAGGTAGCTTTGTGTGCTTGTGTGCTCCACATGCCGGACGCGTGTACCCCTGCCGCGGCCCCTCAGTTGTAGCTTGCCCCCGGTGCGCCCGGCATCTTTCCCCCTCTCCAACCACAAACAACCCAAACACTCGTACAGCTCGCCCTACATGTGTTGCCGTTTGGCCTGATCTGGATTTGACTGGGCCACACCTCAATCGCCCCCGGCCTGCCTCTGTACTGCTGCATTTTCCTGTCCGTTCAGTCTGTTTGCTCCATCCCCGATCTCTCGCGACCGGCCCCACGCCGCTGACAGTTGGTGCCACTGTCATCTCCGCTGTACCACCCTGCGCCGCTGCTGTTTGCCCACTGCAGCACTTGTACCACCAGCACCGCCTTTGTTGACCAGCCGGCGTGCGGCCATGTCCAGCTCGCTGACGCTCGTGCCCTCCCAATTGCTACGCCTGGTTTGCTTCCCTCAGACCAATCGTGCCACACCACACATTGCCTGCCTCCTTGCTTTGCGGGGGCGTGCTTCGCACTGCGCAATTCATCTCACAATGCAACACTCTGCCCAGCAAGGCCACCCCGGCCTCTGCGGCCAGGCGGTGGAAAAATGGAGGGAACCCAAGCACATGCATGCACTGGATGCGGGACACGGACAAGCAACACGACATGGTTACACAGTGTTGAGTTTGGGACAAGCTCGTTGGCTGGGCGAGACCCCGCCTCACTGCAGCTGGATGCTCTGCAGGTGCGCCACCGCCTGCTGCACGGCCGCCATGGCAGGGTGCCAGCGCCCAGCTGTGGCAGCCACGACGAGCCCCACCTCACCCGGGGCCAGGGGCCCCAGGCGCAGGGCAATCAGTATATCGCCCAGCCCCTCCTGGCCGCTCTGCTGCCCACGAATGCCGTCACAGAAGCCGTGCACGACCTCCACCAGGCGGGCACGCAGGCCCGCCGCCGCCTCGGGCGCCGCCGGCAGCGCAAGCTCCGTGCCCAGGCCGGGCACAGAGCCGGTGTAAGTTGCCACCTCCTGCCCGTTGCGGTGCAGCTGCAGGGCGCGGGGCGTGGAGAGGTTGAGGGTTGGGCAGGGGCTGGAGGGAGCATGTGCAGCCCTGAGCCATCAGTGCAGAGAGCAACATGGACGCAGTTTCCCCACATCCAGAGCCCCTGTCCCTGCAAACCCACCTCAGCCAAGTAGCAGTCCAGGGACTCCAGCCAGCCGGACTGCACAGTCACCAGGTTGCGGCCGCCGCTGCCACCTGCCGCTGCTGCCGCCGCGGCGGCCCCTGCCGGCTGGCTGCTGCTGCGCGCAATGCTGGCGGCAGCGGCAGCAGTGGTGGGGCTGGAGGCTCCACCGCGGTAGGAGGGCACGCTGAGGGTAGCTGGGGAGAAGAAGGAGGGGCGGCGCTGCTCCTGACGCTGCGTCTGGGTGGCCAGGGTGGCAGACTGTGGCGCCGCTGCCCGCTGCTCTTCTGGCGACTTGAACAGGGCGGGCACACGAGGGGTGCCGCCAATGCCTGGGGAGCGCAGGAACGAGGCCTCGCCCACCTCACTGACGCGCCGGCCAGGCACACTGCTGGCTGCTGGTGCCTGGGCGGCGTAGGTGGTGGCAAAGGCGCGGCTGGCCGTCCCTGCGCTGCCGCCGTGCATCAGCGAGCCTGGCCGCACGCTGCTGAGCCCGCTGCCTGGGCGCAGGGGCGCAGCCTGCGCGTGGTGGGGCGCCGGCGCCTGCTGGTGCCGGGTCAGCAGTGCGGGGGACAGCAGGCCCAGCGGGTCAGTGGCAGCACCCATCTCCAGCAGTAGGTCACCGCCCAGCCCGCCGCTGAAGTCCAGCTGGGACTGCAGGCGGTTCACGGAGAGAGGCAGGGTGGGGCACGGTGAGTGTCAGGGCATGTGGATGCAGGCGGATGGCGCAAAAGCGCTTCGGGTGCCTGGACTGATGCAGGGCGCGGTGCTCTGAAACACAGGCCAGCGCAACCTTGAACACCATTACAGCTGCCATGCACAGCGTCTTGGGCAAACAAGAGCAACTCCCCACGAACCTGGGTGTTGGGTGAGAAGAGCGCCACTCCCAGCATCGGCATCTCGGGTGTGCGGAACAGGCCTGTCAGCGAGGGCTCCGGCCCCACATGCCCCCCAGCCAGGCCTGCCGTCTTGGTGGCAGGGGCAGACAGCACGCCGCCGGGAGAGCCGGGCCGAGCGCCCAGGCCGCTGGACGGAATGGGCGGCAGCTGTGAAGGGATGACAACGGCAGGGAGGGCAGTTGGATGGTGCAGTGGGCCGAGCAGGTGGCACACATGCTGGTGCCACAAGGCTGCGCTCATGCTGCCCCCCTTGTGTCCCAGCCGGCCCTTCAGCCCCACCTTGAAGGCAGCAGTGGAGGGCGAGGGTGCGGCTGGGCCGCTGGCAGAGGTCAGCCAGTCCATGATCCTGTCCAGCTCGGGCGTGGAGGGTGGCTGCTTGCTGCCGCCTGCGCTGCCGCCGCTGCTGGCGGGCCGGCGGCGCTGCTGCGCGTGAAGCAGCACCCCATGCTCGAGCGCTTGCTGCAGGGTGGCAGGAGGGGTGGGGAAGGGATGATACGTGGGTGCACGGATAGCAGGCATGGCTCCATGGACTGTGAAAGCCGGCGGCAGATGGGTGGGTGGGTGGGTGGTCGCAGAAGACGAAGGGTCGGCGGTACAGATGACCGGCACTTGGTCAACAGCCATGCAGGGCACCCTAATGCAAAGGTGGACTGCTCCGCAATCCATCCACTGTGCCCATTCAGGTCAGCCCAGTAGCAGTTGCAATCCCAGGGGCAAAAGCACTGCGTCACACCTGGGCGGCGGAGCCTACGGGGCCGGCATTGATGGGACTGAACACCAGGTGGGTGGCAGGCATGTGGCTGCTGCTGCGTAGGCCGATGCCGGTGCTGCTGGCCAGCGGCGTGGCACGGCTGCTGGGGGCTGACACAATGGGGATGATAGCCTGCTGCCCCAGGGGCGGGAAGTAGAGCTGGCCGGGATCAGGCACGCCTGCCAGGCCGACCACGCCCCCGCCACCGAAGAGTGGAGCTGGGTGGTGGGCGCCATGTGGCGTGCCGCCTGCTGCTGCCGCTGCTGCTGCGGCGCCACCTGCCGCCGTGTTGCTGCGCTGCAGAGAGCGGCCAGAGCGCGGCTGCCATGCGCGGCGGCGGCCGCCGCCCGCCTCCTCCTCGCTGTCATCGTCTACCGCCGCCGCCGCCGCGCTGCGCCGCTTAGTGGGTGCTCGCCGCCCGCCGGCGGTGCCCACCCCGATGGCCTTCATGTACTCCTTGAGCATCGTGTTGCCCTTGCCGCCGGCGCCAGCACCCACATCCTTGCGGCGCAGTGTGGCGTTCCAGTGGTTTTTGACCGCATTCTCGGTGCGCCCGGGGATGAGCTTGGCGATGTCGGCCCACTTGTTGCCGATGCGCTGGTGCGCCTCAATCAGCAGCTGCTCCTCAGACGCGTCCCAGGCGTCGCGCTTGATGTCGGGGCGCAGCTGGTTGTGCCACCGCTCGCGGCACTGCTTGCCGATGCGCCCCGAGAAGTGCCGCGCAATCAGGCTCCAGTTGCTCTGGCCGTGCTCCCTGACCAGCCTGCGGGATTGAAGGGGTTGGGAGGGGCAGGGGCAGGTGAGCAGGGCAGGTGAGCGAGCTGCGAGGAGGGCGGCCGGTGGCGCGAAGGCGGTTGGAGGGCGGTTGGACCAAAGGTTGACCAGGCCTGGTCAGCTCAACTCGGTGGCTCCGCTGGCCTGCCGCGTGCCCTTCCCACCTCATGAGCAGCTCGTCCTCGTGTGGCAGCCAGGATGACTTGGTGCCGCGGCCGGCAGACGAGCGGCTGCGCCGCCTGCTGCCGCTGCCGCTGCCGCCGGTGCTTCGCCGCCGGCTGCTGCTGCGTGCCTCCTCCAGCTCATCGTCTGACTCCTCCCCCTCCTCCTGCTCCTCTTCTGAGCTGTAGTCAGAGGTGTAGGGCGTCTTGCTACGGGCCCGCATGGCTGCAGACGCGACTGGTGAGGTGCGCGGCGGCAGTCGGCCGTGGGCGGGAGGCGCGGCACTTGGATAGGCCTGCCAGGCAGGGGGTGGCGCAAGCTAGCAGATCGAGTTACCGGCGATCAGAGCAAGCCCTGGGGATGGTGAGGGGCGCGGCCCGGGCGCAGTCAGAGGCGCAACCCTGAGCGGGAACGGGGAGGCACCTGGACCGCCGCCCTGCTGCTTGCAAAGCCGGTGCGGCGTGTCTAAGGCCAATCCGCTTGCCTGGGAGTGAGAAGCAGTGCGTGAGGGCGCGGTCCGAGGGACGCGTGCCGGGTTTGCCCAGGTCGGCACCCAGCAGCTTGCTCCGCGGGGCTTCTCTGCAGCTCCAGCACCTCTAGGCACGCGCTTTAGGAGCAAAGAATGCTCGATTAGGGCCGCGGAGCCGTCCAACTCTCCATGCAGCCAGCGCGGCAAGGTGGCCAGTGGTGCGACCGCGCGGGGCGAGCGAACCCCAGGGGCAGGTGGACCTGCTTTGACCACTGCTGCAGGGTCTGTGGGTGGGACACCCGGTTGATGCTGAAGTTCTTAGCTTTGCAATGCCGATGCTTGCGCATTGGCCGCCAGTCAGACATGGATTGCCGTCGGCATCTCTCGGCACCGCATCAAGCCGTGCCTCGCGTACTGTGCAGTCAAACTGGCTCACCCCTTCAAGTCAATGGAGGCAACAATTTGAGAGAACTGGTCTCTTGTCGTATTGGCTGACCATGGCACATGGCCTCCGCCCGCAGCCAGCGGCAACCCGGCCCCATGCCGCTGCCGCTGGCGGCAGCGGCAGCGGCAGCGGCAGCGGCAGCGGCGGCAGTAATCGCCGCACCCCGATGCCGCGGCTACTGTGACGATCGGCTTACAAAGCCTCCCGTGGATCAGCTCATTCACCCCAGTCCGGCCCAGGTGCGCGGAGCCGCCATGCTCATGTTTTGCCGGTGTGCTCGCGCACCTGACGGGCGCCGCGCTGGCTCCCGCGCAATCCTGATGCCACAGCATGCGGCATGCATGGCCCCGCAGTCATGGGGAGCCGCCGCTCAGCCGCCGCCGCCCCGCCGCTGCCGCCGCCGCCGCTCATGTCTGCTGATGCGGAGCCCTGCCACTGCATGCTGCAGACGCACACCGTGCAACTTGAAACTCTTCTCATCTGGAGGGGTGATCAGCGGCAGGGGGCAGCATGGGTGGGCTGGGCAAGCGCACCGACTGCGGCGATGCGCGGTATGCGGGCCTGGAGGTGGCGTGGAGCTCTGACATTGTGGAGACGCTGGAGGTGTGCTGGAGGGGCTCTGCTGCACTGGGATGGATTGATGGACATCGTGTGATCATATTGTGTGCAGGCGCCTGCAGGCTGCTGCAATGCAGGTACTTGCACACCCCGAGGCAGGCGCGTCTGGCTGTTGAGCGCTGGATGGATCAAGGACGATCCCCCGTGCGCACCCTGCCACCGCAGACCACGCTGGCGGGGGGCTGGGACTTTGTGGTGGCGCCGCTGGTGCACCCGCGGTACCGGCGGCCCGCCCCCAGCGCGCTGCCGCGCGGCACCTTCCAGCCGCCCTTCACCCGCTCCGACCTGCTGCTGAGCAGCAGCCAGTGGGGCAGCCAGATTGTGGGCAAGGCCAGCCCCTGGCTGGACTGTGACTCAGAGTGCGAGCCGCTGGCCCGCGACTCGGCGGCGGCGCTGCAGCAGGAGCTGGCCTGGGCGGCGCACCTGGGACTGCAGGCGGTGGTGCTGCCGCCGCCCGCCACGCCGCTGCGTGGCGCAAACTACGCACGCATCTTGAACCACGCCCTGGGAGGCCTGGCCAGCATGGCCCTCTGGCTACGCATCCCGGCGGCCGCGCCCGGCGCGGCGGCGGGCGCAGACGATGCAGCAGACGGCGTGGCAGCAGCGGTAGGTGGGGACGGCGCCGCCAGCCTGGCGTCCGACCCCTGGGAGTGGTGGAACCAGCTGCGCTTCCTGTGCCACCACCACCCCCGGCTGGGCGTCATGCTGGAGCTTGGCGCAGACCTGCCCAGCGCCGACAACCTGGAGCGCTGGCACGGGGAGCCGCTCAAGTGAGTGAGGGGGCGGGTGGGCGGGGAGGGTGTGAGGCGGGGCTGGGCTTGCGGGTGTCGCCTTGGGACACTAGGAAGGTGGGAGGGGGACTGCACTTCCAGCCAATGTGTGGCGCTCATGCGGGTCCCGTCACCTCCACTGCTCTCTCCACCGTCCTGTAACCTCGGCTGCTCTCTTCGCCCCCCACAAAAACTCATCCCCCAGGGCGGTGGTGGTGCCCACCTCCATCTTCATGACCAACAAGCGCGGGTTCCCCACGCTGTCGCGCCGCCACCAAGACTTTCTGGCCGACTGCTTCACCCGCGGCGTACAGGTGGGGGCTGCTGGCTGGCGGTGCAGGTGTTGCTGCACCTGATGACGCACGCGCCAAGGCAGGCATTGGAGCAGGGTTGGGGCAGATCGCCACTAAGGATTTCAGCCCCGCCGTCCCACTACCAGCCACATACGCCGAACTGCCTGCAACCTGCACTCCATTCCACCTGTCCAGGTGGTGCTGTCCGGCAACGCGCACCACATGCCGCCCGAGGTGCCCGGCGGCAATGCGGTGGCTGTGGGCCCGGGGGGCGCTGTGGCGCCGGCGGCGGCCGCCGAGCAGCACCCACTCCGGCTGTACTGGGAATACCTCTCCTTCCTGTTCAGGTGCGCCCCAGGCGTACAGCCGCAGGCTGGCGATGCGGATGTGTTGGCTGCGTGTGCCGACCCCAACCTTGTTTCGGCTGGTGCATTGGCTAGGGCTGCCGTTGGCGCTGGACCTCCATGCCTGGCGTGCGCCGCGCCGCCTCCCCCCGCCGCAGGAAGCTGCCGGCCAGCAGCGAGCAGGAGCTGGTGGAGATGGGCTACCGCGACTACCTGCAGGTGTGGAGGCGCCTAGGCGGCAATGGGATCTTCTTGAGTGATCCTGTTCAGTGCGTGCTTGCCTCGCCGCAAATTTTTCAGCAGGTCTCAACCCCCCACCCCCGCCCTTTCGGCGTGTCTCACCCTCCCACCCCCGCCCGCTCCCGGTTGCAGTCCCCGCTGCAGCCGCTGATGGACAACCTGGAGAGCCAGACGTATGAGACCTTTGAGCGGGACGCAACCAAGTGAGGCCTAGTGTAGTGTCACAGCCTGTGACAACCTGCCACAACTGTTGCCCGGCTGCTGGGAACCAGACATCTGGGTTCCTTGGCTTGGACGCCACTGTGTGAGCGATGGTGTGCCTGTTGCCGCTGTTTGCATGCAAGCGGTGGTCAAGGCAGTGCAGTCAGACATGCCATGTCTCCCCACCTCGTTCTAGAGCAGCATTCAATCTGCCGCCACCACCAACCAACACCACCACTGGCCATGCTATTGCAGGTACAACACTTACGAGGAGGCTGTGTACCGCTGCCTGCTGGACCGCGTGCCACAGGTGTCTTCAGCGAGCAATGCTTCTGCCTTTCAGTTGCTGGTGCTGCTTTGATGAGGCCTGGACAGCTCGCAGCGGCAAGGATGCTGCACGCTTTGCTGCCTGTCCTGCACACCCGCGGGTGAGCTTGGAACTTGGCCTCCTCATGCAATCCCCCTCCCACCCTTTGCTGCCCGCCCCAGGAGGAGGCGGACAGCCGGGTGACGGTGCTCATGGTTGTAGGCGCCGGCCGCGGCCCGCTGGTGGCCGCCTCGCTGCGCGCCTCGGTCCGCGCCAAGCGCCGCCTGCGGTGGGTTTGAGGAGGGTTTGGAGGGTTGGGTCACTCAGCAGGGTTGTGCAGGAAGACCACACTGCGTGGTGAGCTGCTATTATGCGATTCTGTGTGTCGTGCAGGGGCCCCCGATGCTGCCGCTCATGCCCCTGCCCCTGCCCCTCCCGCCCTGCCCGCAGCGTGTACGCGGTCGAGAAGAACCCCAATGCGGTGGTCACGCTGCAGAACCGGCTGGTGGCGGACGGCTGGGAGGGCACCGTCACCATTGTGCCCGCCGACATGCGGGAGTGGGAGGCGCCCGAGCAGGCAGACATCCTGGTCAGGTGCGCGGCTGGGCGGTGGGCTGTGTGAACGGTGTTGTGGTGGATGGGGGTGACCTGCTGAGAAGACAAAGTGCCCACCCGGCTTTAAACGTGCTGAGGCCCAACGTGACGCAGTCTTCAACTCTCCTTGAATGCCCACCTCCTCCCCCCAGCGAGCTGCTGGGCTCGTTTGGCGACAACGAGCTGAGCCCCGAGTGCCTGGACGGCGCGCAGCGCTTCCTCAAGCCAGACGGCGTGTCCATCCCGCAGGTGGGGCCCTGCAGTTGTGACATGCAGCTCGAATGGGCTTGCATTTAGCCCACTTGTGACACGCGGCTTGGGCCCAGTTGTGACACGCGGCTCGGGCTCTGGGGCTGTTCGCTGTTCGCTGTACTGCGGCCATGGGCTGAATAGCTTCTCTTCTCTCCCCCTGCCACTCTGGCTGCGCCACACACCGCGCTCCTGCGCCCCCTCCCAACTGCAGGCCTACACCTCGCAGCTGCAGCCCATCACCTGCCACAAGCTGTGGAATGATGTGCGGGTGAGCGCCAGCCTCCGCACGCCGTGCTCCTCAGTATGTGCCTGGCAAGCAGTCAGGTAGCGTGATGCCATGCATCAAGATCAGCACCTGTGCGCTGCACTTGGCGCAGGCATACGACGACATTGAGCACTTTGAGACGGCCTATGTGGTCAAGCTGTTCAAGTTCCACCCGCTGGCGCCCACCCAGGTGGGGGAGGGGGGTGGTCAGCCGGCCATAGCAGCTGGTAGTGTGGGGGTGCTGGGCAGGGCACTCATGCCCGCACCAGGTGGCCAAAGATTACGCCACCCCCGCATGATGCAGCCCCACGATGCATGCTGACCCCACCTGTCCAAGCTGCTCCCTGCCTGCAGGACGTGTTCACGTTTGCGCACCCCAACCGCGCGCACTGCATCGACAACACCCGCAGCATCCGGCTCGTGTTTGAGTGCACGCCGCCCGCAGGCACAGGTGCTTGGCTTGGCTGTGGAGCGAAGGGGAGGCCGGCTGGCTGGCTGGCTGGCAGGCTGGCTGGCTGGCTGGAGGTGCTTTGCCCAGCGCCACGTGTGTCCCTGCATGCAGCCCATCCCGCGCGCCCCCCTTGCTCTGCGGGGTGCGGTGCAGCCACAGCTGTGCTGGCCTACTACCGAACCTGCTGCTTGTGCTCACCCTGGCCTGCAGTGTGCCACGGCTTTGCGGGCTACTTTGACGCGCAGCTGTACAAGGACGTGCACCTGTCCATCCACCCGCCTACACACACGCCCAACATGTTCAGCTGGTTCCCAATCTATTTCCCGCTGCGCACCCCCTTCTACGTGCCCCAGGGTGAGCGGGGGCGTGTGGGGCGCTGCTTGCTGCGCTGCGCAGTGGCCAGCGAGGGCAGGCGCTGGGGATGGGCGGCAACATGTGTGCTGGACGTGACGCGCTGGCATGTGCCTGCAATGCCGCAGCGCTTGCTGTCTCCTTGTTCACTCTGCACACTCTTCCAATGCCCGCCGCTCTGCGCAGGTGCAAAGCTGGAGCTGCACATGTGGCGGTGCGCCGGCAAGCACAAGGTGTGGGCTGCGCTGCTGAGCATGGCGTTGCTGGCTGGCTGCTGTGATTGTCTGACTGAGCTTGAGCAAACAGAGCTTGCATCAAATGGTGAAGATGGCCGCATGCCACACTCGCTGCTTGCCCACTGCGGCCTCACCCGCGCGCCTGCCCACCTCCCCCCGCAACCGCAGGTGTGGTACGAGTGGGCGGTCACCCAGCCCCTGGTGTCTTCGATCCACAACCCGGGCGGCCGCAGCTACTTTGTGGGCCTGTGACACTGTACCGAGCATTGTGACACTGCATCAGCTTACAGATTGCGGTCACGGCGGGCAGGCTCTAGGGCGCCCGCGGTTGTGTGTGTGTGTGTGTCGCCACTCTACTTGCAACACTATGTTATTGCGCGTGCAAAACGGCGGAGGACAAGGGAAAAGCAGAGGGGGTACGCAGCAGGAAGTCGCCAGGCAAACAAGGAAGATCCTGAGGAAGCGTTTGGGGGTGCGGAACAAGGCCGGGGAGGGTACGCATCAAGTGATCGAGGGTCGGTACATCAAGCTTGGGGAGCAACGCAGCACTGAGCGCAAGCAGATCGCTGGTTTGGGGTGCGGGGCCGAAAAATTGCAAAAGAGGCAATGAAAGTGAAGGGGCGCACAGTTGTGGCGGTGGGTGGGGTTGAGGCAACGTGCGCGTACGGTCTTGCGGGCGGCGTGGGGAGCCGTGGCTTGGGTGGGTGGGGCGCAGCCGCTCTCCGCTCAATACCAGAACTGCAATGGACAGCGCACACAGCAGGGCAGGTCGAAATGCTACGGCGGGTGGACCGGCCAGCGTCAGAGACCAGAGACCTCACCGCAGCATTTTCCTGTGCCACAGCATGCATTCAAATGTTGCGGCCCCGCAAGCTCACCGTGGGGTAGCGTCTGTGAGGGTCGATGTTGTTCACAACCAGTGCTATAATCTGCATGATGAGGCTGCCCACGCCAATGGTGACCAGGTACGAGTAGCCTGCAGGGCAGGGTGGGACGGCATGAGGGAGAGCGCGGATGGTGGGCAAGCAGAGGTGGATCAGTGTGACCTTCACACCTGCCGACAAGGCACACATACACAACACAACTAGCATGAAAACTGATTACTCTCTGCACTGCGCGGCGCTCACCGTGCCACTTGGGCAGCGTGGGCAGGGTGGCGGCGATGAGGGCGGTGGCGCCGCCGGGCGGGTGTGTCGTGGCAGTCAGCTGTGGGGCACGCAGCGGCAAGATCAGTTCTCACGTGAAGAGTACGGCACGCTTTGCCCGTTCATTGCATTCACCAGCAACACTGTCTGGCTTGCAGCCAGTCATGCCGGCATGGAGCAGTTGCAACAACCACAGTGCGCACTCGTCTCCTGGCCAGCGCATGCCCCCTGCCCCCCACCTGCATCACCACCAGCGCCAGGCTCATGCCCACCGGCCCAGCTATCCAGGTCTTGTGGATGATCACCCTGAGGAGAGGAGAGGCACAGGCAGCCATGGGGCAATGAGTGGCAGCGCGAGAGCAACGTCCAGGAGCCGAGACAGTTGCAGCAGAACAGCGCGAGCTGGGGGCGCCAGCGCATAAGTGGGCTGGACGCCGGCAATCAGGCCATCCCAGCACTGCATGATATGATGCACGCGGACATGAGTTGATGCCACGCCGCCTCACCGCGTGGTGATGCCCACAACCGCCGACAGGATCTGGCCTCCGAGGAAGTTGCGGGGCTGGCTCATCTTGGACTCGAGCAGCGCAAACACCAGCACCGCTGCAGGGCGGGAGCATGGTGCAGCAGCACGCGTCAGTGAGGTTGAGGGTGAACATGTGGGCAGGCGGGCGAGCAACAGGTGATGGTCAGCCCAACCCACCAGCAACTCGGCAGCCGTCTCAGCATGCAAATGCAGCATCAGCTCGGCAGCTCGGAAGCAGGTACCAAGGGTGCACTGCGCTGCGCACCTGATGCGCCAAAGCTGCCCACGACAAAGGCAATGTCAATCTCGGGTGTCACCCACTGGTTCATGGCGCACACAGCCAGGATGCCTGCGGCAGCGGGTGGTGGGAGCTGGGCAGCATCAGCAGGTGAGCGCACACCGACAGCCCTCAACAGCTGCTGCAGCCATCCTTCTGGCTACCACCAAGAGGCAGGCAGCCACGCGAGTCACGCCAGCCCGCAAGCAGCAGCGCTGCCCACCCAGGAAGGCGCCCAGCCAGGACCAGAAGATGTCTCGGAAGGAGGGCACCGGCAGCCGCGTGTCCAGGCCGCCTGCACATGCCGTGGCCAGACGCAGCAGCAGGAGCGGTGGGGCATTAACAGGGGCAGGTGTCGGCTTGCATCCAACCATCCTAAAGAAGAAGTTGGACCACCTGCCAGCACAGAAGCCACCACGCAAGCTACATGCAACGAGCGGCCCGGCACGGCAGCCAGCCCACCCTTCAGCTTCTTGGGCAGGCTGCCCCAGTAGGCCGCCCAGCTGAAGTACTTGCGCTCCTCCGGCTCCTCAATCATCACCACCGCATTGGCAAACTCGTCCTTCCTGCCGCCAATGTGGCTGCTGCCGCCCTTGCCGCTGCCGCCGCCGTGGTTGCCGCCGCCGCCGCCGGGCTGCTTGCCCGGGCCTGC
>RRZL01000083.1:697884-743798 GCA_006782975.1 Chlorella sp. Dachan | reverse complement strand
TCGGCTGCGGCCTGGTGCCAGCGCGCCTCGCGGGACGGCTCGGCACGGGAGCTAGGCCGCGAGCTGGGCCGCGAGCCGCCAGCCATCGCCTGGAAGTATGCGCGGCCTCCCCGCCCGCTGCCGTCGGCGGTGATGGTGATGGCGTGCCGGCCGCTGCCCTCCCGGCTGGACGCCCGCACGGCCAGATTGTGGCTGCTGCCGTGGGCCGGCTGGTCAGCCAGTGAAGAGGGCGTGTCGGCCTCGGGCACGGCGGCGGCGCTGCCGCTGGCGCCTGCGGACACGGCGCTGGCGGGCACCAGCCCGGCTTGCAGCGGTTCGGAAGCCGGCGCACCAGGGGCCATGGTCCGTCAGTCGCCGCCCGACTGCAGGTGTTGTAGGGTAAGGCGGTCTCGGCAGAGTCCATTTTTTGGGGGTCCCCGCTGCCGCCGCGGCAACTCAACTAACCACGCTCAGCAGCCTTGCAAGTCCTCACCAGCAGCTTGGACCGGGCGGAAGGGCCTCTGAGGCTGGGAACTGGTGCCGGGTGAAGCCTAGTGCGCAACGCCGCAGCCCTGCGCCCCGGTGCACCCCGGGAACAGCAGAAGAGGAAGAACTGTGCAATTCGCGCCCTGCACAAGCCTAGTCATGGGGGCACCCAGCAATGACTGCGCTGTGCTGCGATTCCGGCCCCACCTTGTTGGCATAGGCCCCCTGCTTCGAGAGGCCATTATCATTGGCTTCATTGCGCTGCAGTTTGTGTCCATGTGGAACTTGCCGTTGAATTTCACAGGTTTGCCGGCACCTTGCGGCGCGCCAGGGCTGTAGCATTTTGTGCGTGCGTCATATGGGAGGAGGCAATGCAGGTTTGGAGTGCAATACATTCAATTGGCGGCGCGCTCTCCAAAGCGCGGCGCGAGTCAGGGCAGCCTGATGTGGTGGCCAATTGGGCAGGCATAGCACAGGCACGATGTCGATGGGCAATGGCCCACACTTGGATTTCATGTCGCCATGTCTGTCGCGCCAATCACTGCGCGCCCGGCAGGCCGATGCCCAGCTTGCCCAGCAGACCCAGCAGGTCGGGCAGCGCAGCAGACGCCTCCTTGTCGCCCAGCACCGCACTAATCAGCGGCCCCAGATTGAGGCCGCTGCCGGGGCTGCTGCTGTTGCTGCCGGAGCCGCCGCCCAGCACCGACTGCAGCAGGCCGGGCAGCTGCTCCCGAGCCCCCGGGTTGCTGATCACCGCGCTCAGCACGGGCAGCAGGCCGGTCAAGTCAGTGCCCTGCATCCATGGGGGGTTCGGAAGGAGGTAGTGGTCCGTGAGAGGTGAGGGTGGGCCATGGCACGTGTTGCGATGACCACACATTTGCAAGTCGGCCCTACCCCATACATGTCCCCATCCCCCTCGTCCAGCACAGAGCCAGCACTCTGCTGCTAACACTGACCTGCAAGTCGGTGCCGAGAGCGCCGCTGATGCCGCCCACGATTTGGTTCAGGATGTCCCCGGGGGTGGTGCTGCTGTCGTTGCCGCCGCTGGTGATGGCGCCCAGCAGGCCGTCTGAGGGAGGATGGGACGGGCGGGGAGGCAGGCGTCAGTGGGCGTCATGCCAGGTGTGCGCACAGGAGGTGTGCTAGCAGTCTAGCAGGCAAACAAACCCAAGCGTGCACTGTCCCTCCTGCCTCCCTTCAGCTAGGGGGGCCCACACGTTGCACCCCACTCACCGATGATGCCGCCCAGGCCGTCCACCACGCCACCCGCAATCTGGCCCGCATCCGCCGTGCCATTCGCTACGTCCTCCCGGATGCCGCCCACGGTGTTGGTGATGTTGGAGAGAATGGACCCGATGGCCGCACCCAGGTCGCCGCTGCTGCCGGAGCTGGTGGTGGAGTTGCTGCCGCCGCCAATGGGTGTGCTCAGCCAGGCGCTGGCCTTGTCGAGCAGGTCGCTCAGCCAGCCTGCCACCTCGTTGCCGGCGGGGCTGGTCAGCAGGCCGCTGAGCAGCTGGTCCAGTGCAGGCCCCAGCTGTGCAGTGTCAGTGAGGCTGCCGTTGGCCAGCCCAGCAACCAGGCCCTGCACAGCAGGAGCAGGCGGGGGCTGGGCTGATCAATGAGGAGAGCATCTGTTGCCCAGGCGTCAGCTGCTTTGATGCCAGGTTCATGCACGGCCGCCAACACAAACACTGATGCCCAGCACCTCCACCCACATACACACACCTGGACGGTACCGTTGGTGCCCAGCAGGGCGTCCAGCTGGCCGGCCAGGCCGCCCAGCCCGCCGCCCAGCAGCTGCTCCACAGTGGGGGCCAGGGAGCCCAGGTCGGTGGCGGCGCTGGGCTGCGTGCCGTTGCACAGCCGGGTCTGGAGCTGCAGGGTCGAGGGGTAAGGGAGGAGAATGCAACAGATGAGCGTAAGGTACCGGGTGCAAGTGGGAGAGGCAGGTCATGGTGCACAAGCAAGCAAGTGCAAATGTGTTGAAAAGAGCCACAGCCACCCGTCATTGTCGCAGGCAGGCAGGCAGCGCTCAAACCACGCACCAGCTGTTGCAGGTCGGCGGGCACGATGGCGGTGGCATTGGGGCCCGGCGCCACGGCCAGGGCGGTGCACAGCTGGGCCTGCAGCTTGCGCAGCTCCGCGGGCAGGTCCAGCTGGCCGTCCTTGAACGCTGCAGGGGGAGAGGGAGTGCGCAGGGAAGGGAATCGTGTCGGCGATGTAAGGTTGCAGAGGCATGCCAGCTGGCATTGGGCATAGAGGAGGTGGCCAGGCTCGCGAGCAAGGGCATGGTAAGCGCATCAACGCATCACTGCCCCCCTCCCCTCCTCACCAGAGCCCAGGATCACGTTGAGGGCGGTGGCCACAGCCGGCTGCTGTTCGATCGTGACCACCCGGGACGTGACGGTATTGCCCTGCACAGTGTTGGTCGAGTCGTTCTCTCCGCTGGACACGCCCGTGGCCTTGCCGCCCAGCGCCACCACGCCCGTCTGTGGGAGGGGAGGTGGCGCAGGGCGAGGTTCAGCCAGTGAGGGTCGGCCACAGACGGGAGCCAGAGCCAGCAGCATGCTGCTGCTGCTCCTTGTGCACGCCAAGCCACAGCCGCAAAGATCATGCTATGCCCACACCATCCCACCTCGGTCAGGGTGTTGCCCGTCACGTTGACGCCGCCCGCCAGCTGGGTGTCCAAGGTGCCATCCCCGCCCACGACCAGTGCGCCCCACAGGGCAGCAGTGTTGCCTGCCACCACCGTGCGCTCAGACAGCTGGATGGAGGCCTTGCCGGTGGCCCCAACGGCAGCGGCGCCCACCGCCATCAGGGAGTTGTTCTGGATGACTGCGGCAGCAAGCAGGCAGAGGGGGAGGGTGGTCTGGTCAGAGGACGGGTGCGGGCGGGTGTTGGGATGCAGGTTGCAGGTTGCTGGTTGCATGCCAGCAGGCAGCCGTTGATCTGGCCGTGCCCGTCCCACACCGCCCAACCTGCTGCTGCACCCGTGCGACGTCTCACCGCTGCCCAGCAGCTTGAGGCCGACCAACAGGCTCTCCTGGGCGGCCACCGCGCCGGTGACATTCAGCACGTTGCTCTCAAAAATGCAGTCCCGGGCGGTGATGGCAAAGTCGCGGCTGCCGGCGTACTCGGCGACACGCGCCACGTGCACCTGCGGGGTCAACGCGGGAGGCAGAGGGTGGCAGGGCGGGCAGCTGTGAACAGCTTCTGCGGCGCACACTGAAACGCTCGGCTGCATGACGCATGCTGATGCGGCAGGGGCCTGGCTCGTGCACGCCCAAACCCAGATCCACGCGCTTGCCCATTTAGAAGGCACCCCCCGCAGCACCTTTGCGCCCTTCATGGAGCAGCCGTCCAGCACCACGCTGACAGATGCAGAGTCGCTGCCGGTGTTCATGACGACGCGCAGCGCGCGGTTGAGGCTGAATTCGTTGAACGAAACGTCCTTCAGCGTCATGTTCAAAGCGGTGGCGTTGGCCGCCGCCGCCAGTGCATCCTCCCATGTGCCAGTGGCCAGCTTTTCTGGCACGTCACCCTCGCACTCCACGACAGCGCCAGACCCTGCAAGGGCAGCGGGGAAGCTGAGGTGTCAGGCGCGGTAAGCTGGGCCGGGCCTGCGCAAGGCAGCGGGCGCAAGCGGGCCGGCGTCGGCGGTGCGAGGTTGGATGTGGCACGACCTGCGGCTGCACAACGCTCACCAGAGACTGCAACGGAGCATCCGGACTGCGCCCAGGCCAGCCGAGCGCAAAGAAGGAGGCACAGGCCGAGTGCGACCCGCCGTGTGAGAATGGCGCCCATGTGAGGCGTGGATGAGCTTGGGCAGTGAGAGCACGATAAAAGCAGCGGAGCTGCGTGCAAGTGCCGCGGGGTTGCAAGTCCGCGGGGACGCGGGTGACGAGAAAGAACGAGTCGAGGCCTAGGGTGCACTGATCTGCGGCACTGCCCGTCGCTTTTGAACCGCATGCGCGGCAGTTAGGCCGCGTCTGTGGGCAGCTGCCGGCCGCGCTGCCGCTGGCGCAGCATGCAAGGGCCGACAGCCCGACAGTCCCGGTGCCAAGGCAGCTCGTGTTCCATGCCAGAACCTCGTGCCACTGTGTCCACCAAGTGATGATCAGCGGGCTTCTAGCCAGCCACCCTGCCCTACCCAGGTCCACACTGCCTGCTGTCTGTCGGCGCCGCAGTGAGCGCTGGCCGAGCGACCCAACCGCCTCAGCTTGCGGGAGTGTTGCAGTGCAACAAAGGGTTCAACTTCAGTGCAGCGCTTGCTCCAATACGAAGCAATGTTGATTGAGCCGTGCAGAAAGAGAAGAAGAGGGGAAGGAGCAGGAAAAGCAGCGGAGGACGGAGGGCAGAGATGAGCAGGGCTGCACGGGGTGCACACCGCGCCTGCCCGTCACCCCGTGACGTGCGGCCAGCGGGCCTGGCCCTTGCCCACAATGCCCGCCTCGCGCCGCGCGCGGTACCACTTGTCGTACATCCCCGCCTCGCTGCGGTCCGAGTCGTACTCAAACTCCAGGTCGCCAATCACAACCGTGTCACCGTCCTGCGGCGGGTGGGAGTGGCCAAGTGTGGGTGGGGTGGGTGGCATCGCTGCGAGCCATTGGCGGCGCGTGGCATGGCTGGGATGGCCGCATGCAAGGCCTGCAACCCGAAGCGAGAATCCCTCGCTGCGTCAGCAAACCCCGATCTCCCGGTCCCCTTCAAGCAGCCGGAAGCATGCGGCTGCGCCACCGCTCCTCCCTCACCAGCACGCCTCGCGCCCGCAGCGCGCCGTCGATGCCGGCGGCGACCAGCACGCGCTGGAAGCGGCGGGCCGCCTCGTAGTAGCCCCAGTCCGTCATCTGCGCAAACCGCTCAATGGCGGCGCCCTGTGTTGTGGTGGTAAGGGGGGCAACGGGTTTTTGTTATGGCTCCTGGACACAGGGTGGCAACTGGGGAGCAGCAGGGCATTCGAGCGCAGAAGTGGGCACTCAGCCTCCTCGACTGGCCCACCCACACGCCCGCACACCATCCACCCCACCCACAGCACCCTGGACGCACCTTGACAAACCAGACGCGCGGCCCCGACAGGTCGCTCTCAATGGTGAACTCCCCAATCCTGGCGTCGGCGTCCCGCCGCCCCGGCAGCGGCGGCGACGCCGTCTGCTGGTCCCTGCCCTCCTCCTCCTCCGCCGCTGCCAGGTCCTCCTCGGGCAGGCCGTCCAGCAGGGTGCGCACAGCGCGGACCAGGTCGGTCACGCCGCGCCCGCTGACCGCGCTGCGGCGGGAGGGGTGCGAGGGGAGGGGAGGGGCACACGTTGGCAAAATGGTTTGCAAGCATGCTCGGAAGCATACGCAGGGCTCGGGCTGCTGATTCAGGGCTACCCAACCACCCCACCCAACCACCAGCGCAGGCGCGCGTGCCTGATGGCAAAGACGGCGTCGGACGGCACCCCCTCTGCCGCCAGCTGCTCCCGCACATCCTCCCAGTAGTCGCTCGAGTCGGGGACGTCCATTTTGTTGTAGGCCACAAGCTGCAGGGGTGGGTGGGGAGGAGGAGAGGCGGTGGTGGTCAAGTCAGCCGGCATCTCGGGCGTGGCTGCTGGCATGCTGCAAGCACACCGTGCTGATGCCGCCCCCTACGGCTGCTGCCCTGGTTGCTCGCCTGCGGCTTGGTGGCCAGCGCGGGGTTGAACAGCTCCAGCTCCTGCCGGATGGCTCGGTAGTCGCCCATGGGGTCGGGGCTGCAGGGATACCCGTGTTTTCAAAGGAAAACCGTGAAAACTTTACCGAACAAAGTTGACTCATCATGCCACGAGGCGGCAACAGGCAGGCGGCAGGTGAGCAGGGGGAATGGGGCAGGAAGACGATGCCGCGCAGGTGGCAACTGCGACACCACAGGGTTGCGGGCACAGCACAGCAGGCTGCCCACCTGGTGCCGTCCACCACGTGCACCAGCACGCGGCAGCGCTGGCAGTGGCGCAGGAACTGGTGGCCCAGCCCCACACCCGCGTGCGCGCCCTCCAGCAGCCCAGGCACGTCTGTTGGTGGCACGGGGTGGGCAGCAGCAGGGGTGGGTGTGGCGCGGCTGCAGCGCAACCGCCATGCTGTTGGGCTGCCTGCAATCCGGCAGCAGCGCACGGCTCGGCACTCTGTGCAGCCTATTTCGTTCTCCCCCATCTCCCAGCCCTCCTCAACACACGCCAGCGGGCCTCACCCGCAAACACGGTGGTGCGATAGTCCAGGTTGCACACCCCCAGGTTGGGCACCAGCGTGGTGAAGGGGTAGTTGGCAATCTTAGGCTTGGCGGCGGACACCACGCTGCAGGTGTTGGCAGCGGGACCACAGCATGCCCAGCATGGAGAACAAGCAATTTATAGACTGGGGGGAACGGTGCCCAACTCGGTGCAAGCAGCATGGCGGCATCGCATGCCCACAGCACAAAGCAAAGTCAAAGTAATCACATGCCCAGCATGCGCAAGCACAGCGCGGCAGGCGGCATCCCACCCCTGGAAGCCCTGCTCGGTTAGTGTAAGCACATACATATCTCAACAACCCTCCCGGCGCACCTGAGCAGCGTGGACTTGCCGGCGTTGGGGCAGCCAATGATGCCCACGTCCGCTACCAGCTTCAGCTCCAGGTCGATCCACACCTCCTGGCCCTGCAGGCCGGGTTGGGGGCGAGAGGCAAGCACAACACTCAGTACGCTGTGCGCCGTCACACTGCTGTAGCCCCTCCAGCTCACCCGCTCTGCATGCCCAGCCCAGCACACTCATCCTGCCCCCACCTTCTCTCCAAACTCGGCCAGCGCCGGCGCCGTGTTGCGCGCGCTCTTGAAGGCCAGGTTGCCGCGCCCGCCCCGCCCGCCGCTAGCCACCAGCGCCCGCTGGCCTGCGGTAGGGGCGCCAGGAGGGCGGTAGAGCGTTCCGGCCACGCCTGGGGCTCTGCAGTCTACGACACGGCTGCATCCAGCTTACCACAGCAATTCAGACTGCCAGCACCGACAGCAAACAGCATACCTGGGCGCAGCAGCTCGTAAAGCGGCGGCTCGTCCTCTCCCGCGCCCCGCGCCCGCACAATCGTGCCGGGGGGCACCTGCAGGCAGCCGCTGAGGGTTGTGCGTCAGGAGTGTGCTATGCTGCGCTGACGTGGAGCACACTCCTTTGAGGCGCGGGTGCGGCAGCAGCGGTGGCATGTGCCCCACAACAGCACGGCAGCAGCGGCAGCATGTGTCCCACAACAGCACGGCAGCAGCACATTCATGAGCACTGCGGCATCCCGGACCGCCCACCTTGACAACCAGGTCCTTGCCCGCCGCGCCGTGCATGTCGCTGCCCTGCCCTGGCACGCCCGGGTCCGCCCTGCAGCACCACAGCGGGCAGTGGCAGGAGTGGGACGGAAGCTGCCAGGCACGCGCATTCCAGCGGTCCAGCAGCCCACGCTCTGCACCCGCATGTAGCGCCGCCCCCCACCTCCTCCTCCCCCCGCACCGGAAGTGCACTTGGCGGCGGAAGTTCATGAGTGAGTTGAGGGCGGGGTCGACCTCCAGGTACACGCAGCCGCCGTGGCCGCCGTTGCCGCCGCTGGGCCCGCCCCTGGGCACAAACTTCTCGCGGCGGAAGGCCACGCAGCCGCGCCCGCCGTCGCCGCCCTTGACGTAGACGCGGGCGGTGTCGAAGCAGCGCACCTCGGCCGGCAGCCGCTTGCCAGCGCGCGGCGTGCTGCTGCTGCTGCCCTCCTCCTCGTCGCTGGCGTACTCGTCTGCCGCCGCCTCCTCTGCGTCCAGGGCCGCCAGCGCCGCCGCCTCCTGCTCGGGGGTGACCCACACGGCGGCGGGGCCGTCCTCGTCCTCGCCGCCCGGCTGCCACTCCTCGTCCGCGCCGTCTGCAAACGCCTCGGCTCCCAGCGCCAGCTCGGGGAAGTCTTCTGGCGGAGCAGTGGCCTGTGAGGGAGGGTTTGAGACGTGAGGGTTGTGTTTGCAGGACGCACCGGGGCAAGGCAGGCGGCGGTGGCGGCAGCGGCAGCAGGCGGCGCCGCCGCCGCTCTCCAGCCACCACATGCCACCGCCAGGCGGGCTGCATCACCTGCTGCGTGCGCTTGCCGCGCATTGCTGCTGTGCTGCATGCTCGCCGTGGCTGGGCGCGCGAGCAGGGCCTGGCCGCCGCTCTGCTGGGCGCCGGCGCGACCCGAGCAGCCGCTGACATGACTAGCAAGTTCTTTGTAGAGTATGACTGCCTGCACAAGCGTGTTTCAGTGTCGCAGGGGGAAGAGCCGTGGTTGGCAAGGGGAGGAGCGCGGAACGCGGCTCACTGGCGTTTATCGGCGCGTCGATGACTGCCCACTGTTCATGCCATATGCGCATTGGGCCTCTGAGGAATGCCAAGGGCAGAACCCAAGTTTCGGCGCCCTGCATGAGGTGTCGGCCCGCTTGTTTTGCCTCCACCGCCGCCCAGCCCACCGAGGAGCTGATCAATGTTGTCGGCACGCAGCTAGGGCCGCGATGCGGACCTGCAAACTTTTATCGCTGGGCCTGTGCTGCCTGCTGCTCGTGGCGGCTTGCGAGGCTGCTGATGACAATCCGGTAGCAGGCGCAGCCGATAAGGGTGGCCAAAAGGGCGTCCAGGCCGAGGTGCGGGCTTGCCCCGCTTGGTGTTTGCTTGCTGCTCGCCCCCAAGCCTTGCTACCACCCTCAATCTTCGGATTATGCAGCATCATGATGATCACCAAGTGCTTCACGACCCGCTGCTGCCGCCCCGCCCACCCGCCGCCGCTCCCGCTCACTGGCCTGTGCGATGATGATGCCCGCACGCCCTGCCGCCACGCTGCCACACGGGTGCAGAAGAAGCCCCTGACCCGCAAGGAGCGCGACGAGCTGCTGAAGAACAAGCTGCAGCTGGTGATTCAGGCGGTCAAGCAGAACCGCACCGACACGAGCCAGGTGGAGGTGCAGGTGAGGCAGGACGAGCATGCTCAAGTGGGCTACACAAGCTGGCCTGGACCCCCTGAAGCATCCTGGGGGCGCACTGTCTGTGTGCATGCGCAGCAGGCGACCTTGCCTGAAGCCTGCAGCTTGCAAGTTTTTCCTTTGCCAACACAACTCTCCTCCTGCCGCCTGCAGTCGGATGTGGTTGAGGAGGCGCCCGAGGCCAAGCTGTGGGCGGGGTACGGCGACCTGGCAGTGACGGGTGCGCCCCGGGCGTCCCTGGCTGGGCCGCAGGTCGTTCAGTTGCAAGTCAGTTGCATGTGGCGTTAAGCAGGCAGCTGTGCAAGTAGCTGCCCGCCCTGCGGCGCCCCATCCCTCCTCCCCACCCTGCCACATTGGCACATCCTGCATCTCCACCTGCCGCAGGGGCGTGCGAGGACGAGATTTCCCGCCTCTGCGCCAAGGTGGAGCCTGGGGAGGGGCGGCTGGAGGACTGCCTCACCCACCGGCTGGAAGAGGAGGAGGAGGGCGACGCAAAGGGTGGGCGCTGGTGTGATGGCTGGCTGACTGGCAGGGTTTGCAGGCTGGTTTGTGCAGGCCGGGGAGTTGGCAACAAAAAAACTGAGCGGCCTCGCTGTGCTGCGCGATCCACCTCTGCCCGCCCACGATGCCCCGCAGGGCCCAGCGTTTCCGAGGGCTGCCGCCAGGAGCTGGCTGCCTTCAAGGCGGACCGGGCCTCCAATGTGAACAAGGACCTGGCCCTGGCAAAGGTGGGGCCTGTGCAGCTGGCATAAGCTGTAAAACGAGCTGGCTGGTGCTGGGGTTGCAGTCGCTGGGGCTGCAGCCATCCAGCACAGCCACATGTCGACCCAGCTTGCACCCCTGTCTCTGCTGCCGCCGCCCGCAGGCCTGTCGTGATGACATAAAAAAACACTGCAAGAAGGTCGGGGCGGGGGGCGACCCAGTGGAGGTGCTGGACTGCCTGCGGCGGGTCAAGAAGAAGGTAGGGAGCTGGGCCTTCGCATTGCCCTGTGACAGGGTGCATCACGGTGCATCACCGCACACAAACTTGGTTGGGGTTGCAGAACAGCGGACATGTTGCGGCCAGCAGCGAAGCAGTCAACCTGGCCCTTCCAACCCCTGCCCCCTCCACTGATCCTCTCAGCTGTCGAGCAAGTGCGAGGCGCGCGTGTTTGAGGAGCAGGAGGAGGAGGCCAAGGACTGGCGGGTGGATGTGCGCCTGCAGGCCGCCTGCAAGCAGGACGCAGGCGAGGCGGGGCTGGGTCGGGGCACGCGCAGGGCTGCGGCGGCGTGCTGAGCACAAAGTGCGTGGGCCTGCTGTGGGTTGCATGAGCTGTCTACAGAGGCGCTGCGCACAGCGCCGTGTTGTGTCCTTTTCCCAACCCCACATCCTGGCCAGCCCCATCTCTGGCTCCCCATGCACTACCCTACCCCCTGCTGCAGAGCGGCTGTGTGACGATGTGGACGAGGACGAGGAGGGTGCTACCACAGAGTGCCTGGTACGCGGCAGCAGCGCTCTGCTAGCTGCGTGCCCATACGTGGTGCAGCACTGCCCTGCCTGCGCCAGCAGGCATGCCTGCCATCTCCAGGTTGTGTGTTACCACCACCTGCCACGCCTGGCCCTTGCGTACCAACGAGTTCTGTCTCCCCTGCCCCTCTCCCGCCAGCTGACCAAGGTGCCGCAGCTGTCGGCCCTCTGCCGCGACCAGCTGAAGCGAGCCATGGTGAGCCACGCACCCGGCTGCACAGGCTGCTTGCGCATGTCGCCTTTGTCAGCACTTCTGGTGAACAACCGACCATATCCCTCGCTGCCCAAGTGGTGCTCCGACCTTGCTCCACGATTCATGTCACCAACAACATGTTTTGATGCGCATTCGAGCATTCAATTGAACGGCTGCCTGCCGCCCCCGCCCCCCTGCAGGTCCAGCGCTCCGACGACATCCGGCTGGAGCGCCCGCTGCTGCACGCCTGCTCCCGAGACATGCGCCGCTTCTGCAAGGATGTGGAGATGGGTGAGGGAGGGGAGGGAAGGGAAGGGTGGACATGCAAGTTTGAGACTTGGAGGCGCCGCCCCCAGCGCTCATTGCAGCGTTGCGCTGTTTACCGTGGTGGCTTGGCTGCCGTGAAAATGCCTGGCGCTGTCCTTGCAGTGCATGGCCGCCACCTGGACCCAACCCCTCTCTGCAGGCGAGGGCCGCATGGAGGCGTGCCTGCAGGACCATCGCGAGGAGGGCGGCTTCTCGGACCGCTGCCGCGAGGCGCTGGAGGAGCGCATGGAGCGGCAGGCCGCCGACTTTGAGCTCAACTACGGCCTGCGGTGGGTTGGAGATTGGAGATTGTGCAGCTGCGCGGGGGTCTTGCGGGCACGTGGTGTGCTGTACGAGCTGAATGGAGGCTGCATTGGGCAGGAGCGCGTGCCATGCGTCACGGAGTACGAGCCCTGAAGGGCGGCACTTGCACTGGCATCTGGTCGGGGTCATCCAAGACACGCTCTGCAAGCATGCGTATCCCCCCAACCGCAGCGAGTACTGCGCCGAGGACATTGAGGAGCTGTGCAAGGAGCAGCGCGAGGCGATTGCCATGGCAGAAGGCTTTGGGGCTGATGCGCAGGTCATCACCTGCCTCGAGGTGGGTGGGCGGGCAAAGCGGTGGGCGGGGTGTGGGCAGGCCCGCCGGCTGGCGGGGATGGGGTTTTAGTTGGCAGGGGCGGCGCACGTTGTCATGTGCAGAGGTGAGGCGCAGCACGCAATGCGCTGAGTTGTCATGCCACACCGGCCCGTTGGCCCGTTGAGTCACCCGCCCCGCCCTGGATTCCCCCGCCCCGCCCTGCCCTGCAGACCCAGCGCGACCAGATCCGCAACCGGCGGTGCCGCGAGGAGGTGAAGCGCCAGATGAGGCACGAGGCGGAGGACATCCGATTCGACCACGCGCTGGCAACTGCATGCCACAAGTGAGCGAGGGCAGGCAGTGGCGGTGGGGTAGTGCTGTGTGCTGTGCCAGCCAAACCCTTACACTGAGCCTTACTCTGATCACCTTGCGCGTTACCCGGCAGCATCACGGCGCTCCCCCTCCAACCCCGCCACCGCAGGGACGTCAAGGAGCGGTGCGCGGGGGTGGCGCCCGGCTCCGCGCGCGTCATCTCCTGCCTGCAGGAGCACCGCGACCAGCTGAGCCCGCAGTGCGGCGCGCGCCTCTTCCAGCACGAAGTGCGGCTGGCGGAGGACATTGGTGAGCTTGCCAGCCAGCCTCCTGGATGGTGTTGGATGGCTGGTCAGCCAGCGCAGCGCAACCTGAAGGGGCCGGATGGCCTGCAGCTGAAAGCGCAGCTCGGCATCGGCGCAGGTCGGACGCAAGGGACAGCTCGGCGTGATCTGCNCTGCCCTGTAGACTTCAAGTACCCGCTGCGCCGCGCCTGCGTGGTGGAGATTGAGCTGCTGTGCAAGGATGTGCCGCACGGCCACGCCCGTGTCGTGCGCTGCCTGCAGGTGTGCCTGCCAAGGTGGTTGGTGTGTGGTCGGGCCGCCAGGAGTGGCAAGGGGACGGTGTGCGGCATGGGCAGCGGCAGGTGGTGGTGCAGGGGCAGGCTGGGCAGAGCGTGCATCGCTGTGCTGCTTGCCTAGGGCGCGGCGCCTCCCCCTGGGACATCTGCTGAGGGGCCAAGTGCCGTGCTGCGCGTGCGCAGGACAATGTAGAGAGTGAGGACATGAGCGATGAGTGCCGGGAGGAGGTGAAGAAGGACGAGGTGGGTGCTGGGCGCTGGGTGCTGGGTGCCGGGTGCTGGAGCTGGACGGCCGTGGACTGGGGACAGCTGGGGCGCAAGCATGCGCGCAAGCATGCGGTGTGGACTCCCTCCAACCTCGAGGTCAAGGGGGGCGGTCATGCCGCTGGAGTGTTGCCAGCGGAGCTCTCCAACCAACTCGCTCTCCTGCTGCAGCTCAAGGCTGGCACCGACTTCCGCCTCAACGTGCGCCTCACTAAGGCGTGCGCAGCAGACGTGCAGCAGCTGTGCAAGGGTAGGGTGGGGGCTTGGGGCTGGCTGGCTGGCTGGCTGTGTGGTTCCGGACCAGTGTGGCGGTCGCTTCCGCACAGGCAGTATGTGAGAGCCAGGCCTGGCATGTTTTGAGCCGACAGAAGGGGACCTGGCCTCTGTGCTGGCTCCACCCCCAACTGCCAACACACTCCATTGCGCCCATAGATGCCGCCAAGGCGTGCGAGGGGCGGGTGTGTGGCGGCGTGGTGCTCGAGTGCCTGCAGGTGCGCCTGGCTGGCTAGCTGGCTTAGCTGGCGGCTTTGGTAGCTGCTCGGTCCCATCAAGCGGTTGGTTTGGGTTGTGTCAGTCAGCCTTCTGTCCGTGTGCGCCTCGCCCTCCCACCCCGCCAAGCCCACCCACCCTGTGCTGCAGGACAAGCTGGACCAGGTGCAGGGCGAGGACTGCCGCACCGAGGTGCTGCGCCAGGTCAAGGCCCAGGTGAGGAGGCAGGGGGGCGGAGCAGGTTGATGTGGTGAGGGACGGGGCGGGAGCAGGCGGTGCTGCACCGCACACAGCGTGGTCCATGCGTAGCTGCTGCTGCCACAAACCAAGCACCTGGCGAGTGGGCAAGCGCCGCACACCACCCTGCAATCCCCTCTCCCGGCTCCACTCAGGCCGCCGACTACCGTGCGTCGGCCACTGGGCGGGGCGCCTGCGCCGAGGATGTGCAGCGCTTCTGCCGGGATGTGGAGCCCGGCGGCGGCCGCACCCATGCCTGCCTGCGGGAGCACCTAGGGGAGCTCAGGTGCGGCACTTGGGGGGTGCTGCTGGCCAGTCGTCTGGAGGGCTGCACAGCTGCCGTCCTCGTCTGGGTGATAGTCGCAGTTTGGCTGGGTGGCAGGCTTGGGGGACCGCTGTGCCCGCACGCTTGTTTCGGCTTGCTGGCCGCATTCTGCTCAGCCCCGCTGCGGCTTGACTGCAGTTCCCTTTTGTGCTTTCATCCGCAGTGAGCGGTGCCGCAAGACGGAGATGCGGCTGATGGTGCTGCAGGCGGGCGACATCCGGCTGCGCCCCCAGCTCTGGGCCGCATGCTCCGAGGAGGTGGCGGTGTTCTGCAAGGGAGTGGAGCCAGGTGGGTGGGTGGGGCCTGAGGGTGGAGTGGTGCGGGCAGGGGGTGCCGCCACTGCTGCTGCTGCTGTCGCCGCCGCTGCTGCTGCTGCTGGTGCCATGCGTTGCGGCTTTGATTGTTCCGGCAGTGCCGCCTAGTTGGATCATGCTCACTGGACCGCAGGCAAGGGGCGCGTGTACAAGTGCCTGACCGAGCACATGGGCAAGCCGGGCTTCGGGTGAGCTGCTGTAATGTCTGGGAGTCAGCCAGCCGTGGTGTGATTCATAAGGCCCCAAAGTGCATGGCTGGCTGGGACCCAGCACCTTGTAGGGTCGCTGATGCATGGTTGCCATCGCTCCGCCTCCCACGCATAGTGAGGAGTGCCGGCAGGCTGTGAGCGAGCGCATCACCGCGGCACAGAACGACTGGCGCCTGGACTATGGCGTTGGCACCTCCTGCCAGGTGCAGCTGCCAGCTTTATGCAAGCCAGTAGGCGGGTGGACAGCTTGTCTAGCCAGCTCCCGCTGGATGGGCAGGCTGGGCTGATGTTGCTGCTGGCGCGCCTGCACCTTGAGCCTGACCCTGCCGCCGTCTTCTTCTGTGCCTCCCTGTGTGAGCAGGCCGATGCCAAGAAGCACTGTGCAAAGGAGCAGGCTGTTGGCAAGGGAGAGGTAGGATTGATTGCACTTGCATTTTTGTTGCGGGGGGACAGCCAAAGCTCCGACCCTAACCCTCCCCCTTGCACCCACACCCCACCATGCCCCACCCTTCGTCCTCCCCTTCCCTCCCCACACCCAAAGCAGGTGCTGCGCTGCCTGGTGTCGCACTTCAAGCAGCTGGCGGGCGGGTGCCAGGATGAGCTGTCGCGGGGCGTGCGCCGCGCCCTCTGGGCCTTCAAGCTGGGCGCGCCGCTCACCAAGGTCTGCGACTCGGACGTGCTGGTGAGTTGGGGGCAACCAGGGTGGCAATTGGCGTTTAGAGGCCGCCCTTATGCGATCCTGCTGTAGGCGTCTGTGCTGTTAGGCCGTTTGTGGCTTGGGGCATCTTTGTGTGCGAGCGCACTGAGCAGTCCTGAAAGCTGGGTGGCACACACCACACACAGTCAGCCCACCGTGCCCCGCCCCTTGTCCGCGCGCCAGGCGGTGTGCCCCAGCAGCGGGCAGCAGGGCAGCATGTTCAAGATGGGCAGCGTGGGCACCTGCCTGTCCAAGGCGGCGGCGGGGGGCACCCAGCTCACACAGGGCTGCAAGGCGCTCGTGCTGGTGCGCTGGGTGGATGGGGCTCGTGCACTTTGCTTGACAAGTGCCAGCGCGCTGGCTGCACACCCGGTCGCTACCGGCGTGCCGCCTCTATGTAGCGGTTTCCCCCTGTCGGCAATGGCGACCAGGTGCCATATAGAGCCTCCGATCCCTGTGCCTGGCCCCTGCAGGTGGCAGCCCCTAGGGACGCGCGCAGCATCGTGGCGGACAGCACCTCGAGTGTGGACGCAGTGGCGCTGCGCGTTGCAGAGGTGCGCTGGGCAGGAGCTGTGGCAAACGGAGCGGCTGGAGGGTGGCAGCCGAGCGATGGGCGCGGCAGTGTGGTCCCATGCATGGCGCTTTGCTTGCCCTCGAGCCCTGCCACAGTACATGCGTGTTGGCGCTTCCTCACCGCCCCGCCACCCCTCCCTGCCTCGCACAGATCGTCAAGAAGGCGGGGCTGAGCAGCGCACTGGTGAATCAGCAGAAGAGCGGCCTGGGCGCCATCACCATCACTGGATGGGTGGCCTTTGCCTCCCTCACATCCCTGGTGCTGCTGGTGCTGGCACTGGCGGCATTCGGCGCCTGGCACTTCATCCGGGGCGGCCGGCAGCAGCAGCACCGGTACAGCCGGGTGCGGGAGATGAAGCAGGGGGATGTGTAGGCGTGACTGCCCTTGCTAGTTGCACGGCCGGTGCATCGTGTAGCCTGCCAGCGACGCGCCGTGCAGCATGTGCATGTGCGCCACGCCGTCTTGTAAATCAATTTGCGAGTGAGTGTAATTCGGGAGATCATCATCAACTGTAAGCACATTGAGCGCGCCTGAACAGCTCAGCTGGGCCGCCAGGCAGCGCCGGTGATCCGGCGCACCTGGCGGCCTTGCATCACAGGCGGTGCCGCACTTTGGGGATTTCCAGAGGGTCCACAGGACTTCAGGCCGGAGGGCCAACTAGTCTGCAGCTGCCAGCTGCGTCAGCAAATGCGACACTGCTCTCAACTTGTTCACCCAAGGCGCGGACTTTCGTCTGTCAACACAATTATCCACAACAAATCTGCATGGCCATCAGTTATACTTTAGGCTCGTGACACTGCAGATGCCATGATGTCTGAAGCCGTTGTTTACAGCTGGGAAAATAGTGATTATGCATAGCAGTGGAAGTAGTGAGCGGCTGCTGTCTTCGAGCATCTTGCAGCGACGCCGCAGCCAGCGGTGCATCAGTAACCCATCCGCTCCAGCTGCTGCGCATCTTTCCGCCAGCCCTCCCGCACCTGCTGGGGCAGAGCATGGGGGCAGGCGTGAGATGAGCAGTACACCAAAACGTAGCGCCAGACGCGGCGGACCATGAGGATGGCATCAGTGCATGCCGCACACGTCAGCCTGAAACCCGCGCTGAGTGCTGACTGCAGTGAGACATGCAGCCGTTTGCATGCCTTGACCGACATGTTCACAACTTCACAACCAGCCGCCCGTTGTGTTCAAGCACTCGCCTTGACCGAGATGCTGAGGTAGACGGGGCGCCCCAGGAACTCCTCAATCTCCGCCCGGGCGGCGGCACCCAGCGCCTTGAGCGCCGACCCCGCCTTGCCGATGATGATGCCGCGCTGCCGGTCCTTGTCTGTGCAGCAGCGAGGGCAGCAAGGGTGCGCCAGGTGGCATGGGCGTGGCCAGCAGCCCGGCTAAGCTGGGCAGGGCTCGCGCATGCAGGTGGCAATGCAGGCGGTGGCCGATTGCCATGCTGCTGCACTTCGCCTGCCACCAATGCACGCGCTCACGCGCTCACCGCCAAGCAAACTCACCTACCACCACCTCCGCCTCAACCAAGTCCTTGCCCTTTTGCCGCTCCCTGTAGTTCACCACGTCCACTGCGGCAGGGAGGGGGCCGAGCAAGCAGTGTGAACAGGGAGGCTCAGGCAAGTGCTCAAGACGGCTACTCCTGACCAAAACCTGCTCAGCAGTTATCAAACCACAGAGGCAAAGGGGCCACAGGTCCAGCCCCACCCACCTCCCACCCACCAGCAGCCACCCACCCGTGACGCCGTAGGGCACCTCCTGGCGGTACTGCAGGAACACGTGCTTGCGGATGATCTCCGCCACAAAGAACCGCTCCGGCAGCTCGCTCACAATGTCCTGCGGGGCACAGGCAGGCATGGCAGAAGGTGTGGGCAGGCATAGGCAGGCAATGTCCTGGGGTTAGACAGGCATGGCAGAAGGTGTGGCAGCCCGTAGACCTGCGGTACGGCTGCGGTTAGCTGCAGCCGCTGTGGTGCAAGGCCGCCCACGCTGCCACAAGCAAGCGCCACGGCCTGGAGTCACCTTGGGGTAGAGGGAGGGCGACTCGGGCAGCTTGGACACAAGCCAGTCCCGCACTGGCTCGAGCCCGTTGCTCTGCAGCAGGCAGACAGGTAGGCAGGCAGGCCACAGTTGTATTGCCCCAGCAGTAGGGCACAGGCGCTGCAGGCAGCAACACTCCACTTCAGCAGCGTGCCTGCCACACAAGCTTGCTGGCATCAAACCATGCTTTTGACAGGCCAAATTCCGCAGCCGACCTGCAGCGCCGAAATCGTGAACACAGCCTCTGCCTTGCAATTGGCCTGGTACCAGTCCTTCAGCTCCGCGAGCTGCTCCTCCGAAAGCAGGTCCGTCTTGTTAAGCAGCTGTCGGGGGTACAGAACCGAGCCAGGCAGTCATCAGCACAGAGCAGGTCAGTCATCAGCACAGAGCAAAGCAGTCATGAGCAAGCCTGCCGGACACGCTCTGCCCTCAGGAGACACGCACATCTACAGGGCAGCTTCCGCTGCAGAGCACACCGCAGGTTTCTCCCACCAGCCTGCTGCAAGCCCCCCATGCGCGCGCACCACAGCCATGGGCGGCCCGCTCCAGTCGTCGCCCGGCTGGATCATGGCCAGTGCCTCTTCTGCCTTGTAAGACGCGTCTACAATGGCCAGCAAGCACTCGGCGTCCTTCACAGCCTGCGTGTGCAGGACACCGGCACAAGGCAAAGAGACAGTCAGGCCAGTGCCGCGCTGTGGGAGGCGCACCGGCCTGGGCACCCATCCCATGCGCCGCAACACCTGCGTCACCATCAGCATTCCCTGCAACTGGCTGGACGGCCACTGCCCGTCAAAGCGAGCTGGCTGGACGATCGCTGCCTGTCAAAGCAGCGCCGCCAAGGTCGAGCTTACGTCACCGCACGCCCACGCACAACCACAACGGCGTTTCCTCAGCCACCCATCCCCATCCCCCACGACCTGCCTGCTGCACCGCCGCCATCATGCGCTCCTCCAGCTTGTCGTTGCGGCGGTCAATGATGCCGGGGGTGTCCAGGAACACCGCCTGCAGCACCAGTGCACGGATCATAGACAGCGGTCACAAGTTGCAGCCAGCCAGCCAAGCAGGATGGGCCGCCGACAGCAGACGCCCAGGCGGCAGCAGCACAGCCAGCCCCGTGCAAAAACCCGCCTGGAAGTGCGGCTCCGACAGGATGCCCAGCACGCGGTGCCGCGTCGTCTGCGCCTTGTGCGTCACGATGGACAGGCTCTGGCCCAGCAGCGCGTTCATTAGCGTGGACTTGCCGGCGTTGGGCCGCCCGATGATGGCCACAAAGCCTGGCGATTGGGAGGGGAGCGCGAGGGGTGGCATCAGGCCTGCGCAACGGCAGGTGCGGCACTCGTGCTAGGCCACCACATGGACTGGCATCCGCATCTGCGCCTCAGCAACACGTGTGCACTCCTGAGCTCACCCGCACGGTGCCCCGGCGGGTCTGGTGTGAAGTTGGTGAAGTCTTCGATCATCTGGGGCGGCGCCGCCGCCGGTGCCGCCGCCGCCGCTGCCTGCAGGCCGCCACCCTGCTCAGCTGATTCCGCGGGCGGCCAGTCCTGCAGGCTCTCAGCTGGTTGCCGCGCCTTGGCCGCCCGGCAAGGCACTGCTGGCCGCGCTCTGCAGCCCGGCGCGCCGGCGGGGCGGCGCTGGGGCGCACCAGCGGGCGCCCCGCGCTGCGCGCAGTGTCGTGCGATGTTGGTCATGACTTCCTGAACCCTGGAAGGCGCGCGTGTGAGCGGGAAGGGCGGTCGCAAGGTTGTGGGGTGCGCCGCTGGGCCCGCAAGCCTGTTTGTAATAGACACGATGCGATCCACAAGCCATGCAGTTTCGCCGATGGCTGTGAAGCGACACCTCGGGGGCTCGCATGAGAGGGCAGGTCACCAGCTGGTTGACCGCCTCCCTGGGCGCATCTGCCTGTCACACGGTTGCCCAGCATCTCACCGGGCGCCCCGAGCTCGCTCTGCACTGACCCCTGAGCTCCCCGCACCTGCCGGCCTGCCCGCGCCTCTCTAGGCCTCGCAGCAGCATCCATCACAACCAGCACGCTGGTCTAGATCGCTTTTGACGCAATGCGGCGGGGCTGGGGGTCGCCGCGGCGCAACCCGCCGACGGCCGACGGCGCCGCCAGTGCGGGCACCAGCGTCGAGGCGTCGCCCACCTTCTCAGGCAGCCCCTCCTCGCCCCACATGTTTGAGCTCAGCCCAGAGCTGAACCTGCAGGGCGGCCTGGGCGTGCCCGCAGCACATGGGGCTTTTGGCAGCGCCGCCCAGGCGGGCTTGGAGGACAGCGGCAGCGACGACGACGGCAACCTGGGCGCCTTCCTGGCGGGCCTGCGGGCAAAGTACGGGCTGCCAGACGCGCCGGCGGGCCCGCTGTCTGCCGCCACTGGCCCACCGGCGCCAGATCAGGCAGAGGCAGCCCCCTCAGTGCGCATCAGGGTGCACGTGACGTCCACCAGCACCGCAGGCACCGGCGAGCTGCCGCTGCCTGCTGCTGCAGCCGTGCCGCAGCGCAGCCCCAGCAGGGTGCAGCTCAGTGGTGATTCTTACCCCGGCCTTAGCATGCTGCCGCTGCCTCAGCCCGCCACCACAGTCCAGCAAGAGGGGCAGCAGGCGCAGTCGGGCGGCTCGGTGGTGGTGGAGCCACATCCACAGCAGCAGCAGCAGCAGCAGCAGCAGCAGGCTGAGGGGCAGCAGCAGACGCAGCCGCAACTGCAGCAGGAGCAGCAGTCGCCGCAGCAAGAGCCGGACGATGAACCACAGGGAGAGCTGCTGGGCGCCGAGCTGGATGCCGAGCTGACTGCCCTGGAGGAGCTGCAACGACAGATGGCCCAGCAGCAGGGCAGCTCAGAAGCACCCCAGCAGGCTCAGGAGGAGCCACCTGCTCGGCTGCAGCAGCCAGGCGCAGACGGTGCTGCCAGCAGCCTTGGTGGCACAAGTGGTGGTACCGTGGCGCAGCCGGTCCGGCGTCACGGCAGCACCCAGGTTGAGGATGCGGTGGAGCCTGCTCAGCCTGCTGGCCCTGGCGCGCCGCAGCTGGAGCTGCCCTGGGCTTCACTGCACGAGCTGCTGATAGAGCGCGGCTTCCCCGGTGTGCTGCCGGGCGACTCAGCAGATTGGAGTGCTGGCGGCAGCCAAACGCAGCAGTCGCAGCCCGACCCGGCGGCACTCTTTACCGCCCTGCATTCCCTGCTGCGTGAGCAGGCCAGGACGGCGGCCCACCAGCAGCGGCTGGCGGAGGCGGCGCAAGCTGCGGCGCGGCGGGAGGGCGCTCTTGTGTCCAGCTTCACTGCCGCAGCCAAGCAGCGGGATGCCGAGATTGCCAAGTGGAAGCGGCTTGCCCTGGACAACCAGCGTGCCGCTCGTGATGCACAGCAGGCTGGCGGCAGCCTGTCGCAGTCGCGAGAACGGCTGGCGGCGGAGGTACGGCAGCTGCAAGGCACGGTGGCGCGGTTGCAGGCGGCGCTGCATCGCAAGGTGAGGGGCAGCTTGTGAGCTGCAGTCCATGCTTCGTGTGCATGCTTGGAAGTCTGGTCACGACTTGCACAATGCTGGCTGCCGCTGGGACACAACAGCGCACCAGTGGCCACCCAACTTCTGATGCTCTCGTTCCTGTACGCAGGAGGACGAGGTGGAGCGCGTCAAGGGGGTGCTGCTGCAGCAGCGGGACCGGGAGGAGCGGCGGGCAGCGGCAGATGCTGAGGCGCTGGCGCGGCTGAAGCAGAGCTATGCCGCTGCCAAGGCAGCTGAGCTAGGGGGCACTCCCGGCGGAGCTGCAGGGGTGCTCAAGGCGGCGGCGGCTGAGCTCAGCCTGAAGCCGGTAGACATCCTGCGTATCTTTGAAGCGGAGCGGGCAAACCTGCAAGAGGCTGCAGCGCTGGCGGCGGCGGATGCAGAGTCTGCCCGGGCGCAACTGGCACGGGCACAGGTGCGCTATGGCAGGTGGCGAGCATGTGTCGCGTGAAGCAGCTGCTGCTTTGGTGCAAGTTGCAATGCTGCAAACTCAATTCTCCTTCCCGCTGTGACGCAGGAGGCGCTGCATGCCGCTGGCCTGCCTTGTGAACAGTTTGAGGAGCTGGAGGGCCAGGCACGGGTGGCGGCTCGGCGTGCGGCAGTAGCTGAGGAGCGCGCTACAGCGGCCGAGGAGGAGGTGGTGGCACTGCGTGCTGAGCTGGCGGAGCGACCTACCCAGGTGGGCCTTGAAGTGCAGGGGTGTTTTGTTGTGAGCACCGAAACCAAGGACAGCACTCATCAGTTGTTGGGCTGGGCAGGCAAGTCGCAGTGTAAGCAGCGCAGCCCGGTTCGCTGCACATGCAGGCGCAGCTGGACTCGCTGCAGCGCCAGGTGACCATCATGGAGCGCCAAGCCGCCAAGGCGGCGGCAGACAAGGCGGCAGCGGAGGCCAAGGAGGCCACCAGGTGCGTGGCATGCTGAGCGGCAGGTGGCGCTGCCGGTTGGTCAGAATGCGTGTGTGGCTGCTGCCATAGCTGCTGCATTGATGGCAGCATGTCTTCGCGCTCCCCCTCCTCACACCCTGCCTCACCATCCACCCCACCGCCGCCGCAGCCGGCCCAAGCCCAAGCAGCTGAGCACACGGGAGATGATTCACCGCGACCGCAACATGCAGCGCCTGGGCCTACACTGCGTGGAGCAGCTGCCCAAGCCGGGTGGGCGCTGGCTTAGCCGCTCAGCGGCTCGAGTGCATGTGCCTGCTGTGGAATCCGGTGGCAGACCAGCCTATGCTTACTACAGACCCTGTGCCGTCCACCTGTCAATCTCTGCTCTCAACAGTGTCCCGCTGCCACATTCGCCTGCAGTGCTGGTGGAGATAGTGCAGGATGCGTGTGCGCTGCTGGAGTGCCGGCAGCCGCTGGAGCTGTGCGAGGCCATCCGCCCGGTGCAGGAGCTGGCGGCGCTGGTGCCCCGCATGGTGAGGCCAGGGCGGCAGGAAGCCACTGCCTCCGAGGCTGGGCATTGTTGTAAAAAGGCACAAGTGACAACAGCATGTGGTGCTCGATTGCACTCGAGCCTGCCTTCACTGCTGCCCCTGCCACGCCACAGGAGCGCTTCATTGGGGACGTGTGTGGCCACGTTTTTCAGCGTGGGCTGGCCCACGTGCCGGAGGCGCTGCGGCAGGACAACCCCGCCGACGTGCCCGCCATTCTGCTGGCGTGGATCGCGGGTGGGCAGGGTTGGGAGGGTGCCGCGGAGGGATTCCATATAATCTCACTTGCTGGAAAAACTTATTTCTGCTGCCATGAAGAAGTGAAAGGCGTTTAATGGATCTTCCACCCACAGAGCTGGGCGAGCTGCTCGAGCTGCGAGCCGTACTGCGTGCGCTGCTGCGCCAGCTGGGCGCCCGCGTCAGCCGCCAGCCCAACGACCCGCCGCCGGTGCGCTTGCTGGGCCTGTTCAGTGGCAGCCCTCCTGCATACTTCTGTGTGCTCATGAGCCAGCCCGTGCTGCCTTCCCCTCTGCCCCGGTCACCTCGTGCCTTTTGCTGCTCACCATGCCCAGACCGCCGGCGAGGTGGTGCCGCTGGTGGCGCAGCTGGTGGAGCTGGAGCGCTCGGTGTTCCACAGCCGCGAGGTGCTGGAAGGTGCGCAAGTACATCCTCCCAGCGCTCGTGGGAGGCAGCACCTCCCTGGGTTCCCTGGCCGGCTGGCATGCCGGTGTGTGTTCTCATGCTGGGTGCGTTCTCGTATGCCAGCCTGCCCTGCCCTGCTCGTGCTTTGTTGCACACAGCGTGCGTGCCCTGAAGCTGCGAAGTCTCACGATTCTTCCCACCTGCTCATGCGCAGCCGCGGAGGCGGCGCTGGCTGCCCAGCCGGACATCCTCATCAATCGCATCGTGGCCCAGTTCCAGCGCCTGTTTGCCTGCCGCTCGCTAGAGGGCGTGCTGCCCGCCATGAACCGCTTGTACCTGCAGCACACGGGTGGGGGCGGGAGACGGGTTTGGTACATCTTGACTGGGGTGGTTGGCTGGGATCCCTCCGCAGCAGGCGCGGTATGCCGATGCACAAGATGCACTGTGGAGACAGCAGGGTGCACCGTTCACATGCCCCAACCTGCCAAAACCCACCTGCATCCTGCCTGTGCAGAGGCGCAGACGTTTCTGGCCTCGCTGCGCACTGCCCTGGGCCTGGAGGCGTCTGCCACGCTGGAGGCCTGCGCCAACCGGCTGGAGCAGGTGCTGGCCGACAGGTGAGCAGTACGCCAGGGTACGAGGGTGCAAGCGCCTTTGCCTTGTTGCTTCTTGCATTCAGGCTGCTGCTGGGTGCATCACGTTGGCCACCCTGGCTCTTATGCTCGCAGGCGCGGAGGGATGGCTGCCATGCTGCCGGCGCGAGAGCCGCATGCCGCGGCACCTGCGCTGCCACCCAGCGCGCAGGCTGTGATTGTGGAGGTGCCGCCACGGGCGCAGCGGGAGCAGGAGCTGCAGGCGGCGGCACAGGTGAGATGGTTGTTGGAGTGGCAAGTGGTGCGCTTGGTTCATCTTTCCTGGCTTGGTGGTTGAATTGCCGGGCTTGTTGGTTCCTTGCGCGCGGCCAGCTTTCTGTGCTGATTGCCTGCGTCTTGATCCAGCTGCCCTCTCCCACTTCGGCAGGTGGTGGTGGAGCGCATGGCGGCCAAGCGCAACTGGCCACGTGTCGAGATCCGGGTTCGGGCGGGCGGCGCTGGGCAGGCGCGGGGAGAGGGAGCGCCAGAGAGCGGCGGCCCTTGAAGGCTGCACGCAGGAGAACAGCGGCCTCTCAAAGGCTCAGGCTGAACCGCCCTCCACGCGCCTGCTTGGTGCCTGACCTGCCCTTAGCTGTGCAGTGTGCGGTGTGGGGGGGCTTGTTACAGGAGCAAAATTCTACGAGATCTGACTGCAAGCGGCCTGCTCTACGTTGCACAGTGGCTAGGAATAGTACGAACGTGACTGGCTTTACAGCTGAAAGGCATGGGGACTAGGCACGCGCATCATTGCTGAGCGATGAGAGCAAAGGGAGGTGGAGGTGCAGCGGAGCAGTAGTTGGGGAGCGGTCCAGTGGAGGACCGGCTCAATGGACCCCGGGTGGACCATGGCAGGGCTGGACCATAGTGAGGCAGCTGATAGTGACGTGGGGAGAGCCCGCAGGCTCGTTTAGTTGTCGGGAAGTAAGGGGAGAGAACGAAAGGGGGTTTAAAATGGAGGGGGCTCAGAGGGGAAGGTGACGAGGCAGCGATGTTGAGGGCAGGCAATGTGGGGGGCCGGTCACGAGCAGGAACCGAGGGGTTCTTCCCCCGACAAGCGTCCAGTTGCAGCATCAGAGCAGGGAGGGTCAGACAGGGAGATGTTCAAATCGGCAGGCAAATGTACAGCCTGGGGGTCAGCAGAAGAATAGTGGCGAGGCGGGTGCCGCGATCTAGGTGCAAAAAGTGCATGAGGGCTGGGCCTCATATTGGCAACAAGTGGAGAGAGAGGAGATAGACTGTCGGGTTTCCCATGCAATCCCAGGAGGGGTTTGGTGTGGTGCGCAGGCGCTTCCCAGCAAAGCTTATTCTGCTGGTGTACAATGCAATGCTGCCACGCGAAAGAGCAGCCTGCACAGGCGTCAGGGTTCGTGTGCCATTGATCCACATCTACCATTGTGGTCCTAACAAGGTGGGCGCTGCACGCCCAGACGTGCGAGCGCCAGCTCACCAGCCGGGCCTCACTCGTCCAGGCAGGCGGCCAGCAGGCGGCGCAGGTGCAGCATGGCCTGGGTGCGGATGGCGGGGTCGGAGTGGATGATGGCCTGCAGGTAAAAGCAGGGGTCAGTGCGGGAATGATCATGGTTTGAGAAAGGGACCTGTTGGATTGCGCTGGGGATGGCGCTGCTGCACCGAGGGGATGTGCAGCATTGCCATGGCCGCTTCACACCACTTGCCCCCAATGCCCACCTGCAGCTCGCCCTCGCTGCCGGCGGAGCCCGGGCGCTTGCCGGCGGCGCGCGCCACACTCTCCAGCTGCTGCCGCGCCTTAAACTCCAGCTTGAACATGGCCTGGCGGAACTGCAGGAGGGGCAAGGAATGCACGCCGACGGTGGTTAGCTGCCAGCAGCGACCAGCCGGGCCAAATCACATGCATACGTGTGAAGGCAAGTTGCAGGGCCGGGCCAGCCCTCACACCCACCTGCTTCACGGCGTCGTCGATCACGCCCTCGTTCAGCTGCGCCAGCCGCCCAAACTCGCGCTCCATCAGCGCGTCCGCCGCCTCGCGCTCCTCGGGGGAGGCCGACGCAAAGTACTCCTGTGTGGAGGGGTGGGCAAGGCAGGGTGGCGTGAGGTGGGCTAAGGCAGCAGGGTGGGGTGAGCTTGGCCAACACGGTGGAGTGGGGTGGCTCCACAGAACAGGTCAGATGCCATCTTGCTGCGCAGGGCCATATGGCCGACCTGGCACGCCCCCTCACCCGCATCTTGTCGCGCAGCTTGCGCAGGGAGCAGCGGGCGCGGTATGGCCAGCGTCCCAGGCCGTTCTGGCGGCACAGCTGCAGGGGGAGGAATTGTGGGAGAGGAGGAGGCAGTATGGCTGAGCAGGTGTGTTGGGGAAGGGCACTGGAAAGGAGAGGGTGCATCTGCTTTGCTTTGCTTAACGCCGCAGGCAAAACATGCATGCTGCCTTGGGCACTCTCTTAGCCCCAACACAGCAACCCCGGCTCGCCTTCTTGAGGGTGGTGACGCCCACCCCCAGCTGCACGGCGGCCGCCTGCAGCGTGATGTCAAAGTAGCCCTGTGGGCAGGGTAGGGAACGATACAGAGGGGTGAGCGGCCGAGTCAAGACGGTGCCGGCATGGTCAGGAATGGCGACAATGCGCGGGTGTACGCTGGGGGAGATTGTGAGGCACAGTGCCCCGCATAACAACGGGCCCGCGCTGTTTGAATGCGCAGTTAACAACAACCTGGCCCTGCAGCCCCTGCAGCAGTGCCACTCACGTTGTCCTCCAGGAACTTGACGCTGAGGTCCAGGCGGGGGGCACCATCGCCCTCCTCCTTGCCTCCGCTGCCCTGCATGCTGCTGCTGCGGCCCGCGCTGGTGGGCCTGCTGCCGCTGCCGCTGCCGCTGCCGCTGGCGGTGGGGCCCTCCATCTCGTGGTCGACGTGGGCCGGCACCGCTGAGCGCGCCGAGCCGCTGCCCTGGCTGCCCAACGTGTCAGAGGTGGCTGCGCTGCCAGGCGGGTAGACCTTGCCNGCGCCGCCAGGGCGCTTGGCGCCGCACAGGCTGCGCCTGCTGGGGGTCAGCCGCCCGGCTGGCTCTCCTGCCCCGCCCACCGGCACAAGCGGCGGCGGCGGATAGGCGCCCACCGAGGGTGAGGAGGAGGCCTTGAGTGGGTTGGCAGGGCGGGCGCCACGGGCGTTGGCCAGCTGGCCGGGTGTGAGCAGGCAGGGGCGGTGCAGGCGGCCGTCATCCATCAGCTCGTCCATGGTTGCCTCATCCACGTCCACCGTCAGCATGTTGACCTTGACGCAGTGCAGGCTGCGCAGGGAGGGAGGGGTGCGAGGGAGAGGGGAGGTCACGAGGCTGGGCGGTTCAAATGTCGCTGGCAGGCTGGGCGGTTCAAACGTTGCTGGCTGGTGGGGCGGTTCAAACGTCGCTGGCAGGCGGGGATGGCACGCGCTCTGCGTCAAGCGTCAGATCCAGGGCAGCTCAGCCTGTGGAGCACCTGTCCACTGCAGGCAGTTGCGCCACAGGGGTCGCCCCGCACTCAACCACCCGGCACACGCCCCAACAGGACCTGCCGCCCCCTGGTGGACCCACCTGAGCGGGTCGGTGGCCACGTGCACCTGCTCCAGCGCCTTGCCGGGGCTGCCGCCAGACAGGCCGCCCAGGCCCAGCCCCGCCAGCCCCAGGGCCGGCGTGCTGCCAGGCGACACCAGCGGCAGGCAGGGGATGCTGCCGGGGGTGGGCGTCAGGCCCAGCCCCAGCTGCGGCAGGTTGAGGGGCGTCATGCCGCCGCCGCTCCAGCCGCCGCCGCCCATCAGGTTGTGCGGCTGCGCCGGCAGCGGGCTCAGCATGGTGTGCAGCTGTGGGGAGTTCAGGTACTGTAGCTTGGCGGGCGGGCCGGTGGGGGAGGGCAGCTCCTGCGGCAGTGGCGGTTGGGCGGGGCACGCAGCGAGGCGACGCCGTCAGCACGGCCGCGGCATGGCTCGAGGCCACCGCCAATGGAGGGCAGGGCACAGTGGTTGCTTCAAGGCCTCCCCTTGCCAAACTGTTGCGGCAGGCTCTCACCTGAAGGCCCTTGAGCATGCTGCCTCCGTCGTCGTAGGCCAGGGGTTGTGTGGCGGCGGTCGCCATTGCCGGGCGGTGGGCGCTGCTGCGGCGGGCGGACGCAGGGAGCAGGGGTTCTGAGGCGATCAAAGGCCCGCCGGAGCAGATCCGGGGCTGCAGGGGCGCCGGGCTGTGCACTTGCAGGTGCAAGTTGCAAGCGCAACACCGCGCCAGCACTCCACCGCTCGCCGTGCCATGCGTCACAGCAGTGCAGCACAAACGCCATGCGGGCTGCCGGCGCGACGCGAACCCCCCTAAGCCGGCGCCCGCCTCCCACCCAAGAGCTCTGGGGCGCCCACCTCTCGACCTCGGCGCCCCAAACGACCCTCACCTGATGCTACGGCCACCTCAAGCGCGGGTGGCGCCCCTAAAGGCGGGAACGCGGCTGCGGAGAGGAATAGTCGGGCCTGGGGTGCTCGGGCGGGTGCCGCTGCGTCCCGAACAACCGATCGCAGGCAGCCGCAGTAGTGTACAAGGCTGAAAACGCGCGGCGCTGCCGCAATTTTGCCTCCAACTGCTTGTTGAAGGCACCGTGAGCAGCCGCAGCGTGCACGTCGTGTAGCCCACCAACGACAGTTTCGGCCAGCTTTCGCCAGGAATAACACCGTGCCGAGCGCTCGCAAGTGCAGAGAAGCACGGCAGGCAGGCAGGGCAGGCTGCGGGCGGGTGGCAGTAAACTCGAGTACCCGCCGCTCGGCGGTGTCGCCTCACGAGGCTGCCCCCGCTCGCCGCTGCTGCACATCCCAGTTGTACACTCGCGCCATGGACACCTGCAGGTTGCGAGGTAGGGAGCAGGCACGGCATGGGAAGGGAGGCAGCGCACTCCAGGATGGCTAGCGAGGCAGCCGGTTGGTGTGGCCCCGGCCGCAGACCTTCGGACCCGCTGTACCGCCTCCATCCCCAGCAACAAGGCGCTACCACCCCTGGCCAGCACCCACCTCCGTCGTGGTCAGCTGGTCCTTGATGTAGTCGTGCTCCCACTGCACCACCTCCAGCTGCTGCTTGCACCCCGCCAGCTGCCGCTCCAGCAGCGCCTGCGGGGCACAGCGGCGTGGGGCGGGTGGGCAGTCGGCAGCGATGTGCTTTTGGGGCACTGACATCCGCTTGCATGGACACATGGCAGCTTCAAACTGAGGGGGCAGCGCGCAGCTGGCTGTCCGCCAGCCCAGGAGACATGCTGCAACGTGGACGCGTCCACCCAGGCGCTGCACAGGCGCCGACAGCCAACAGCCACTGAACATGCTGCCGTCCTCAGTGAGCTGCAAACAGCCCAACAGCAAGATGCAGCGGATCAGCAAGCAGCGCCTCGAGCAGCGCCCCTGCCCACCTTGGCATCTTCCAGCGAGTACTCGAGCATGACGCCCGCCCCCAGCCACAGGTTGACTGATGACACATCCGCCAGCCGCGCCCGCGCGTACACCTGGTCACTCAGGCTGAAGTCCAGCACTGTCTGCTGGGTGGGGCGCCAGCACAGGGTACAGGTATGCTGCGCAGCGCATGCTGGTGCTGCACAGGCGGTGGTGTGTGCGAGATGCACCGCCCAGGCTGTCACCACGCCGCTTGGTGCACTGCACCAGCAGCAACAGGGGGTACGCTGGCACTGCTCGCAACACGCAGCTCCCACCTGCTCGCCCGCATCTTGTTGCGCCAGTAGCAGCACGACCGCATCCAAGCACTTGCGAATCTCAGGCTGGAGGCGGGCGGCGGTGCAGGAGCGCGTCAGGGCAATGGCAACAAGGGCGGCCAGCCAGCTGGGTAATGACAGCGCATATAACAGCTTGCAACCTACTTGTCGATGCAGTCAAACAGCGGCGGGGCCAACGCCTGCTTGCCTACTTGCCCCACCCAAGGGCAGCGCACCTGCTTGAATGCCAGCCGCTTCTTGCGCTGCACAATCTCCGCCTCAATGTACTTGTACTTCTGGTGCGCGCCGCGCAGCTCGTTCAGCACCTCCTCCGCTTTCCGTCCTGCTCCAGCAACAGGAGGCCAGCAGGTGGGCCGGCGAGGCGAGCATCGAGCGCTGCTGCGCAGCAGCGGCGGCAGGCGGCGGCGGCGGCACATGAACGCCCCGCCCGCTCCGGGGCGCTCACCCTGCATGTGCGACTCCACATCCCCCATAAACGCGGCCTCCGGGATGAGCTGCGGCAAATTGGAGAGCGGCTTCTGCTCTGCTGCCGCCATGCTGCTTGTGCGCCGCCTGGCGTTGCTGATCACTGATACAGGCCTGAACTAGAGGCTGCTGGGGGTGCGTGGCGGCCGGAAGGGGCAGCAGAGGGGCGGGAACTGAAGCGACTGGAGGGTACAGGACAGCAGTGCGGCCGATCGCAATGTGAAGCAGCAGGGGATGGTTTGGTTGACCCCTGCACGCATGCCGAGCCCCTGCAGCCTGCATGAGCGCCCTGTCAGCGGTGGCACCTAGCCCAAACAAGCCCTGCGCTCGCTCGCGGCATCCAATTGCGGCGTGCACGCACTACCTCGCCATCTGCAGGCTACAGCAGGCGCTGCCCCGCCACCGGCGCGGTCAACGAGAGCTTGAAGCGGGCAGGGGATCGAGCAGCGGCCCCGCGGCGGTAGCAGCAGTGGGCCAGCCAACATGGCGCAGATGGGCATGCCCTACGGCCTGCAGGCAAGGCTTTTGCTCGATCGAGTTGCCGTTCGCCTCCAGGCAGCCCGCAGCCGCTGCTCGCAGGTCGTGGATGGCATGAGCACCACAGGGGCAGGGGCAGCACACACCCCCAGCCCTGGCAGGAGGGGACCCTCGTTGCGGCGGCGCAGCAGCGGCGGACCCAGCCGCCGCATGCTTCATGCCGCTGTCTGCCTCATGGCTCGCGTGTGGCTGCCTCATGTCAACACCGCTATGCTCGCCCATGCCTGCCCGCTTGCGCAGGCCATGTTGAAGGAGGGGCACAAGCACCTGAGCGGGCTGGAGGAGGCGGTGCTGAAGAACATCCAGGCGTGCAAGGAGCTGGCGCAGATCACGCGCACCTCCATGGGGCCAAACGGTGCGCGGCTTTGCTGTGGAGCGGCTGGGGGGACAGGGGGCTCGCTGCTAGCTACCATCTGCCGCCGGCTGCTGCACATGCCAGCTGGGCCCTGCAGGGGCCAGCATGCTGTTCTGCCATGGCGCATGCGGCATGTGTGGGCTGCTGTGCCGCCACCCGTCGCCGCCACCGACGCCTGCCCCCACCCCCACCCGCCCTGCGCCCAGGCATGAACAAGATGGTGATCAACCACCTGGAGAAGCTGTTTGTGACCAGCGACGCGTCCACCATCACTGCGGAGCTGGAGGTGCAGCACCCAGCGGCCAAGCTGCTGGTCATGGCGGCGCAGGCGCAGCAGCAGGAGATTGGCGACGGCACCAACATGGTGCGCGGGGGAGGAGGGGGGAGCATAGGGAGGGAAGCTCGCTGCTGGGGCAGCTGGCATGGAGGGTGTGCAGAAGCACAGCTTCACGCTGCTGCCGCTGGCCATGAGCTCCAGGTGCAGTGTGGCTGTCATTGCGCCTCCCGCTGCTGCGGGCCTGGTGACCCAGCACCCACCTCCCCATCACCCATTCACAGGTGCTGTCGTTTGCGGGCGAGCTGCTGGCTAACGCGGAGAGCCTGCTGCGCGACGGCCTGCACCCAACCGAGATTGCCGACGGCTATGCAAAGGCGGGGGCGCGTGCTCTGGAGATCCTGGACTCGCTGGTGGTGCCCGGCACGGGTGAGTGGTGCAGCAGGCGTGGGCGTGGCGTGGGGCGCGGTGCTATGACTGGTGCAGCACGACTGGTGCAGCACGGCACAAGTCGAGGCATGCAGCGGTGATGGCGTGGATCCTTCGGTCGCTGCCACACCCGCTGGCATCCCCAACCACCCCTACCATCCCCTTGGTGCAGAGAGCATCGACGTGCGGGACAAGGCGGTGGTTGCGGAGCGCATTAAGGGCTCCGTGTCCAGCAAGCAGTACGGCTACGAGGACCTGCTGGCGCCGCTCATCGCGGGTGCGGGGGCGGGCTGGTTGGGTGCAGCGCTTTGTGTTGAGCTAGCTAGGTGTTCGCTGCCGGACGTTGTGTGCTTGCTACACTAGTGCTCACGCCGCTGATGCAAGTCAACTCGCTGCTGATTATGGTCTCTGGGGATTCCGCGTTTCTGGCCTGACACGCAGAGGCGTGCATCGACGTGGTGCCCAAGAACCCCAACAACTTCAACGTGGACAACGTGCGCGTGGCCAAGATCAACGGTGAGGGGAGGAGCACCAGGCATGTTGTTCTGGCCACGTCATGATGCCAGCTTCCCAGGTGTGCAAGTTGCAACTACGGTTGCATCTACGGTCCCCAGCACGGCGCCCACCCAGCTGCCCACTCATGCCTCCCTTCACCCCCTTGCCCCTCCCCCGCCCCCGGCAGGCGGCGGCGTGCACGACAGCCACGTGGTGAAGGGCATGGTGCTGAAGCGCAACGCCGAGGGCATGGTGCAGCGCGTGGCGGACGCCAAGGTGGCGGTGTACGCTCAGGGCGTGGACACCACATCTACGGAGACAAAGGTGGGGAGCGGGTGGAGCGGGTGCTGTGTGTGGCGGCGGTTGGGCTGCTTGTGTGGCTGTGTGGCGGTTGTGAGAGGATACGAGCGCACATCAACCCCTGTCTGCCAGATGCTTTGATTCCCACCAACCGTTGGGGTTGCTTGGCACTGCTTGCCTCTGGTGCAGGGCACCGTTCTGATCCGCAGCGCCGAGGAGCTGGAGAACTACAGCAAGAGCGAGGAGGCGCGCATCGAGGAGGTCATCAAGAGCATCGCGGGTGGGTGGGGAGGGTGGGCAGGAGGGGCAGGGCAGGGTGGTGGCTGGAGGGGGTGGGGAGGAGGGTTGGCAGGGTGGTTGCTGGGGCTGCTATGGGTTGCTGGGCACGGAGTGTGCTGGGGCGCACCGGGGGCAGCGTGGCGGATGCAGTGGCTGGATGGGCCTCTCAGCCGTCTGCTTTGGCGGAGCCGCCCTGGGTACCCCAAACGTGGTTGCGTGCGCTGGCTCTTCCGCTCAACGCCTCTCACCCTCCCCCGCCACCCCAGACACGGGTGCCAAGGTGGTGGTGGGCCACGCCGCGTTTGGCGAGATGGCCATGCACTTCATTGAGCAGCACGGCATGATGGCGGTGCGCATCCCGTCCAAGTTTGAGCTGCGCCGCTTCTGCCGCGCCACGGGTGCGTGGGGTGGGCTTGTAGTGGGGGTGGAGTGAGGGTGGGAAGCATGCACAAGTGGACGGGGGGGCTGGCGGCACGTGTGCCTGAGGCCTGAGGCGCTTGGGCAAAGATTCAGCGGGCAGCAGACCAGGGAGCTCAGCTTGCAGGGACGCGCCTTGTGCAAGCAAGCCGACACAACCCCGCCTCTGCCACTGCACTGCCATCTCATTGCACCAGGCGCGGTGAGCCTGGTGAAGCTGCAGGCGCCGGCGGCGGACGAGCTGGGCTTTGCGCGCAGCCTGGCAGTGCAGGTGGGCAGAACGGGGGGTGGGTGGATGCTGGCACGATGTTAAGATTGTTGGGAATGCTGGGCGTTGCCACATCTCATGGAGCTTTGTTTATAATCAAGCATCATTGCAGGCTGCTGCTCCAAGTTGGGCAGGCCTCCTAGTTGTTTACCCACCGCTTCCATCATGCTGCACCAATACCTGCCCCGCCCCGCCCGCAGGAGATTGGCGGCACCAAGTGCCTGGTGCTGCAGCAGGACAGCAGCCAAGGCCAGATCAGCACCGTGGTGCTGCGCGGCTCCACAGACCAGGTGGGGGCAGCAGCAGGGTTAAGTGCTGGTGCTGGTTGCATGGTGCAGTGAGGCCTGCATCCTGCGCACGCTCAGGCCCACCCGCATGCAGAACCCAAACAGCAACAGTGTTTATAGCGGTGTGACTTGCCCATCATGTGGTTCATCAGGTTCATCTCTCCCCGCATTCCCCGCCACCCGCAGATGCTGGACGACATTGAGCGCGCGGTGGACGACGGCGTGAACAGCTACAAGCTGCTGTGCCGCGACGCGCGCGCTGTGCCCGCGGGCGGCGCCTCCGAGATCGAGATTGCGCGGCAGCTGCAGGCCCTGGGCCGCAAGGTGCGGGGTTGTTTTGGCTTGGGTGGCTTGAAGCTGCTCTGGCGGGTGACAGACAGGGCTTGCTGGGCACCAGCACCGTCGTCAGCGTGCAGCACCTGTGAAGCAGTGGCGCGCACAGCTCTCGGCGTGCCAAAACATCCCCACTCTCACGCTGTGCTGGCACCATGTCCCCCATTGCAGGAGACGGGGCTGGACCAGTACGCCATCGTCAAGTTTGCCGAGGCGCTAGAGGTGCGCGCTGCCTGGGGGGCTGCCTGCTAGCAGTGTTTGGGGGGGAGGTGACGGTCCATGCAATCGCCCCTGACTGCTCAACCTGCATGCCGTTGCAATGAGAACGTGCAGTGAAAGCTCCATGATGCCTGCAATCAACCGTTGTGCACCATCACGGGGAACAGCGGGCTGAGCAGCCCAGCTGACATGCACCCTTGTCTTGCCTTGCAACTCGTCCCCTCATCCGCCCATCGCAGGTCGTGCCGCGCACCATTGCGGAGAACAGCGGGTTGAACGCCACGGACGCGGTGGCCGCGCTCTACCAGGCGCACGCCAGCGGCCAGGCGGCGGCGGGGCTGGATGTGGAGACGGGTGAGCTCCCGGGAGGCTGAGGGTGCAGCGAGCATGGCGAGGAGGAAGAGCGCCAGGGGTTGCGGGCCCAGCTGTGTGTTGCAATGAGCTTGCGTGCTGCATGCTTTGTGTTGCAAGGAGACGGCAGGCACACAATTCTGCATGCCTCCCAGGCAAAGCATGCCCACCATGCCATGGGCCAACTGTGTGTGCAGGCGGCGCCAAGGACCTGGGTGCGGAGGGCGTGTTCGACCTCTACTCCACCAAGTGGTGCGCAGGGCTGGCACCATTGTATTGGCAGCAGGCCTGGCACCGTCGTATGCGCCCCGCCGGTTGCTGAGGCCGCCGCTGCACTGGTTGGCAGACCGCAAGCCTGCAGCTGACCCTCGGTTCACCTCCCTGCTGCTGCGTGCTCTTTCCGCTGCCGCCACAGGTGGGCGCTCAAGCTGGCCACCGAGGCGGCGGTCACAGTGCTGCGGATAGACCAGGTGAGAAGGGTCGGCTCTTTATTGGGGGACATTTTTTTCTTGGAGACGGGTTTGAGGTGCAGACCTGTGCACGCAACAAGTGTGTCCCGATGCTTGAAGGGACCGCCGTTTGCATGGCCACGGCTGGTGTGGTGCCGCTCGCATGCACTCGCGCATGCGTCTGGCCCATACTTGCCATTGTTCTCCCTGTCCAGCGGCACCCTGCCGAACCCACTTCCACCCTGTCCCCTCTTCCCGCCCCTCAGATCATCATGGCCAAGATGGCGGGTGGGCCCAAGCCGCGCGCCGGCGGCATGGACGACGAGGACTAGGCGGGCGGAGAATCTGCCAATGTCTGCCAAGTTTGGAGGCGCCCAGGGCTGCCTGGGTGGCGCCGCCCGCCATCCAGCTTGCACACGGTGGCCATCTAGTGCACCCGGGATGTAAAGCACCCCCGAGCAAGGGCATCTGGATAGAATGGCGCAGTGCGGGGGCGGCCCATACTTGGGACACATATCGCAGCATGTGCCGCCGCCGCCTGCAACAGTCGCGCTGCTTGCGGAGCGCCCGCTGCACCACCTGCCGCCTGCCGAAGGTTTGTGAGCTGCTCCTGGTGCAGGCCCAGGCGCTCAACCCTGACAGATGCGGCGCAACTTGGCACAGAGGGGGTGGGGGGGCATTTGCCACTTGCTGCGCACAGCGGGCACGCCACGGGCGCACATGAGAATGGTTGGTGCTACCAAATCGCTTCAGCCGCTGCTAAACTACCAGCAGAGCTGCCCAGCATGAGCGCCAAGGCCCCCGCGCCGCTCGAGATGAAGAGCGGCAAGGACTTGTGGGAGGAGGCCGACACGGCCAAGCCCCTGGCCCGGGTGCCCTCCATGATCCCGCACCACGCGCCCAGCCGCAATTCCAACTACATCGGGGCAGTTAGCCACATAGTGACAGGTGCTGCTCCCCCCGAGAGTCATTGCCGCGAGCGGGCGTTTGTGGGAGCAGCAGGCGCTCCGCGGGGTGCTGAGCAGCATGCGGTGATGCCCAGGCGGGTGCTTCAGGGCGACGGCTGACATTTGCCCCAAGCCGGCCTGGCGGAGCCGCCAGATGGCGGCACCTCGCGAGGCCTCGTGGCACCCGACGAGCCTGCGAGCCGCCCTCGCAGGCCCGCCTCTAACTTGCTCCTGCTTCCCACCACTTTTCGCAGCCGTTGTCGGCGCGGGCGTGCTGTCGCTGGTGAGCTGGTCAGCCCGACAGCGCTGCTTGCCCTTTCTCACTGCATGGCTGTGTTTGTGTGAGCATGCAAGTTGCTGCCCTGTGCTTTCGTACGTCCCAACGGCTTGCATTTGACTTTCCCTGCGCAGCCCTTCAGCATGAACGTGCTCGGCTGGGTGGGCGGCCCCCTCGTGAGTTGGTAACCTGAGCTGCATGTGAGGTTTGTCGTGATGAGACACATGTTTGTGCAGCGGCCCACTCCTCTGCTGGTGCCCAAACCTGCACACCGCGTCCACGCCTTGTGCAGATGATCATTGTGATGGCGTACATTACGCTGCAGACCAGTGTGGTGAGTCTCCGTGCGAGATCACAAGTGCAACTGCAGCATCGCAGAGTGCCTCTGCGCCAGCAGCCGCTTTGTGCACGTACGGCAGTTGCACCCACCCATGCCCTGCCCAACCTTTCCCCTGCCTCAGCTGCTGGCCGACTGCTACTACGTGAATGGCAAGCGCAACCGCACGTACCGCGAGGTGGTGAACGCGGTCTTTGGGCGCAAGGGCGACATCATCCTGGGCTGGTTCCAATACCCAAGTGAGCCAGGTGGACAGCTGGAGTGCTCGAAAGAGTGACGGTGCCACCACACATTGCGTGGATGGGAAGGACTGGCTGGGTATTGAGCCCAGCAAGCCCCATCTCGCTGCCATGCCTGCCTTTGCTAACACGGCAGCTGCCTCGCAACCTGTCCACCTGCAGACCTGTGGCTTACCGCAGTTGCCTATAAGTGAGCACGCATATGGGCTGTTGACATGCCATCGTTCTATGCCTCATCGACAGGCATGTGCTCGGCAGCCGCCTGGCACGAGGCCCTCATGCTGTTCTCACTCCTGCTCCAATGCTTTCCTCGCTCCTGCTCCTCCACCGCAGCATCACCGGCGGCACATGCATGATGAACATTGCGGCGCGCGCCTGCCAGATCCAGGGCACCCCCGACGACCAGTGCAGCCACCCCTCCCTCACCATCTTCATTGTGGGTGCTGAGGGCCTCGAGTGGCTGGATGGATCCCAAGTTTGCATAGCCTGCTACACTCACCGTTTCAAGCTGTGAAACGCGGGTTGCAAGCCTTCGGCAGGCAGGCTGCAAGCAGGCTCCCGTGCACGCGCTGAGTATCCCGCCATTGCTGCCTGGGTTTACCATTTGCAGGTCATCTTTGGGGGCGTGCAGGTCTTCCTGAGCCAGGTGCGCACAGCAGCCTGGAGAGCAGCAGAGCAATGCCATTCGGCAGCAAATTATCCGTGGCCGAAAGTCATGCAATGAGCAGGGCACGCAGGGCAGACGACAAGCAGCTGACGGCCATGCTGCCGGCATATGAGCGGTGCCCCACGCATGCTCACATTGCCGTGTGCAACGCCTGCAGGTCCCCAACATGGACAAGAGTCTGTGGGTGTCGATAATTGGCGCCATTATGTCCGTAGCGTACAGCTTTATTACCAGTGAGTCTGATCCCGGGCAGCGGGCAGGGTGGATGCGAGTTTGATCAGGGGCAGTGGGCAGGGTAGGGGCAAGGCGATGCATGCCATGCCCGTGACGACCGTTGCTGCCCCCAAGCGGACTGGCCATCCTCCAGCTTCCAACCATTCTGACCCCAACCCTTACTCCTGCGCAGTCGGCCTGAGCGTGGCCAAGGTGGCTGACGGCCACGCGCACGGCACCGTGCAGGGCATGCCCGGTGCGCAATGCAGGGGTGCTTGCCGTCGGCTGCGGGGGGTGGATGGCTAGCCTTCTCATGCATGGAGCTGTCTGGTACACTACTTGTGGTTGATGGCAGCATTTCACAGCAAGCCGTTTGACCACGAGTTCTGCCCGCAGTGCGCGCAAGTCCTGCCGCTTGCTGGCCTGGGTGCAGGCGACCTGATCTACCCCTCGGTCGGCAACACCACCCTCGGCAAGGTCATGGGCGTGTTCAACGCCTTCGGCACCAGTGAGTGCTTGTGTGGTGGCTACGCTTTGCAGTCGTGGCTGCTGTGCGTCGGGGCCCTGCACGCTGCTGCACCTGCGCTCATCCCCCGGCGCCCTCCCATTCCCCACCCCATGGGATGCAGTCGTCTTTGCGTTCAGCTTCAGGTGAACATATTGAGATCAATAACTGCTTTCTGTTGTTGTCTGTCCCCGGATTGCATCAATGCCCCATTCACCATGTTGCCGGGGCACTGCATGGATTGCCCTGCCGCTGCCTGCGCGCCCGCTGCCCCTCTGCCCTGCACTCACCTGAGCCCCGGTTCTCCTCCCTTCCCTATCTGCAGCATGATCCTGATTGAGATCCAGGACACGCTGCACCCCGGCATGCCGCGCAACAAGTACAGCATGGCGGCCCTGGAGGGCCTGGATGAGCAGCAGGCAGAGGAGCTCAAGGCCAAGGCGCGCGCGGCGGCTGCGCAGGAGGCCGAGGAGGGCGAGGGCGGCGAGGCTGCGCTGGTGCTGGACGACCGCGACCGGTTTGAGATTGTGATGATGCGCCGCGCTGTGACGAGTGAGAGAGGGGTGGAGTGTGTGGAGGGGCATGCTGCACCGCTGCGGGCGTCGTGTCCTCTCCCGCCCAGGCAGCGCGTTGATCTGTCTCCTGCCCAGTCTCCCTCCCCTGCTCCTGCCCCTGCTCCTGCCCCTGCAGTTGCCCTGTACATCATCACCGCGTTCTTCATGGTGCGCTGGGTGTTGCGCAGCAGCAGTCTGGGTTGGACTTGCAGCAGCTGAGCGGGCCGCTGCAGCCGCAGCGCACACACCAGCACGCAGCTCCCTACCTCAGCAGTGCCCGCCGTCGATCCCTTACAGCCACTTGCATGCCTGACTGTGGGCCCTGCGTGCTCCGTCATTCATCGTCGCAGACGATTGCGGTGCTGGGCGGCCTGGCCTACGGCTACGACAGCTGCGGCAACATCCTTTCCTGCTTTGAATCCCCCGCCTGGCTCATCATCGCCGCCAACACGTGCGCAGCAGCAGGGGGTGGCACAGCTGGTATTGGGCTGCCATCGCACCCTCGCGACTGCACTACCGCCACGGGGAAAGCTCACAATGCGGCAAATGAAATGTCTGGCGGGACATGTGCATGCACTGCCAACGCCTGAACGCGCGCTGCCATGCCCCTGCCTGCCGCAGCATGGTGCTCATCCACGTGCTGGCCGCCTACCAGGTCTACTCCCAGCCCGTGTTCTACCTGGTGAGGAGCAGCACAGCCTCCTCAACCCACTGAGTTGCCACTGGACACGTACCTCGCCTCGGTTGCACACTGTGCACCGCATGACGCGCACCCGCTGCCGCCCTCTCTGCTGCAGGTGGAGTCTTGGATCCATGAGCACCCCCGCATCCCGCTGACCTGCCACAACCCCTTCCCCGCCCGCATCGCGTTCCGCGCGCTCTACGCCGTCGTGGGTGCGCACAGCAGCTGAATCTGCCTGAGTGATGTCTGTGAGGCTGCAAGTTGCACGGTGCAGATGAATGCAGGGCAGCAGGGTGTACATTGCGCCCGTGCTTGCATCCGCCCGCCATTCTCGTCGCTGATCCCTCCCTCGGTCTGCCTCCTGCCCTGCCCCTCTTGACGGCTCGTGATGCTGCAGCCTGCTTCATCAGTGAGTGGCTGGCCGCTCTGGCGCTTTCTTGTTGCTGCGCTGTGCCGGTGCTGCTGTGCGGCTGCCGCCCTGCCATGCGGGTCCACAGCCTCTGCAGCTGTATGCACCACGCAGCCAGAGTGCCTGACCCGCCCGCTTGTCTGCCCGCTCCCTCGCCCAATGCAGGCGTCCTCCTGCCCTTCTTCTGGGACAGTGAGTGCTTGTGGGGAGCTGCCGGCAGCCATGATGCTCCAGGCCGCCTGCCGCACGCTTGATGGCTGGCGCTGGGTCTGCAGCCTGCACAGTTGCGCTCTGTACTGCACACATGCCCACCTTGCCTACGGCATGCACCATCTCACGTTGCCACTCCCTACCTCGCCTTGCGCAGTGGTGGGCCTTGTCGGCGCTCTGGGCTTCTGGCCCACAACGTGAGGGCCGCTGGTTGCTTGGGGGCCTTGCTTGGTGCCCTTACAGCACGCCATGGCGGTATCTGCATTACCTGCGCCTTCTCGCACCAGCTGCCCGACTGTACCATCCCGCCCCACCCACCTCACCCGCCCTCATCCCGCTTCCTCTCCCTCTTACGCTGCAGCGTCATCTTCCCCGTGTGGATGTGGAGGCGCGTGTACAAGCACGACCGCAAGACGGCCCTCTTCTACGAAGGCATCAACCTGGTCTCCTTCCTGCTGGTGAGGGCTGCTGCACCAGCGGGGGTGGTATGAAATGCGTGCCCACAAATCTGTGCTGCCGACGATGTGCTGCGTTCAGCGTCGCGCAACCCCAAGTCCCCGCTCCCAATGCCTCTGTTCCCCTGCAGACCATCTGTGCCACCATTGGCGCCGTGTACTCAATTGTCATCAGCGCCAGCAACTACGTAATCTTTGGCTGAGGATCGCTTTGTTGCACTCGTTGCCAGGGGTGGAGCAGCTGGCCCTTTCACCGGGCAGCTGCCGCCCCTGCTTCAAACCACCTTGGCTGCTACTGCCTGAGCAGCAGATTCGAAACCCGCACTTTTTTTCCAACTGCTGTGACTTCCGCATGCAAACCCTTTAATCGAAACCCAAACTCAAGTGACGGCACCGAGCTGTCCTGACGACTCTCTGTGGCGGCTGCCCCATCTTTTTTCCAAACAGGCCAAGGCGCAACCCCATCTGCCTGCCGCTGCATGTCTTGCAAATGTGCAATTTGTTGTTGATTGATCGAGCACAAGCGCGCCTCTGTGCTCTCCCACCTGTCACCAACTATGTTTGCCCCTGGGCCTTTCTGCTGACCAAAGCTGCGTGCCAGTTGCAGCAATCCGTCTCTGTATCAGTTTGGGGTTTAGCTGGGCCATTTTTGCATTTAGTGTCTGTACCACCGCCGTTGCTTCTGGCTGTGTAAAACAACCTCCTGTGTGCGTGACGCCGCGAGGCCAGCGTGTCATGAGGAGTGGCTGCTCACATCCGTAGCTGTGGCACGGCGCAGGAAGCGGTCTGGGCCAAATGATGCACACAGACACGTCCTTCCCTCTGCGTATGCTGATGGAAGCTCATCTTCTGCTGGCGCAGCACTCGGGCAGGTTGGGAGATTGCCAGGGGGATGATGCTGTAGTGCACAACACACGCACCGGAGCCCCGCCACAGCACGCAGCGCTCGCGAGTGACAGTGGATATAGACGGCTTCGAAGCCTCGGTCCAGCCTGCTTGCCGCCAGCAGCTCTCACAGGTGCTTCCCAGGGGCCGGTGGGCTGGATAGCGCAGGGTGCAAACAACTATTGGAGGGTTCCAGCGGCTGCCCGCCCAACTTCCTGCCCTCCCTGAACCCCGCTCTGCCTGCAGGCTTGGTCACACGGCGCTGCCAGCCCCGGTGCAGACATGAAGGCCGCCCACCTGCTTCTGCTGGCCGCCGCCGCGGCGCTGGCTCTGCCGGCCGCCGCGCAGGGCAGGTACTCGGCCCAGATGAACGCCAGCAACGAGGTGAGGCCGCTGCTGGGCGCAAGAGCCGGGCCAGTACCGGCCTGCCGGCTGTCTGCCGCGTGGCACCTTTTGTGAGTCCGTGCAATCCGCCCGCCCACCCTCCGCTGCCTTCCCACCGCCCGCCTCTGGCTGCGTGCCTCACCCCTGCAGGTCCCGCCCGCCAACTCGCCCACCACCGGCACGTTCACCATGGAGTGCACCACGGTGAGCTGCCCATATGCTTTGTTGGGTTTGATGAAGCTGGCCCTTGCTCCCAAGCAGACATTCGGGCCATCTCTGCTGCCTTGCCAGTGCTTTACAACGGCTCCATCCAGGCTCTCAGCAGGCTGCTAACCGCCCACGCCTGTGCAGGAGACGTGCATCTGGATACTGGATGTGATCGATGTGGAGCAGATGGTGAGAAGGGGACATAAGTGGTTGGAAACATGGGTATACATACCCCTCCCGACAATCACTCAACAAGCACATGGGCTTTCGTAGTTTGGTCCCCATTCCTCTTTAAAGCGGCAGCCACCCCCCGCCCTACGCGAATGCTGCCTGCCCTGAGCATGCACAAACAGGCCACTGCCCTGACACGCGCGCCTGCATCTACTCGGCGCCTTGCCTTCTTCCTCCCTGCAGACCATGGCACACATCCACCAGGTGAGCCACCCGCTGCTGCAGCCAGCAGCAGAACTTGCACTTGCCCTGCAGCGGCTGTCTCCTTCTGGCAGTCGGCAGCAAGCTTGCGCTTGAGTGCTTGAGCGCGACAGCACGCAAATGCACATGCAGGGTGGCCCCGAGGAAAACGGCCCCGTGATCGTGTGGCTGGTGCCCGAGGTGGGGCTGTGCTTCTGTTGGCTAGCTTGCATTTCAGAGTGCCTTGGGCGGCAGAAATCAGCCTGAGGCGGCAGACCGCTTTCCGCCCCGGATGGCTGGCTGCTCCTGCCATCCCCAAAGCAACGCCATCCAGCCGCCCTCTCCGTCTGCTGCTTCCACCTGCCACCTGCAGGAGAAGACGGCCCCCCAGGGCAACGCCCTGCCCATGCTGGCCCAGCCCGTCTCCGGCACCCGTGAGTGCGCTCAGCCCCCTATCGCTGCATCAGGATGCGCAAGCTTATTGAGCAGCCATTTGGGCACATTGGCTGCCACCCGCCACTGCACCCAACCTTTGCACGACTGCCGGCTGCGCTGAGCCTGAAGCAGAAGCTGGCTCGCCTGGCCTGCCTGCCCTGAGCCTCGCAGCCCCCCACCCTCTGGGCTCCCCTGCACATTTTATCCTCATGGTATGCAGAGCAGTTCAATGGGGAGTTCAGGTCGGAGGCCATTGGCGGCCCCGCCGCCGGCAAGCAGGTCCGCGACCTGGAGGGCGCGTTTGCTGATGGCAGCCTCCAGGCCTATGTGAACGGTGAGCGGGGTGGGCATGCTAGCGAGGCCGCCGCCTGGGGTGGCATGGGGCTCCATCAAGCTGAATGCGCTGATGCTGTGACTTGGGGCCTGCTTTGCCGAGTTTGCAAGCAACGCATTGAGGAGTGACTACTGCAACTGCGCCAGGTCCGTGCCCACTCACTCTTTCAACACCCCCCACCCCCCCTCTTCCACAGTGCACACGACTGCCAACCCCGGTGGTGTGATCCGTGGCCAGCTGGTGAAGAGCTGAAGTCAGTAATGCCCATCGCTGTTGGGCAGATGTTTCGCGGGGCAGGCCACCGTGCTGCGGCACTCCCTGTTACCGCGCCTGCCAGTAGTTGCTGCGCTTGCAAGGGCAGGCACCAAGACCCGTGCCTGCACCTCTGTTTATGCGTGTTGCCACTCCCCTTGCCAAGCTGAAAAACAAGCCACTTGAGCTTATCAACCTCAACTCATACCATTGTACAGCTGCTTCGCTGACTGAAATGCATGTGAGACAAGCTGTGGGAGACTGAAAGCAGAGCAAAACTGGCTCAAAACTGCTGGCAAGGTGCCAAGCATGGGCAGGAAGGATTCATCAAGGCAATGGCCAGTGCATCAGTGGGAGCAATACAGGCAGTGGGTGGGGAAGAGGGCAAAACACACTGGGGCACTCAGCATTAAGAGCCATGCGGCCCATCAAATCTCTGGGAGAGAAAGGCAGGCGCTGTGTGTGCTGGCGCCTGCTGCCAAGGCCTCACATGTACAGCCGCCCGCTGACGCGGCCGGTGAGGGTGTGGTATAGGAAGCAGGGCGTGGCCGCATCCATCAGGTTGACGCGACGGTCCAGCGAGGTTGCAAAGCCCACAATGACGCACACACCCACCACCAGCGCGGCATAGTTGGAGTCGATGGACACCTGCGGGTGGGTGGGAGGGAGCGGTGGGGTCAGCGGCTGTGGGGTTGCAGGGGTGCGCAGGTGGAGTGGCGTGTGCTCCTGCCATTAGTGGGCCGACTTGAGGCGAGGAGGCCGTCAACCCCGCAATCAGTTCAACGACTGCCGGCACAGCCACCAGCCGCCGGCCGCACCTCATGGTGGCGGGCCAGGTGCAGCACGCCCTTGAGCACCGCGTCCACGTCGATGCCCGCCTCTGCGGCAGAGCAGTAAGGCGGCCGGCGGCGAGGTGTTCGTGACTTGGCTTACAAGGGGTGGAAGCTGCTGCAAGGGCGTCCAGGCAGCTTGCAGGGAGGATGCACACCCGTGGCCGGCCCGGCACTGCAGGCAACAGGCACGGCTTGCGTCTGCGACTGCCCACAACACGACACTAGCTGCCTGACTGCGCGCACCCGAGTGGATGTTGCACTTCTCCCGGAACAGCTCAATCATGGCTGCAGCAAACCAGCAGGCTATAGGGCGGTTAAACTTTGAAAGGCGGATGTGATCAGGTCATGGCAAGCCCGCAGGGTGCCACTCGCACCAATACTCCCTTGCCCGCCGCCGGAAGCGGCTTGTAGTTACAACAGGCGTAAGAAACGGCAGCAGCAGCACTCACCGGCGGTGAAGGCCTCAGGGTCGGGGCAGCGCTGGTTGACCGACCACTGCAACAGGTGCTCCGCCGCGCGCCGCCCGTCACCTGCAAGGCAGGTGGCGTGTAGGTGTGCAGTTGCAGGGGTGCAGGTGCACGGATTCACTGACGGACCACTGAAGGCAGGGCATCAGCGGCACACACACAAACACAGCCCGGCAGCCTCCCCACCCGCCACCGCATGCCGCCCCGCTCACCGCGTGAGATCATGTGCAGGAAGGAGATGAAGTGGTGGCGCACTGCGGGGGTCAGCTCCTCCGCCAGCCCAAAGTCTGGGGGAGGGAGAGGAGGAGGGCAGGGAGACCACACGGGTGAGGGGCGGTCAGGCAATGCAGCCAGCCACGTGACATGTGCACCGTCATGCCAAACGTGGGCCAACATGGTGGCAGGGCAGGCTGTCTGAGGAAGACTCACCCAGCAGCACCAGCTCCACTCGCGAGGTGTCCTCGTGCGCGCCGCCGCCGCCGCTGTGGCTGCTGCCCTGCTGGCTGCCGCCACCGCCACGCTGGCTGCCGCTGCTGGCATGCTGCGCAGTTCGCACCAGGATGTTGCCGGGGTGCAGCTGCACAAGAGGAGATGGAGGTTTGGAGAGCGGTATGAGGGCAGAGCGGTTGGAGTCGATCACCCCCGCTTGCTTCATGCACATAGCCGTGCGTGTCTGGTGCCCTTGCGCGCTGCCCCTTGCGCGCTGCCTCCAACGCGCTGCCCCTCACACACAGCCCTGCTCACGTCGGTGTGCACAAAGTTGTCGGCGAGAAGCTGTTTCAGGAAGCAGTCCAGGCCCAGGCTGACAA